>CM021100.1:762059351-762415153 GCA_007115665.2 Sequoiadendron giganteum
CTTCTGCATTTTCTTCTCATAAAGTGAATAAAAAATGCCCATTTCATGCCTCATATGCATAGAAAAAGCAGAAAGTCTTTTTCTCTAGATAATTCCTTCTTCATTCTGAAACTTTTCTTGAATCTTGAAGTTTCGCTTGTTCTAAAAAAATTTTAAGAGCTTTATATCTATGACTGTGGCATATTTACATGCATTTCCTTGAATTACAAATGTTCTCTTCCATTTTATCTGCCTGTATTTTCCTTCAAAAGAAATGAGAAGACCGCCATTATTGTATTCTATCAAGTATTTGATGCTTTCTATTTAGAATGGTTGCAACCATTCCTAGTCTTCTGGATTTTTAACTTGATTTAGGCCGCCATTATCATTTTCTAATTTATGTTAATGGCCGAACCCATACATTTATTTGCCCCTTACTCCAACTTGTTTGATTTTAAAGGCATGCACATAGTTATTTGTCAATGATGATTATTAACATAAACCACTATATTTTAAAATATCAGTGAATGCACTCGTATTTTTCTCAAAACTTTGGCAAAAAAAGATCATAAATTGCTCCTCCATTGAGTTCATTACATTCGTCAAGCTTCACTACAATATATGTTGTTGTTCTCTTTCCTTTTGGAAACATTAATTTCTTGGTCTCTAGACTTGACCAAAACTGGAATTTTTCTGATATTTTAAGTGTTCTCTAAACTTGTAAACTTCCAGGTCACCTTATGAAAGTGTTGCTGATTCTGCAAATCTCATTATTGTTTCACTTTTTCAGATAACTGAAAAAATATGAACATTCATAGAAACAAATTCCTCAGAAACCTTGTATGAATTTTCTGGAAAAGTCCTTTAACTGCATTTCTATCTCTGTTCATTTTAAAACTGAAGTGCACAAAACCTAAATGAGCTGGGCTCTACCCTTGTGGGAGTCACATTTTACTCCACTCATATCGAAATTGATGAACAACAACATTGCATTTCCTGTTTCTGCACATGACACAAACTAGTTAGTAAAAATAAAGCATTGCTTGGATTTCTAATGTGAATGTGTGCACGAGTGTAAGAGTGATAGGTCAGTTATTGCTTAGATCCCTTGGATCTAACCTCATTTTGTGATTTTAGGATCTGTAGTTGGAGAACAAAAAGCTAGAGCAACAAGATAGCAGAAACACGCAAGCAACAGTAGCACCACCAGTCATTCAAGCAATGACTGGCCCCTATGACTCTTATGCCTTGTATTTTCTTGGTCACACATGTATTCATGTTATAAATTCTAGCATAGAATTTATTTTCCTTAGCTAGTTTCACGGCTTGTGTGAAGCAATTTGAATACCTTGATGAATAAAGGTTACATTTTTCAAAAAAAATACTTGATAGTGTATCAGTTTGCTTCTCTTTTCTTCATAAAAATGCAATATTTATTCATGAATGGATCAAAGTAATATTTTCATACTATGGCATAAAATACATGATCAAAATTTGTATTGAACACCACTTAGCAAAAGTGCTCTTCCTGATTTGAGCCTGTAGGTGAAAATTGTGTAACATTTTGGTGACCTCTGTGGAGTGTTCGCCTGCTAAACACTTGACCAGTAGCCTAACTAATCCATTGGGTGTGGAGTCATTTAGAAACTAGGCTTATGACCTAGGTAACTCAGCAGTAATAACTCAGGGACACCTTGGAGACTTATTGAAAACAGGGAAATTATTATAGGGAAACTATTTAACTGTGCTGGAACAACACTTTCGGGAATTGAAAACTACTCAACTATCCTAAACTACTCTAACAACACGACAGTAACTCAAACAAAACCATTCACTAGAAGATTAAAATAACCGCCATTCTTCTTAGTATGCAATAATTTTCAAGCATAATGGCAGCTGAATAAAGATGGTACACTGAAAAAAGTCTAAAAATGTAATGCACTGCCTCATGAAAGAGGGTAACAAGTTCACTTACCTCTTTAAATTGATCATATGTATTTGTATTCAAAGGAGGATAAGTAAATTGAACACACTCCTTTTCAACTGCAAGTACATCCTTCATGCCACTTTCAATTGTGGTTCCATGAGTGAGTGCCTAGTTAACCATTGGCGCTTTATTAGACTCCATTTGGGCTAAATCTCTGATTGGACAACCCCTTGTAAAGACAAAAATTGAGCTCTCTTTGCTGATCTCTTTCCCATTCATTGTTGTTTTATGGCTTTGCTGGCTATAAAGGTCTACCCCCTATGATTGACTTGGTGAGAAAACATAAACTTCTTCAATAAACTCAAGCTGTTCATGATTAACTTCATCAAGAAGTAACAATTTAGCATCCAAATTAGTATAGAAAGCCTCTAAATCACTCCAAAACATATCCTCTTCAATGTCTTCTTTACTTTTCTAAACAAAAAGACTAATCTCAGGCCTAATGCAGCTCTCGTCTAGCTTTGATAAAGCATCAAAACCACTCTCCTTGCAAAACAGTAAGTCTAGTTCAGGGACTTGTTCAACTTGATGGGTATTTTCATGCACATCAAAATGTGGCCCTCCCTGAATAGTGCTACTATTACCTCCTTTTTTGCGAGTGAAAAATTCAAACTCACCTTCACCTTTATGCAACAACGAATCAACAATACCTCCATCAACCTCTTGTTGGTCCAATTCTTCATCCTTGTCAATGAATTAAGGCAGATCATCAAATGAGAAGATTAACTCTTCCTTTTGATTCTCAGCCATGTTTATTACAGCAAGCTGCTCAACCTGATTCTCCTCATTTTCTTGCAAAAATTTAGACTCCTCATTTTCCACTATTGAGAAAAACTCAGCAATTAGCTCCTCTTCATTAAGCTGAAAGAATAGAGATAGTCCCTTATTCCAAGCTGTAAATTGATCTTTCCCAACATCTACTTCCATTTTTTCCTCTTGCTGTCCAATTTGAACTTGAGAGATCTCCTCCTGTCTAATTCTTTGTTGCTGCAATTGATGACACTTAATGGCTAAATGCAAAAGGTTCGCATTCTTAAGCTTTTCCTAGAGGATTAAGTTATCTTGGTCAATAAGTTGCTCCTCCTTTGCCTTCTGAACATTAGAGCTTAGTTCCACTTGAATGTCTGATGACGGAATCTCACAGGGTTGAATGCATGTTCCCTTCCAACTGGGAATCTCTTCCTAATCAATGTGAAAGGCTGATTGAAACTCCTACTTTTGTTTTTGTGCAAGTAAGTTTTTCATCTACTCTTCTGCAACCGCAACTTGTCTAGCAACAACTTCCTGTTCATACTCTTGCACCTCCATATCCTGCTGGTGTTGAATATAAGCTTGATGAACAAGCTCTTCCTGTTGCATAACAAACTCGTGCTCTGTCCTAATATCATCCATCTGCCTTTGGAAATCAAGCAATATTTTATCAATATCGCTAACTCCCCTATTAGCATGTTGGCGTTGGTTATTGAAACAACCATGTTGCTTTTGTGTAGAAACAAGTTCCTGTGGTTGAATTTGAGCATATGTTGGATGACTTTGAGATTGAGTAGGAGTGAGAGGGTGGGAGGCATGATAAAAATGCTGGAATTCTGTTGCTACAAGGTCATTTGGAATAATGACAGCAAATTGCTTTATATAATATGGTTGATAAGAGGACATATATGCATGATTTTCATGGAATGGAGAGTAAAAAGCCATGTTTCCATGAAAACCTGACATCTCTTTTCCATTCAAACTAGATTTCCTTCCAAAAAACTTGAAACATGTTAGCACTTGAACTGCTGAAACCAGAAAATTTCCACACTCGGAGTTGCCAGGTATATGATTGAACTTGCCTCCAAAAGGCTGAAACTACTGTTGTACACACCAAACAACAGTAACATAAGGATAAGAGAGAATGAAAATCAGTTCTTAGTCCCACCGGGCATGCCAAAATTGTTATCTTCTAAAATTGCACCCTAGGTAAGATGCAAGACAAAAACATGTTAAGCTGCAACACTTAGCTTTTTAGAGAGAACATGGGATCTTTTCCGGGCTGTGGATCACCAAGATCTGGAAAAGAACCTCCAGAGAAGGCTAACTTCCTAGTTGGTTATCACCTACTTTACTAAATTTTGAGGGGAAAAGGGAGAAAGATTGCATAAAATGATAACTACCTCCTAAGGTGATACACCAGAATATGACTTAAACCTTGGAAAACTCAGATTTCATACACTTGTACATAATGACTGAAGAAAAAAACTTGCATGACCTGTTTCTATGCGCCTTGCATAAGTGTTTTATAAAAAGGCCTTATTGCTTGAGCTCTTAGAAGGAGAAGACCTCACAGCTAAAAGCAACTTGCAAACATTACACTTCTCTATGAAAAGGTACTAAAGCCATGAGACAGAGTTAAGGGAAACAAAATACTATCTCACAATAACTTAATCAATCATGTGAAAATACACAATACTGCAGTAACAAGAAGACAAAATACTCCATTCAATGATGCCCAAGGTATGTATTGTATTCCATATCTAAATGAGTTACAAAACTTTGCAAAATTTTGCCAAAGGACATAAAAATGACTAAGTGCAGAAAAATGCCAATCCAAAACTTCTTACAATGAAGTCACATAAGTGACTATAACACTCAACTCCCAACAAGATCCATCAAAATAGGACCTAGAAGCTCTATGGGTCGGATGAAACAATAAGGCCTAATTTCTAGCAACTGATTCCTCTCCAAAGAGGCTCTAAAAGGTTGAAAAGGTCACATTTAACCAAGTCCAAGATAAAAACATAATAAATTAATGCCTATATGCTCTCAAAATGCCCCAAAAAGAAAATAAAGAGGCCCATTTCTTCTCCATATGTTTGCAAATTGCAAATAACCTCCCTATACCCTCTCCTGAAATGAAGATTCAACCATATCCCTCTAAAAGCATTTGCAAAGGCATATACCCTTTTTTGCATTCAAAATAACAATTATAATAAGTGATTTATAATTTATCACTTAATATAATGTTTTACATTTAAAAGGTATGCAAAAGAAAAGGACACATTGCTATGTTGACTCCTCCAATAGTTAAATGCGAAAAGAAAGCATGGAGAACTACATTTTATGAAGAATATTCCAAGGCTTAGGAACTTACAAAAACATAAGGCATAAGACACGAAACCCTAGCCCACGGGTTGATTAGTGACTTCAAGAAAATAAAAAATAAAAACAAAATGCCTTATGCATATGTTGATTAAGACTTAGGGTAAAAAACCCTAAAACAAAACAAAGCAAAGCATAGCATGAACATTTCATTTGCTCCTAAAGCTTTTGAAGAAGCCACCGTCGACAACAAGGGTTTTGCACAGAGATTGAAGACATTCATGGTAGAATCCGTAGCCTCCAAAGGCATTATTCATGATTTTCTTGCATTTGCTAAAATGACTTCTGCATATTCTTCTAAAAAAGTGAATAAAAAATGCTCATTTTGTGCCTCATGTGCGTAGAAAAAGCAGAAAGTCTTTTTCTCTGGATAATTCCTTCTTCATTCTGAAACTTTGCTTGAATCTTGAAGTTTTGCTTGTTCTAAAAAGATTTTAAGAGATTTATATCTATGACTATGGCATATTTACATGCATTTCCTTGAATTACAAATTTTCTCTTCCATTTTATCCGCCTGTATTTTCCTTCAAAAGAAATGAGAAGATTGCCATTATTGTATTCTATCAGGTATTTGATGCTTTCTATTTAGAATGGCTGCGGCCATTCCTAGTCTTTTGGATTTTTAACTTGATTTAGGACGCCGTTATCATTTTCTCATTTATGTTAATGGTCAAACCCATACATTTCTTTGCCCCTTACTCCAACTTGTTTGATTTTAAAGGCATGCGCATAGTTATTTGTCAATGATGATTATTAACAGAAACCACTGTATTTTAAAATATTAGTGAATGCACTTGTATTTTTCTCAGAACTTTGGTAGAAACAGATCCTGAATTGCTTCTCCATTGAGTTCATTACATTCGTCAAGCTTCACTACCATATATGCTGTTGTTCTCTTGCCTTTTGGAAACATTCATTTCTTGGTTTCTGGACTTGACCAAAACTAGAATTTTTTTGATATTTCAAGTGTTCTCTAAACTTGTAAACTTCCAGGTCACCTTATGAAAGTGTTGTTGATTTTTCAAATCTCATTATTGTTTCACTTTTTCAGATAACTGAAAAATATGAACATTCATAGAAACAAAATTTCCTTAGAAAACTTGTATGATTTTTTTGGAAAAGTCCTTTAACTGCATTTCTATCTCTATTTTAAAACTGAAGTGCACAAAACCTAAATGAGCTGGGCTCTACCCTTGTGGGAGCCGCATTTTACTCCACTCATATCGAAACTGATGAACAACAACATTGGATTTCTTGTTTCTGCACATGACACAAACTAGTTAGTAAAAATAAAGTATTGTTTGGATTTCTAATGTGAATGTGTGCATGGGTGTAAGAGTGATAGGTCAGTTATTGCTTAGATCCCTTGGATCTAACCTCATTTTGTGATTTCAGGATTTGCAGTTGGAGAACAAAAAGCTAGAGCAGCAAGATAGCAGAAACATGCAAGCAACAACAACACCGCCAGTCATTCAGGCAATGACTGGCCCCTATGACTCTTATGCCTTGTATTTTCTTGGTCACACATGTATTCATGTTATAAATTCTAGCATTGAATTTATTTTCCTTAGCTAGTTTCACGGCTTGTGTGAAGCAATTTGAATACCTTGATGAATAAAGGTTATATTTTTCAGAAAAAAATACTTGATAGTGTATCAGTTTGCTTCTCTTTTCTTCATAAAAATGTAATATTTATTTGTGAATGGGATCAAAGTAATATTTTAATACTATGGCATAAAATGCATGATCAGAATTTGTAATGAACACCACTTAGCAAAAGTGCTCTTCCTGATTTGAGCCTGCAGGTGAAAATTGTGTAACAATTCCATTAGAAATCATGAACCAGTTAGGCTTAAAAGTTTCAAAGTCTTATGGAAAGTGTTTTTCCATCGATTATCATGAAGTAAATGTAATTAGGATAGTTAGTGAAGTTGAGATTGTAATATCCCTTACCCAACCTTGTCCTAGGACTCGCTTGTTTTCCCTATAATTCGTTTGTTGATTAGGATTAGGGTTTCTTCCTTCTAAATGAGTATTCTCCTAATTCCATAACTCTAGATTGGGATCTTGTATTCATCCATATTGAAAACATATCTATTAGCATTAATATCTAGATATAAAAAATAAGACATAATCATAATGCAATTATGCAAACATAATCATACTTGCAGATTGAAAACATAAGAAGAGTCACTCAACCCATCAAGAGAGGAGAATCCCTAAGGGGCCAATAGTCTACCACCTTCTATTGCCCAACCTTAATCTTAGGCCAACGAGGAAATATACATGTGTGGAACCCCCATCCCTCCATGACCCAACCTTTGCATAGGGCCAACGGGGTAGTATGCCCATCCCTTGCTTCAAGCCAGCGGGGTGTAACCTAGATGGGGTTTATAGACAAACCACTTACGTCATGACTCACCTCTCCTGGCAAGATTACGATCAGATTGCAGATAGTTCTATACAATTTTCCGATATTCAGTCATTAGCAATTGACTTGCATCTTCATTTATGATGCTATAAAAAGAGTCCAACATAAGTATATAATTCGGCATGATGATATATCATAGTGCAAGAGTAGATATAACAAGATCCAAGTCTATAGATCATTCATCATATTCTATAGATCAATGCAGTCCAACAGATTCAAATTAGTACAATTCAATATATGTATATTAGCATGAAGGTATAGCATAATGCACAACTCAATTAAGCATTACCCATATTTATATGTTCAAACTTCAATCAAACATAAATGTAGATCAAGCATCATTAGAACCAAATCTAAACAAGGTAAACAATAATGGTCTATATCCGTTCAACGACCACACAGTCTACTAGATCTAATGCCCAAAATTAATGCCAAGAATTCTATTTCCATATTTTGATCTATCAAGAAAGAATGGTCTTCAAAACACGTCAGAAGCACATATATATTTCAATGAATAAAGGCTAGATGTTATATTCAGTAGAACACAGATCGTCTGGGACCTGGGTCAAGGGTCTATGCAGTATCATTATGTCAGATTGAGAAAATCATTTATTAAATCTAGTGAGTGATCTCACCTGATCAACTATCTTCCCATGACTCTTTATTCCTTAATCATCTTCCTTCAACCTTATACTGGATTGATCATAGGATGAGGACAATTCATAAATATACATAATCTACTTATGTTTATATTAAAGAGTCATAATTACTTATAAGTATCATTATTGCATAATCTTGTACATATATATATATGCTTCATATACATACACACACACACACACACACACACACACACACACATATATATATATATAATTATTCTTTTACTTATATCCATTAGTATTCATATATATATGTTTATATAATTATTCTTTATTCATTGCATATTATTCATTATAAATTTGATTTATATCTATGCATATATACTTGTATGCCTATTAAATTATATATATATATATATTAAATGACTCTATATTCCAATGCATAACAATCATTGTCGCTAGTGTTCTGAATTGCAAATCATATTTCTCAATGTTTCTCCCTCTTCCTGATTTTCCTTCCTTCTATTTATACCATTCAAGGTAGGTAACTCATGGGGGGAATATATTGTTTGGTGAAAGAGGTGAATTTTCATAAAATATATCCCTTTGTTAGATTTAATTGCTGCCTTTAAAGGCTTATTATCACAATAATATCTATTTTTTGAAAATTATATATTATTACTAATAATTATGATATTTTAGATTAAATATTATAATTTTTATTTTATTATTTTATTTTGATGTTTTATTGAACATATTTTAACATTAAAGTATAATAATAAAACCAATTTGCTAATATCTTATTATTATTTTATTCTAATGTATTACAATCTTTGATGTGTAATGATTATAATATTTATTTGTTATTATTATATTTGTTATTTCATATTTATATATTCTAATATTGATATGGTACACATTTATTATATTTAATATTAATATTGCTATTTATTTATTTTATTAATTTATTTGTATTTTAATGCTTGGTCTTTATGGTATTTCTATTTTGGGGACATGACAAAGATGCAACTTTCTACATATGAAGGTATGGTCTTTTCAATAGACATTATCATAGTTCATTATCTAGCTAAATGGGGTATAATGTTGTTTAGGAAGTGGGAAGCTTCTGCCAATGGTAGCATTCAAATGAACTCGTCTTATGTCATTATACCAATGCATGGAAGAGATGTCCAATTACATAGGGAAAATAAAATGTTGCACATTGTAGAAAATCTAGATGAATAAAATAACTGAGTTTGCTATTTTGATGTGGAACTGGATTTCTTTGTGGGTTATTGCAATGATGAATTTGAGAAATAAGTAAAACCTGACATATTTCCACCACACCAATACCCAAGGGTTGATAGAATTTGGAACATACATTTTGATGGTGCATGCTTAGGAGAAATTAATAGTGTAACAGTTGTATTGATGTCCCCAAAGGGCAAGAATTATAAGTTCATATTCAAGTTGAACTTTTAATGCACCAAAAATGTGTCTAAGTATGCAGCTCATTTTCTTGGTTTGAGCATGGCTTCCAAGTATGAGATCAAGTGCCTTAGAGCTCATTATGATTACAAACTTGTGGTGTCTCAAGTTAGGGGCACCTATGCTGCAAAATAAAAGAGATTGAGAATGCATAGGAATGCTATGTGGGATACTATTGAGGAATTTGATGCTTTCAACATCAAGTGAGTAGAAAGAGATAATAATGTTATAGTTGATGCTCTTGATGTTTTAGATTCAGAATTTGATTCTTCTATTTCCTCCCCTCAATGTAGATATGGTGTAGAAATTCTTACCAAAACTAGTATTCTCGACAACATCTATAATTGGCAAGCATTCACAACCAACAAATATATGAGTTCCTTAATTGCATTGATCACTTTGAGAACTAGCTAATTGATTGGCAACCCATGGTGGAGAAAGATGAAAAAGGTAATGAGAAAGGATGTTTGACAATGTTGTTTTCTATAAGAAAATAAGTAAATTTGTTGAAGAGGATTAAGAAGGTGTAAAATTGGGAGTTGAATCAGCTCCCAAGATGATTTACAATTGTAAATGATTGAAACCAACAAAGAAGAAAATTCTCATAGCATTATTGAGAAAGTATAAGAAATTATTCGTTTGGTCATATGATCAGATAAAAGGATTATAGAGAGGATTTTTTCCAGCATACCATTCCATTGGAGCTTTGTACAAAGCCATTCAAACATATGAAATATACTATCAATCCCATTCTTGCCTTCAAAATACAAAAAAAACTAATGAAGTTGAAGGAGGGAGGTATAATAGACCAATCAAACACTTAGAATGGGTTTCAAACCTTGTCTCAGTCTGAAATAAGAACAAGGATATTAGACGGTGTGTGGATTTTAGGAATTTGAATATTAAGTCACTCAAGAACAATTATCCATTGCCTAGTATAAACCATTTATTGTAGCGGTGATAGGGTTAGATATAATGTCAATGATGTAGGATATAATCAAGTTATGGTCAAGGATTTTGAAGAACATATAAGATAACCTTTACAATGCCATAGGGAAAATTATTTTATGTTTGAATTCCATTTGGTTTAAGAAATGAGAGGGCCACATTTCAAAGCACTATGGATGTTGCCTTTACAGGCCTTATAAATGAAATCATGGTTGTCTACCAAGATGACTTAACTTATTAATCCAAGGATTGGAATGATCATTGTAAACACTTGGAGTCAATATCTTAGAGGTTTCTAGAGTATGGGATATCTTTGAATCCAAAGAAATGTATTTTTGGTGTGGATGAAGGAAATTTCTTTGGATATATTTTGTCTAAGGGATGATGGCTAATCTAGAATGTGTCAAGGCCATTTCCAAGGTTTTAAGAAAGAGATAGTCATCAAGTTGGGACAAGGAGTCAAGTGATTCCTTTGTGGGAATAAGGATGGATTAAAAGAGGCACTGATTCTAGTAAGCCCAGATTAATCTAGGCCTTTTTAGTTATTTTCCTTTGCATTGTTTTACATTATTATTGTTCTATTATTAAAAAATGGTGAAGGTTATGAGCAACCAATAGCTTTCTTTAGCAAGTCCTTATAGGATTTTGAATTGAATAATTCCATAATGGAAAATCATGCCTATGCTCTTATTAATGATGTGAATAATTTCAATCCTTACCTCGTAGGAGCAAAAATCATAGCCTTTGTGCTACATATTAGTGTTAGAGATATTTTCATGCAACAAGAGGCATCAAGGATAATGCGCAAATGGATCAACAAGAGATAGGATCTTATGACATGGAGGTTAAGAAAACCAAGTTGGTCAGAGGGTAGGGCCTAGCAAAGTTAACAACTAAGGAAAATTCAGATTCTACTAAAGTCCATCAAGTGAATTTTGAACCCTCTTTTATTCCATGTCAGTTGAAGGATTGTCCTTGGTATAAAGACATTATATTTTAATTAGAAAACCTAAATTGTCCTCCTAATTTGAATGACAAGCAAAGGAGGACACTAAAACTTGAAGCTTAGAGGTATGTGCTGCTTGAGGGTCAAATAATGTGGAGGAACATTGATGGTGTATTCCTAATCTTTCTAGATGAAGAGTAGTCTATTGTATTATTGAGGAATGTTACCAAGGGCCATGTGATGGAAATTCCATGTCCAAGACCACTAGTCATAATATCATGAGAGTAGGTTATTGGTGGCCTACACTATTCAAGATTGTGGCTAAATTTATAAAAAAGTGTGATGCTTGCTAAAGGTGTTTTGGTAAGTTAAATTTTGCAGGTACGTTGCCCCCTACTACCATTTCAACAAATGCTCCTTTCTAGTAGTGGGGCATAGATTTTGTAGGGGAAATAATAGAAAAGTCTAGCAACATATACAAGTGGATATTGGTGGCCACTAACTACTTCACAAAATGAGTGGAGACAATCCCCACAAGGAATACAACCTCAAAGGTGGTGATTGAGTTCTTTCTCAATAACATAGTTACTATATTTAGTGCACCATCAATAATTTTTGCTAATATAATGTAATATAATTTCTAGGTCCCAATATTTTGTTGGCATGTGATTGTAGTACAAAATCTCTTTAACACATTCATTCCCTTATCATCCACAGGGAAATTAACAAGCACAATCCAACAATAAAAGAATCATTCAACATCATTAGGAATATATTGGATGCTAACAAGAAAATAAGGTAAGATAAATTGAAATTTTCTATCTGGTCTAATAGAGTAACGTAAAAGAAGGCTATTGGAAGGAGTCCATTTAAATTGATATATGGCACAAAGGCCAAATTTGGAAATCGGCCTTGAGTTCCTATGTACAAATTGGTATAGAAGATTGATGGAGAAGAAATAAGTGTCATTTCCCAAAGAATACAAGAGTTGAACAAATTGGAAGAGACAAGGAGGGTTTCTCATGAGTGGAATTTGTTGAGAGAATAGAAAATGAAGTACCTATTTCATAAGAGGGCTATCAATAGGGACTTTTAGATTGGGGATCTTGTCCTCATGTGGGATTCCAGGTTTGAGGATGAGAGAAAACATGGAAAATTTGACACCTAATGGGTTGGACCTTATCAAATTGTTGAAGGACGTGATCAAGCAACATTCTACCTCAAGAGTCTTGATGAGGATCTCATGGAGCTATTGGTTCATGGTCAACATCTCAATAATTACTTCTCCTAATGGTGATGTTCTAGGAACCAATGCAATATTATTCTTTTTAGTTTATTTCTGTGTTGTGTTCTTGTGTATATTGTTCTCTTTATGAAATCATGACCCATGTTTGTCATGATGAAGTGTAAGTTAGTACTAGTCTCTATTGCTCTCATTTTTTTTCTACTCCCAAAGATCTAGCTTCTCATTATGCCTCCAAGAGACACATGCCCCCACTTTGAGAAATTCTAAATGGGCCAAATTTCTCAAGGGTCTATATGTTATATTATCCCCCTTGTTCACGTCTTAGTCAAATAGACTAGTTGAATAAAAACAAAAAAAATGACTTAAGTGTTATGTTTTTGGGATTTCAATAACTTAGTGGTTCTCATCCTCACATGGACTACCCTATTGGCCTTAAATTCTCACTTTAATCCTTGCAAAAATAAGGTTGTGTTATATATTTCAGCCTATTGTCCCATTGATCCTCCCCTTATTTATCCAACTCTTTAAAGTTCCCCTATTTTCTTGATCATCGAAGTCCAAAGCTTCTAAAACTCAAAGTTTTTGTTGGCATTTGGCCTGTTGGAGTCCCCCTTTCCTTTCTACCATTTACCTATCTCCTCAACTCTTTGACCCCCCAAAACCTCAATGATGACGTCATTATCTCTTCCTCCATCTCTTCTCTTTGATGATGTCATGCTAACACTATCATCCTCATTAGACCTTGAGAGTTCTTCCTCTCTCCTCCCCTTTCAAACCAGTCATCCCAATCAAGCTCTCCCTAATGGTCCAAAACTCAACCAAAGTCCTTTTCCAAATTATTTTAAGTGTTTTAGACCATCAAAATTTCCCTTCCCTTCAACCTCGTTAGACTCGTCCCTTTAGATGTGATCATCCTCGAAAGTCCAACACCTCAACATTCCCTTTTGCTTCATTTCTCTATCTTTCAAACTTTGGGCCTTTTCCTTTCTATCATGTCATCCCTTCAACCCTTGATCTCCTTGAAAGTCTACTTCTCCTTTGATGACATCATCATCCTTTGTAGCTTCAATTTTTTTTCTTTCCTCTTCTTGTGGTAGATGGTTCAATGATAGCCCAATGCCTAATGGCCCAATTAGGGCATAAGTGCCAGGGTTCATGCCAAGGCATCAAAGGATTTTAATGCTTCTCTTTCAAGGGGCACGAGGGCAAGGTGGTAAGCAACAAGTTGATACGTTTCCAATAAGCTATAAAAAGATCCAAAAGGCACAAATTCTTCCATTTACCACTTTGTAATGCCATTAATACCTGAAACTACCAAATTTTCACCCGATGAAGCTTCAAAAAGGATTTTAAATATATTTTGGAATAAATCCCAAAAGAAAAACACTCATTTATTGTTTACAGACCTTTTTGTTGGAACATCACATCCAAGATGCGATTTCAACAAATTTCATAGTTGATTTTACTCATTCTTCCACTCAAACCCATGAATCATCAATCGTCGAGTATGGAAATGGTTAGAAGAATGTTCTTTTGTTTCTCTTGGTGATCAAATCAGAATTGCAAAAGACAATTGTTAACTAAGAGTTGGAGGAGGTCGCAGTTAGGGTTTCCTTCTATTCCATGAAATTTTGACAACTTGCACACCTTCATGTTGTGGGCATATCTGCTTTGGTTGCCATTTGACAAAGGATGAGAAAATCAGAAGAAAGAGGGAGAGTCACAAAACTAACATGAAGAGAGACATTCACATGAAGACCTAGGGTTTCGATTTCTAGTTTTGGATAGAGGTATTTTGATATTGTAATGGTTTGGGTTCATCCCAATTTTGTAATTAACACTTGTAAACTTTGAAGATTGAATGATTAAAGGAAAGATCAAGCTTAGTTGGGTTTCTCCTAGTTTATGATATATATTTATGGATGTATAATGTTTAGTTGGTCAACCAAAAGACTATAAAATCCTTGCAAAGAATTTGTAAGGTATTTTTCAACATAATAAAGGAAATGTATAGAAATGCATGTGTGAAGTAAAGCTTGATTGCGCATTTTGGAAGGCATAGTCTTTTGTGGCATCTTGATTAGGGTATTGATTTTGTTTACAACTTGTTACATGTTTGAATGAACTCGTGACTCTGCAAGCCTTTTGGAATTGACACTAGTATACTTAACTCCATTTATTATCACACCAAACCTAAACAAAAACACTTAAATTCACTTTATTTTCAATTATGGTAAGGTAGTTTTACAACTTTCAAGCATTATAGATAAGCTAATTGTAAAGGGGGTATACATTATTTTCATTAAATCTCATGTTTGATAAGTTTTCTACTATTAGAGGTGCATAATCCTTGCATGCCCAAACTAGTACATAGCTATATTGTGACACTAGTATTGGGATACACTGTGCAATGGGTATAGTTTGTTGTAAGGAAGTGTTTAATCACAATTTCATTAATCAATCTGAGACCTTAAGGAAACCCCCTTGGTCTTGCAAAACCAAAAGTGAAGGAGGTTTTACCCACCTCAATCATTATTCTTTTCAAAAAAACATTTTTTCCTTAATAAAATAACATAAAGTATCCTTATGACCACTTTTCAACACCTTAATCTTGGCAAAACTTTATCTCCAAACTTAAAACATATTTTTAAACAATCGAATATAAGTTGTCATTTAATTTCTTTTATGATAACTTTAATATTTAATTATTTAATTATTTTTTCTTTTTAAATCATCCCAAGATCTTACAAAAATATTTAAATAATCCAATTAACTTGTCTTGATAATTCCACCAACTCCTTAAGTGCATAGAACTTTAGTCCTCAAAAAGTTGTCACTATCTAAAGATGATGGTGTTCTCCAAGAATTTTGGAGTGCTTCCAAAGTGTTAGATTCACACATAGAAACTACAATTGTGCATGTCTTAGCTCCAAGAACCTGTTGTCATTGTTAGAATTTATTTCCAAAAAGTTGGAGGTTTTAAGAATATTAGAATGGATCAGAAAAAGGGGACATTACAAATGGTCAATGCAATGTGTTTAGTTACTAATATTTCAAAGTTTTAGTTTTTATTCCTTATACATGTTTTTATAACTAATTTTTTAAGTACTATATATATTTTCTTTGCTACTCCTGCTCCTACCCACTCCTCCCAAATCCCCAAGCCTACACCATTAGTCCTCTTGTTCCTTGTTCCAAGACTCCATGGAACTATGAATATGCATGAGAATATTTTTCAATTTTCTCTATTCATTGTGCATGTATTAATAACTCAAAAAATATTCAATGGTTTGTAGGTAATCTTTTCAACATGAATTTGCATATAATACAATTTTTTGCGATGGTGAGAAAATCAACATGCATGTATCAAACGAAATATTGAAAGCAATTAAGTAGAATATATTTACATGTACAATTAGAATTGTAGAGCTTTGAATAAATTTTCTCCTAGTTATTTAGGCTTCTAAAGATCCATATATAGATAGATTTGTCTTTATTTCATAGATGTCTTTATACATAACATATTCTTACAAATTGTGACAAAAAAGTTTATATTTTCAACACTTATCCATTAATTTTATTTCATCACACAAAACATATCTAAGTACATCATCTTATTGTTTTCTATAAGCATGAAACGCTGGACTCTTGGATATCTGCATCACACTTTGATAATATTTGTAGCCTTTAACCATCAATACTACTCTATGCTTGTCAATTAAGCCATCAATTTTGAACTTGGTTTTGAACACCCATTTACAATCAATGGCTTCTTTACTAGCAAATAAAAATTCCAATTGAAAATGTCTAGTTTTGATGAATTGAATCTATCTCCTAATTTCTAACATTTTGTTAATTTCATTTTTAGCTACCTCAAAAGTGATTGGTTCACGAGCACTTATAAGTGTTGTTGCCAATGCATAATTGACCTCAGATTCCTACAATTTGATGGGAATTATCTTTACTCTTTCTAGTCTCCTTAGAGTAACATTGAATTATGTAGTAAATAATGAGCTTGAACTTGGCTCATTAATACCATCTTTTTTTTCAATCGATCCAATAGTTCCTTCTAATTTAGGCTCAACCTTTTTGGGTGAGTATGATGATGTGTCATTGTCATCTTTCTCTTCTAGAAAATCAACATAGTGAACACTTGGAAGGCAAGATTCTTCCTCTTGTTTTCCTTAAGATCATACAATTGATATGCTTTCCTAGAGTTGTCATATCCAAGAAGGATGCATTTTTGGCTCTCATCATCAAATTACTTTTCTCTTTTGGAATGTCTATAGGAAATTCTCTCAAAGATTCTTAAATGCCTAATTGGTAGTTTTTCTCTTGACCAAGCTTCTTATGGATAGATGCTTTCCAAACTTTTAATCAAACTAAGATTAATCAAATAGCCACTATATAAATTTTTTCTCCCCATAATTTATCTCCAAGATTATAAGTCTTGAGCATTAGTGCAGCTTTTTCTTGAATTGTCATTTTCATTCTTTCAAATACTCCATTTTGTTGTGGAGTATATGGAGTTGAGAGTCGGCTCTTGATTCCCTTTTATTCACAATAGTTGACAAAATTGTCTAAAGTATACTTTGCATTATTTGATATGAACATTTTAATTATTTTCTTATATTCACTCTCAACTTGGTGTGCAAACTCTTTGAAAACATCAAATACTTTCAACTTGTTCTTTAGAAAGTAATTCCATACCTTTCAAGTGAACTCATTAATGAATGTCATGAAATATCAAAATCTCCCTATGGAAATTGTCTTCATTGGTCCACTAAGTTCAAAATGAACAATATTAAACTTTTTGGAGGCTCTCCAAGCTTTTTCATAATCAAAATTTTATGTATGTTGTTTTTCCATAATATAGACTTCACAAAAATACTTCTCTATGGTGGTGGGTGGAAGACAATATACTATATTGTAATTGAACATTTCCTCCAATGACTTGAAGTTAATATAGCCAAGCCTTTCATTGCATAACTAATTTCTCAAACCAACACCTCAAACTAAGGCTTTAGAAGAGTTTGTCCTCAAATAAAACAATTCTCCTTTCATATCCATCACATATTGATTTTCTCTTACTATCAAATACCTTACAAGTTCCCTATTTAAAAATGACATTTTTTTGCAATGATTTGATTTATTGGGTTAAGGTTTTTCTTTAGTCTCGAAACAAGCAAAACATTACCAATACATGTTTTACCTTGAATTGAAACATTGAGAGGAGTTTATCAATTCCTTTAGCATGTAGTTGTGAATCATCTCCCAATGTAATGTTCTAAATTGCTTTGTTTCATTTCTCAAGTTGTCAATATTACTAGTCATGTGGCAAGTAGCACATGAATCAATGATCCTAACATCATTGTTTTTGACATATTTGGAAACATCTATTGAAAAAAATTTGTGATGTTCCTCATCATACCTACTTGTTTTTGAAAAGTTAAGCAGCATTTTCAGGGCACTGTACCCTTCACAAAGAGTCCAAGGGGCCAATAAAAAAACGAAGTTCAGTAGAGATTGAACTATAGATACAACCAGAAACAGCTGACAGACAGCTGCAAAAAAAAAGCACAGTTCAAAACAGAGATTGAACTAAGAACAACTAGAAACAGCTGACAGACAGCTGTGGAGAATCAAGGAGATCAAGCAACCCCCAAAATAGAGGGATCAGAGCTAGCTCCATGAGCCCGAGACCTAGAAGCAGACACAGTCTTCTTCTTCCGAAGAACAACCGACCAAGGAGGCTCGGAAACAAGAAACGAGGAGAATGGTGAGAGGATCGACTCCAACTCAGCCACCACAGGCGAGAGCATCTGTGGCAAGGCAACTGAGAACGGGTCAACAAGCGGCACAGAAGAGGCACCCAACAAAGGGCAAAGAGGGTCAAACAGAACACCGACAACAGGTGCAGGGTCGGACAGAGCATCGACAGCAGAAGCAGGGACAAGCCTAGAAGGGTCAACAAAAGTGTCGGCAGAAGGGTCTGGCATACCTCATCATACCTTCTTGTTTACTTTTGTAACTTTTTTCTTTTTGATGCATTGGACTAAAATTGACTAAGAGAATTGCAATGGCACCTTTGCTAGTGAGACTTCTTAACCTCAAACATAGAACCAAAAGCATTTGTTGATTTAGCTTCTTCATCTCTATTAAGCATTTCTTCATATTGTAATAGTAGACCCTCCAACTCATTGAATTTCAAGGTTATCAATTCTCTACTCAATATAAGTAGTCTTGAAATTCTCAAATGACTTTGACAAACTATTAACAATTATGTAGATGTGATCTTTATCAACAACAATCTCACTTGCATTAATAAGGCAATTTAAAATACCCTTGAGCTTTGAGAAATGTTCAATTACTAATACACCTATTCTTAGATTGTATAACTAAGTCTGGAGCATATGTACTCTCACATCATTCTAGTGCTCAGAGATTGTGGTGATTATATACTAAGTTTTTTTGTGCAGTTACATTTTATATCAACATACCACAAATAGACAAGTTTATCAAGGCCAATACTTCTTGTGATTTCTGGTCAAAATCTTCTTGTAGACAAACATTTGAATGATGTTTCCGTATAGTTCCATTGAGATGGTGATGAGATCTACCAAGAGAAAAATACTTTCATTTGATGATGTCATTCTCCATAGTTGTCAACACTAGTCAACTTAATAGAGGTGACACCCAATATACTATTTCACTCCAGAACTTGTTTAAAAGACAAACACAAAATACGTCAGTCCAATTTTTTTTTCCAATTTTATAACCAGAGCTTTATATTTTATTTTTGACGAGTTTATTGCGTTCAATTACAAACTCACATTAATGCTACTCACTTCAATATATAGTTTGTTATAGAAAACAAATTCTCACAGCCTTTCAGATTTAGCAATGATTTATGCAATCAATACTACAACCTTGCTTGCACACAAAAACAAAAAACAGCAGTAGCAAGACGTTAAAATTTATCTTCAAACAGATACAACTATTGTAGCAATCAAACTACTTTCCCTTGGCAGCATCTCCATTCAAACTGGCAGAATGGAAGCTGTGTTATATATTCTTATGTTTCTATTGCGCTTCAGCAAGGATGCTGCTCACCGTTTTCATTCACAATATACTAAAACAAAACTTTGCATTCACTGGAAAAAGATTGCATTTTATTTGTGCAATGGCACTATCACTACTCCTTTGACAGCGCTCCAGCATGATTTAGTATTAGTAGCGAATAAATAGTTTGGCAGCTTCTTTAATCCCTTCACCCCTTCACAGAAATAATATAGCTCTAACACCAATTGTCAATTCTTGTTTGAATAGATTTTCTTTATATTATTTAGGAATCAAAATATCCTTTAAATAGGACAAATATATAGACAGATATATCTCTATGTAACAAATACTTGGAGATAGTGTCTAAATAGAATTTTTATTTCCAACAAAATCTTCTCAATGCCAGGCTAATAAGTATATTACCATGCAACAAGAAATTGATATAGCAGACTTCAAACCAAAAAAAAATTCAGTTTAGTTATAGAAACACTTCTTTCAAAGTCAGCAATCTCCCTAATGCTTGCAATATATTAGATCCAACCCTCAGCAACCTTGAATATGCACGAAACAATATTACAGAAATAATCACCTCTTATCTAGTTACATGCCAAATACTAAAAAGCAATATTTAAAGATCTAACAAAGATGCCAAATTCTTGTAAGACGAGGTCATACAGAGATTAAAATAATTTAATAATGAACATCTGCTACCACAATAAACATGTACACAGCTAATTTTCTTGTGTCCACTAAGCAGTACACAATGTTGAGGCATGGAACTCTGCTGATAATTGCTCTATCTATAATTCGTGTTCCATGGTACCTGAATTTCAGATGCACAAATTATCTTTATTCATCGCATGTGAATCTAATACATTAACATGTAATGAAGTTTAAAATTTAATGTAAGATAGGAATATCTAGAAACATGATTTACATATGCTGACGAGAGAGACTGACAAAAGTAAACTCCTTATTGAAGAATTCTATGAAACCAGTTCAATCTGACAAATTCTGTTCGTAAAACATTATTAATTTGTCTAAGAAAAATAACAAAATACAGATCAATACAATTTAATGATGGAATTTGAGGTAAAGCAGTCTATACATAGGATTTCAACCCTAACACATTACATCATGCATAAAGATGATGAATACTTGTCTCTTCATGACCATCCTAGAACAAAATCTAGGACATAAACAATGGCTAAAGTTAGAGGATACATAAGGAAGGCAACGAAACTCATCCACAATGGAAAGGTCGTCCGAAAGCTGCCAAGAAAACCCATCACAAAAACAACCACCGATATAACTAACACTTCGACTAAAAAGTCCCATTCCAAGCCACGGATATAAACAATGGCTAAGAAGATTCCAAAACATAATGTATTGTACATGATCACTGCACCATATATCTGCAAGATAAGATACAATGATATTTAGGTTGGAAGTAAAATCCTATCTTTGTATACACCAAAGTGTGTAAAGCATGATTTAGTCTTTAAACAAAGATGAAAACTGCACTCTTCATTATTGACTTATTGCCAGTATTCCTGACTGCATTATTGACTGATGATTTGATATAAGATGCATGCTTCTAAAACAATGAAAGCAATATGCATTGCTTTCAAAACTGACTAGAAATATATGGCATAGCTTAACCCTGAAACATAAGCAATATTTGATCATCATGGCAAAGCCCAATGGAATTAAAATTTACTTAATGCACAGAATTTGATATTATGGGCATAAAATTTTATTAACTAAAGCTAAATGAAGACGCGAGAGTTGACATTCGCCAATAGAAGGTCCATTGGTAATGAGGCTGATAAAATTTGGAATTGAAAGATTGCTAGTGTATTTTCTGATTCGTAGTGGATTACGTTAAGTATATCTAGAATAAAGTCCAACATAAACTTTGATCTCTAATGGATTATAGTTTTGGTGCTTACTCATTCAATAATAGGAGTTGATTGAAGGGAAAAAAATGCAGCAATAATAAATATTTCCACATAACTTCAAGATAGAAAAATATGCAAACAAGTATTTGGAATCCACTATACAAAAGAATTAATAAACATAACATCAAGATGGCACAAGATATATCTTGAAAAAATATTCATAAGGGAAAAACTCACCCACCAAAAACATCCACACTCAATGTATTATTCAGCAATGAAACACTACAATACACTTACAAAGTCTCCATGAATACTTATGAAATATTAAGCTCCTCCAATGCATCCTCCATGTGTCAAAAGCAAACTCAAACATCAAGGGAACAATATCTAAAGCTAACATGCGCTATCAAGATATCAGAGTGCTCCATGTGTTCCATCTCAAACAAGAATTCCCATCCTCCATTGTGCCAATGCACAAAAGATAAGATCCAATCCAAAGAGATGCCACACTAGGTATCACATAGAAACATGAATCCTACCTCAACTTGATATCCAAACACAAACACTAAATCCAATGGTAACAAATAGGCTTGAGTAGCTTCCAAGGAAAAAACCCACATGACTAGAAATAACAACCACAACAAATGCTAGTACATCCAATCACCCATATCTTCAAGTTATTCAAAATATTAGAACTCATGCCAACAACATATCCAACTCATAAACCGCAATCACAAGCTCCTTTCATAAAACTTGTCGATGAAGAACATACACATCTAGGAACTCCCACTGCATAGGTAATGCTAAATCTGAAAATAAATAAAAGCATACCAAGTTTATCAATCAACACTCAAACCAAGGTGTGGCTAATAATCAAAAGTATTTAATAATAAAGAACAATCACAATGATCCACACATACAACAAAAAACCATTGGATAATCTCTCACAAGTCATCATAACTCTCCCAATTTCACCACAACCAAACATGTGAGTATGAACCGCTAGGAAGTAGTCATAGAACAAAGAGAGAAAGCCTACAAATTATATCACATAGCACATCCTTGTACCAACACCTCAAAGTGCTAAGTTGTGCCAAGTTAGACCTCCTTTACAACCCCACCCAAAAATCCTCAACAATACCCAACCGTTTAACCTCATAGATTGAACAAAAAATATGTATCTCATATAACCAATATGGATGTAATCCTCTCTAAAACTAAAGTTAGATCACACTTAAATCCATTCCATAACCATGAATAGGCCCAAAAACATCTCATAAAATGCTCATAAATGTCATCATAAATCAAACTCATTGTAATGTCCCCATTTTGAGCAGAATCATTTTGTGAGCATTTAGCTGAGTTTTCCCATAAGCTTCCTAGTGAGTTGGGGAGAACTCCAAACTTTTTGAAGTACTTGAGTTTGTTTAGCAGTGATTTTGGTTCTTGGAAATAAGCTCAATAGGTAGTATGGATTAGTATGACACTTTCAAAAATAAATTTCTAACTCTTGGTGGCTTCTCCAAACTTCTTGGGGCAACAATCTATTTTTATTAAGTCACCTAGTTGGCTTTGATCATCATCCTACATCTTCAATATCATCTCGGTGTGATTAGAGTTTGATTCTGATTTAGTTTCAGTGCTTTCCGCAACTTGGGTAAGTTATTGAGTTATTAATCAATTAATTCACTTAAGTTGTCTACTGTTGGGAAATATTAAAAGGACAACTTAGTGTAATAGATTGTTGTAAGGTGATTAAGTGTTTTAAAAGTTGGAAGCCTAGATAAGGGGGCCTTTGCACATGAAATGTTATTGTTATTTCAAAAAGGGTCTTTGTGAGGAAAGAAAACAAATTATTATATTTTTAAATTGTATAATTCCCTCCAAAAAAGCTATGTAAGGAGGTGTTGGGGCTCATTTTGGGGATAGCTTTGTGAATAATTTTGTTATACTACTGGAATGAACCCTAAATTCTTCCAATATTTTGAGAATAGAAACCCTCTCAAGAGTTTTAGTTTTGGAATAAAAGATAATCCCTAGCTAGATTGGCTTGATTTCATCTCAGAGATCACCATTGTACTTCATCAAAGCTCAGTTTTGGTTTTAATCATGGAGGTATTCGATGTCTTCTAGTTGCAGAATTTTTGATCTGATTGATGATTTTTTGCAGAGTTTGCTGAAGATTCTTGGAATTTTCTAAGTGTTGGCCATACCATTCCTTCATTGACGACCATATAGCTTCTTGGGAGGTGGTGTGGAAGCGCCTCACTTTCCAGCCCTTTATCATTCCAAATGTTGGTGCCTAGGGTTTAGGAATGTATCTATAGCTTCATTTTGATTAACTTTTGGATCTGCAGTGAGTTATGAGGATTTCAAGCTTTGTTTACATACTCAGAATCGGAGAGTACTCGGCAAGCCCAAAATTTTTGACTCGGCAAATGTGTGTGGATATTTATGTATGTGTATACTCAGGACTGCACTATGCACACATACATATCTATAAACATACACAGGATGCCAAGTTTGCATGCATATACACACACAAACATGCTAAGTTTGTGGGTTTTTTGTGAGCTATTGGCAATTACTCGATAATTTGATAGGAGAAATTCCATCTGCATATTTGTTGGGTGAAAATTATGTAATCAACTTTTCGACAGATTACATAACCTAGACTTCAGCCACAGCTATGTGAGATAAAATCTCTCCTCTCAGAAAGGGGAGGCGCCCTTCTTACTGCTAATAGAAGCTACGGTAAAACTAACAAAGTATTTACACAATGTACACTACAGTTACGAAATGGGGGGGTGTGTCACATTCATGCTTCTCTCTTTTTTCAGAGAAGATGTTTTACAATGCTTCACGGTTGGAAGTTCTAATTCAAGATAACTTTAAACTAACAATGAGCAGTAATGCCAATATCCCTATCTTGTCAAAGCAAAGCGTAGAGATACCAAATATAATTGATAATAAACAAATAAAAGAAAAGGGAAAGCTCACAAAGGCACAAAGTCGTTCCGAAGCTTTTTCACTGATGGATCTGCGAAAGATGTACCGTTTGTTGCATTAGAAGCACAAAGTCTTCTTAGATGCAGCAATTCTACGAACAACATGAACAATTACAAGCACAAAGTTTTGTAGATCATCCAACAATAGTATCCAAACATAAATGTAAATCCAAATAAGGAATGCAACACAAAGTTTACATAAATTACTTGAAGCCCTTCATATCTCATATACTAATCACCACCAATCTTATTCAAACCAAAAGAGAATTGTTTCCAACACAAAGTCTGGTATGCAACTTCCTTCTTTATTGATCGGATTTAGATTCACAAAATTGAACACAAAGTCTCAATGTTTGTTTTTCAAAAGGGCAGCACTTCGTTGCAAAATACTAAAAGGTAACTATTACAATAGGGATCCCTCATATTTATAGAAGAGAGGGAAGAGCTAATCTAGGAGATTAGTTGAGTAAAATTGGGGAAGTTAGGTGAGAAAAAATAGGAAACCCTAACTTTGACTAAGTCAACATGTAATTTGTTTCTATAAAATTACATCTCATATTTTTGGTGTAATTACATTTGACAAAAAGACATTTAAGATGTCGTAAACTATTTACAAGATGCATAAAGGGAAGCATCAAAATGTCCAACATTGGGAGATCAGGAATCTTCATGGTTCCTTGCTTGGGTGTGGAAGTCTTCATACTTCTTCGTGGTCTCTTGCATGAACTTGTCATCCGGACCAACAGTGTAATCCACAATGGTACGAATCCTCGTGATTGATTTCTTGGCGGATGAGTGAACCTTTTTGCACCTATCAAGATGCATCTTGAGATTGTCAAGAGTGAGCCTTGTATGACAAAGATCATTTATAGAGGCTTTTGAAAAGTCTGTGCTCTCTACTTGATTCATGATGGCTTCTTTGAAGGTCTTGGAAAGTTTTGTGGCTGGAAAAAAAATGTGGTTTTCTTCAAGAAGCTTGCCTGGCAACTCCTTGATTCTTTTCTCAAGGATAGTGTTGACGTGCTTTTTATGACAACGCCAGCACAGAATAAAGTTGTCCAACGGTCACTCTATTCTCTCTTGATCAAAGTGTCCCACATGCTAAGATTGCTTGAAAGTTCATGTGTTCGACTCCAAGGTTCTTTTCATTGCGAATAGACTCAGTTGGTTGATGTGTTTTGCTGGATTATTTCAAGGGGCCTTACGTAGTTGTTCGACTCTGTGAAGTAATTGGGGCATAAATGATTTGGCAATATTGCTTTGGTATCTAGACTGACTCGGAAAATGCAGAATTTAAAGGGGATAGGGATAGGGATTCTATAAATCTACTTCTAAAGGGTGGAGGACGAGGATCGACTTAAACAATCTTCAAACCAAACTTTGCTTTGTCTCCTTTCGAACAACTCCGACAAAGTTGGTGCAATCTTCAAAGGATGAGAAAAGTGTTCAAACTATGACGCAACATGTTCATACCGTCAATACGACGCATACAAACATATGAACCACAATCGAAGTTAAGTGCTGATACTCCAGTTGACCACGCAAGGCGAACTTACCATCAGTAAGCCCGCTAGTGGTATGGATGAAAGAAGATATGCTCAAATCACAACGCCACACTCCACAATTAACAACTACTTGCATGAAATAAAAATCTATTTTACTCTATCTACCTTGAATTGGAAAGACGAAATGGCCTTGCTAGCTACTCATAACAAAGAAGAAATCACCAAGCAATGAAACTCTTTGTATTATGAAAAGTGTTCACAACAACCTTTTACAAAACTTTCAAAGGAAAGTTTTCTTCCCTCCTCAATCTAAAGCTAACTTCTAAGCTAAATGCTATATGCCTTCTACTCTCTAGCTCTGATCCAATTCCAATTCTAATCTCTATCTAATTATCTTACAAATGAGGGGGGATGCCCCTTTTATAATAAGTCCAATTCAGTGGACGGTTTAGATCGAATTACAATGAAGGGCTCAGATCGAGCCACCTATGCCCTGATTAGGGTTTCTGCCCTAAAAACCGCCACAGAGAGGAGTGGGCAATGAATGCACAGAATATTCTCCACTCCCCTGCAGGAATCATAATGAGCAATTAATGCCCACTACCGTCATCAAGAAGATCCTCATCAAGCAGCGCGTTCCCACTGGCCTTCTCCCGGATAGCAAACTCGATCAACCGGGCCAATACTGCTTCAACCTCCTGTGCAGAGATCGGTGGAATATGGTTGAGCTGGAACTCCAAGACTGCTACCGTCTGTCCGTATCTGGTGTAAGATTTCCTCCATGTCACTAAGGCGTCCTGGGTATGCTGAATTATACTAGAGAACGTGGAGACATTCTCAAAGTCATCCAGGACAAGTGACCTCGCAGCTGAGAAGAATGGAGGCAGTCTACTTTTCAAGCCATCAGCAGTTATCTCCTCTGGGACCAACTTTCTAGCAAATATGGCTTCTAATGTATTGAGGACTCCCCCCAAGATGTTGCCCATTGCTTTCCTCACTTTAGCTGAATCTGCCCTTGCTGCGTCGTGAAATCCACGGCCTGTGACCACCGAGGAGTACCAACTGGTGAAATCATACCTATCACCTCTTTGAATTACACCTCCATCCACCAAGGTTTCTAGAGGTATATGCATCAAAGCCCCCAAACGAAGTACAGTCTTCGTTTGATAGATGCGAGTATCACCCCAGGCCTGATCTACTATATCCATCCGTGCCAAAATACTTGAGGCCTGTCGATAAGCATCGGCGAGGTCCTCCATGAATTTCCCTGTCTCAGTATGAACACGGCTAACCCACTTGTCTGCCTCCGTTTCCATTTTCTTCAAATCCTCTAAGGCAACAACTGACTCCTTCGGAAGCTCTGATGGACGTTCTACTGCTGGGTTTGCTGGTTCACCTGGACGTGCTAGATTTTGCACGTATCCTATCAAGGTTTTGTGCTCCTTCTTCAATTTCTTATACTTCCCCTCCGTGCGGAGCAACTGATCCTTCAATGCCTGATAGGAGTTATCGAACTCCTCGATAACTTGGGCTCCCGTAGGACGACCCAACTCTACTGTGGTGATCACGTAATTTTCAGGCCTCTCCTCGGTTCGATCACAATCTTCCCTCGGAATAGCCACCTGAAGCGTGCGAGAGCCTGACTCGTCAGTCGAGATCTTTGAAAACTTTCGGGCCCTTTTCTTCTCTGGTGGCGCACTGATCCTCCTGAGGAACTCCTCCATCTCAATGGCCGGATCCGTATCATCCTCGGGTTCTCTCCTCATTCTGTCGGAAAGCCAATCAGGCACTGTCTGCTGTGGATTACAAATGACAAGGGGCTGCTCTTCTGTTGCCTCCATCTCGTGCACTTCCTCTCTTCTTGCACTGGTTTGCTCAGGCTCATCCTCCTCTATAAGCTGGGTATCTCCCGACCCTTGGGTCCCCTGTTCTGTGTTTTCTTCTTCTTCCAAAGCCGTGTCCAACATCTGCTGAAAATGGGTGTCGGCCATTGTTTCCTCTTCCTCCTCCTGTTGGCCGCCCCTGGATAGACTGACACTAGCTGATTCCCGGGCGTTGGGCTGATCTACCTCCTCAAGTCCCCGCTCTTCCTCTAATCCTGCCCTCTGATCGGCAAATAATGAAACCACTCTCAAACTCGAAGACTGAGTTTGTGAGTGCACGGGTGATGCTTGTTCTATCCTCAACGGTATCGGTTGGGTTGGCACTTCCACTTGTGCCCTCGATGTCTGAGCAATTTGTTTCCCCTTTTTACCGATAACGGCCTTGGGTCACCCATCAAGCTATAAGTAAGGGCGATCGACTTGCTCTTGAGTCTGCATACATGTCTATCGACCCAAGTCCTGGTAAAAGTCATCACCGGGATAGAAAGCGTGTCCAAGTCCATGATCTCTGGCTCGGACCAATCAGGTGGTGGGACAGGAGTATCCCTAACTGAACCATAGTCGGGTTGCATAACGTTGACATCCTCCTCTACCTGGTCGGGAACTGGAATAATCTCACATTCTCTAATCAACTTGAGAGGAAGTCTGGAAAACATCCTTCTTCTTATCTCAGCCTCATCCACTGCATTTGCCCAAAAGTCCTCCAGATGAGCTCTGTGCCGGTATTCAACGTTCTGTATCATCCGGATGTTCCTGTAAGGATCGAAATCCTGCCTGCCTGTGTGATATGACAAATGATAAGATTGCAGCTCGTCCTCTGCCTCTCGGGCTGCCTGCAAAGAGGGACACACCTCAATGGAATTTCCCATGGTGATAGGGAAATCAAGTCCACCCTTCTTTTTCCTTTTCTGAATCTTATCGTAGGCAATCAATTGCCTAGATACCTCAAGCATTACTATGTGATCAGTGGGGTATCGTGGTAACCGATACGGATACGAAGTGAACCCCTGCAGCCTAATATATGTGAATTTCGGGAATTGGATGAGCCAATACCCATATTCCTCAATCAATGTTTGTGCTTCTTTAGATATTCTCTGCTGCGTCCTCTGCTGAAGTGTCCTCGCAATGTGCATTGTGAATGCATCATTTGCCCGTTTATAGTTGGCAATGTTAGCTAAATGTAGCTGTGTGCAGGCTTCATGGATTTTGAATTGACCAGGGGCACAGCCGATTGGCTCCTTGTACGAAATCCCTCTGTACTTAGTCATTCTGGCCAACATGTAAATTACATATGAGCTCATGTAGAAAGTCTTCGTCACCTTCAGGCTCCTGAATTGCTCATCGATGTGGTTGCTAATCATCCTAGCCCAATCGACACACTCCTTTCCCTCCAAGATGATCTCGATGAAGTAGAACATCCAAGGCTCGAAAATGTAAGCCTGTGCACTCCCATTTACCCGGCTCAGCATCATTATCAAATCACAGTATTCTTGTTTCACGTCCTCGGCAATTATCTGCTTTGGGAGCTTAGTGCGGGGTGGCCTCGGCTTCTGCATCCAAACTCTGTTGATGACTGCAGTGACTCTTTCGAAAGAGGAAGAGTACATCTTATCTGCCCTCTTATTTGTCCTGTATAACATCTCCTCAGCAGTCGGAATCCCAAATGCCTCTCCGATGGCATCCGGTGTGAAGTTGGCGAGCAGTTTACCATCCGGAGAGACAATCGTCCTACGTTCTGGCTTGTAGTGATTGGCGCACTCCATAATTAGCTCCGGACACTGAATTGCTGGCGGAAAACTAGCAGCTGCGTAGATTCCACTCTTCATTATATTATGTGCCGTGACTGATGGTTGATGGCCCCCTAGCCCGAACATCCTCGATTTGAGTGCATTTAGATTAAATGAACCAAGGTTGGTGTCATTTAATCCCGCCAACTTTGAAACTATTGCTGACTTTGGGAGAAATGGCTTAGCGAGCCTTTTAATCATTGCCTGCCGGGATGAGCTAGCCTTGCCTGCTTCAGTGTTTGCAGCTCTGCCTGCGGCTCTGCTTGTTCCTGCAACATCCTTTGCTCCGGCCATCTGCAAAATAAAATAGAATAGCAATAAGCTAGGCTGCAGATTTTTTAAATAAAATGAAGTAACCTTCGAGACGGCTGCGAACGTGGAGTTAGCTTTTTGAAAATAAAAACTCTCAGCATAAATTATTAACTCCAAACCTCGTACTGTATAAAAAAATTCAAGCTTATAAAGAAGCTTTCAACGACTGCACTTCCGACTGGCGAAGAAAATTGCAGCCAACTACCAACTTTCAGCAATGTGGATACTTTCTCAGCACAAAATGAATTAAATCCTTTGTCTTGACTTCGTCAACCTCAGCAACTTTCAACTTCTAGCAGCTCGAATAAGTAAAATCTGCAGCAAGCTTCAACTTTCGTGCAACTTCAATACTCAGCAATTTCGAAATAAATCCCCAGCAACTCCGGAAAACAACTTCAACCTTCAACTTCGAAATTGCAGCAACACCCTTTCAGCTTTTCGAAAGAAAGAGTCTCGGCAAATGAAAATTTCTCCAGCACTTCGCACTTTCAGCAACTCAACACTCCGAAATAAAATAAACTCTCAAAGAATTTCTCTCCTCAACCACTTCGAAAATATTTCAATCTCTCAAGAACTTCTTCAGCAACTTCAACTTCGAAACAATGTGAGGAGAAATGAGAGAAGAGATTGTTTAAATAACTCTTCTCGGAGAATCCTGCTAAGTAGTGCTGGGGCTATTTTTAGCACCTTCATCAATTTTCCACTCTCTTCGTTCGGAATCTTCTAATTCAAGCGCAGTAGTGGGCTAGTCGTCAGCCGGTCATTATGGCAGTTGCCATTAATAATGATTCCTTCCTTGTAAAAATTCGAATTTTCCTCTTAGTCTGCCAGTTAACTCTTGGTGATTTAAACAACTCGCGAGAAAAAAATCACTTGACTTGATTTAAAATTCCATTTAAAAATCTCGCAGTGTTTAAATAAATTCAACTCGAAAAATTTCGTGGGAGTTGTAAATTTATTTCCAACTTTTAAAATGTCTGTCATTTAAATCCTCGATTTCATAAAATTTGCCTTAGACATTTTAAATTTTCTCTTTAAGATATTCAACTCCGGGTGATTTAAAATCACTTGCATGCTCGAAATAATTCATCCTCTGAGATTTAACTTCCGTCAGGAAAATAATCTAGGCAAAACGAATTTCCTCTGAAAATATTAAAATTTCCCTTAGGAAATTAATTTTCAAACTCTGTTAACTCATGGGTGCATTTTAAACGGGTTCATTTGATTTTCACTTGACCCATGGAAAATATTCATCAATAGCAAATCTTCCCCTTGAAAAAAATATTCGTCATCCTTCAACTGCCTTTGGAAAATTTTAAAACTCATCAAATCATCCTTCCATGCCAAGGGCGTATTTTTCCCTAGTGAAATGTTATCTCACTTAGAAAAATTTTCTAACATTTTCTCTGTTGGCGTACTTGACCCTTGGTATATTTTTTTAAAAAAAAATCTCCATGCCTTGTGAAAATTTTTAAAAAAAAATCTCATCCTCCCTTAGGCGTATATTTTTTTGTGTGGAGTCCACATTTAAATTATTTTAAATTCCCACGCCTTAGTTTATTTTCGAACCTCTCAACACTTCCAATTACCTTGGGCGCATTCACCACTTCCAGCTTTCATTTTCCATACATAGGCGTTTTTACCTAACCTCTTGTTTCATGCCTTAGAAGAATTTCACTTAACAACACTTGCAAGGTGGGCGCATTTACTAGGCCAAGCTTTCACTTGAGGGCGCATTTCATAGGGTGAACTTTCAACTTTGCCTTAGGCGTTTTTCCACCCTCTCAACACTTTGACTTGGGCGCATTTCCTTGCTGGAGCTGGGCGCATTTTGCAGCTTCAACTTTCATTTTAAAGTGGGCGCATTTTGAAGGTGTGACTTCCATCTTGTTGCCTTAGAATATTTTGAAGTCATCACCCTTAATGTGGGCGCAAATTAACCCATGAGCTTTCAATTTGAGGGCGCACTTGGAGGGGTCAACTTTCATTTTGTGCCTTAGAACTTTTTTTTTTAACATTTTCAATGTCTTGAAGGTGGGCGCACTTTGACCCATGAGCTTTTGCTTGTGCCTTAGACGTTTTCCTTTTACTTAACCCCTTGGTCGCATTTTGAGGTATGAGTTTTTGTTTTCAAAGACTTAGAAACTTTTGAACTCTCCCAACATGTGACTTGGGCGCATTTTGAAGGGGATACTTTTATTCTCATCATGGGCGCATTTAGCATGTTATGCTTTTATTTCATGCCTTAGAAATTTTCAAGGCTTCCATCAAGGTGGGCGCATTTGCTAGGCTCAACTTTGAATTTTCCCTTAGACAATTTTCAAGCTATCAATCTGTGAGGTGGGCGCATTTTGAAGGGGATACTTTCATTTTCCCACACTTAGAATATTTTCCATGCCTCTGCCTGCCTTTGTTTATGCATTCTATTTTTAGCAAGTTGTGCTATTTTTAGCAAGTCCCTTGATTTTCAACCTCTAAGGCTCCGTTTTGCCTGAAAATTTCATCATATGATCTTCTTCACCTTGTGAACCTGTTTTGCCAGTCCTCTGCCCTGACCTGCTATTTATAGCCACCTGCTATTTATAGTAAGTTTTGACTTTCTGACTTCAGTAGCTCCGTTTTGCCTGAAAGTTGCAACGCTTGATCTTGATAGCTTGAGGGTCACTCTGATGCCAACCTCGGGTGCAGACCTGCTATTTATAGCCGTGCCCTGACTTACTAAAAATAGTAAGTTCTCCGATTTCGCTCAAATTTTGCCAGCAGGTACTTGAAGTGTGCTGACATGGGTGGGGTACTTTGTTTCGGCTATTTTTGGATTTTACCCCCTATAAAAGTGGAACCCTAATTTGCATGTATCCCGAACGGTCTCCTTCGACTTCGTTCCTTGATGGTGTTGGGGCGGCTGCCAGAGTGTACCTGCTAAAAATAGAAACTGCCTGAAAAGTGACTCATCCACTGCCGGATGGTTTTGCATGTCATATTGCCCGTGGGATCTCAAAAAAACCAGAAAAACCCAGAAAACTGGTCTGCATGCATGCACTGGCTAAAAATAGTAAGTCCTCAAAACTTTGATCTTCTCCGCTTGCATGTCACACCGTTGCGAAGCTCTTGAAAAACCCAGAAGGAATACCCGGACATGCGTTGAAAAACACCGCATGCAAACCCTAAAAATAGCCTCCGAAGGCTGAACTCTGAAAGTGGTCGTCTTGGTTTGCATGTTACATCACTGCGAAGGTTTTGGAAAACCCAGAAGGATTCTCCAGACATGCATCTGAAAAGCTCATGTGGAAACCCTGAAAATGGCTCTTGAAGCCTGAACTGCCAAAAATAGCAAGTCGTCTGATCTGGCTCAAAATTTACGTGTAGGCAGCTTGATGTTACCCGGATGCAGTGGAACTGACAGAATTCCAAAATCTCAATAAAATAGTCCCAAATTGAATACTTACTAAAAATAGTAAGTTGCCGGAATACAGTGAAAATTTAGGGGGACTCTGCTGGAAGTCTTCTGACTGCTGTACTAAGCTTAGATTTCAATTTCGTGACTCGGTTTGACCCTTAAAAGCCTGGATGGCGGGAAACCCTAATTTCACAGATTTGAACAATACTTTAACCTGGGTCAAATGACAGGACATCCCCGGAAGGACCAGAGACCAGAGAGAGAGCGAACCAAAGCCAAAAGACCAGAATGGAACAAAATTTAGGGGGTCCCCATCTCGATGGGGTGATGTGTGAAAAAGGTCACAACAGATAGCACGATGCACTTCAACATTTTCATGCACTTGGTGGAGATCTTTTGTAAGAGATTTGATTGTCTGAATACGATGCTTCAGTGCTTCTCTTACTTCAACGTATTTCTCTTGTCGAGGATCACCCCGACTTCCACCAATTTGCTGAGCTTTACCTATTTCATTTGTGACCACAACAATATGCATTTTTCCATTTCTCTGAGCTCTTGGGAAATAACACCTTCCTCCTTATCCAACTCTAATTTGAGTTGAGCTATCTGAGTAGTCTTTCCACCGTAGCAATTATAATTTGAGAACCATGTTCTATAATCTTATTAATAAAATCATATAACACTTTGCCTTTGGAGGAAAACTTCTCAGCCTTCTTGGCAGCTGGGTCCTCAGCGCTTACCATTGCCAACGGTTGTGCATTACTTGAAGATCCTGCAAGCCTCCTTACAATAGCGGCATAATGCTTTGCCCTCTGTCTGTATAAGTTTCGAGCTTTCTCCATTTTATCCAGCCTTCCTGCTAATATATTCGAGGTTACCTGCACATCTGCCTTGGCACTTTCATTTGTGACCTTGCCAAGCTGAACTCTTGTCACTATGTAGTCCTCCAAATTGATGTCTCCTTCCTCTTAAGGCAGTATGCCAATCTCTGCATACTTTTGACTGGCTTTGTCAACTTGAAGCCGTGAATACACTTTTGCCTTTTTCTTCCCCTTGACTTTTGGAGGGGCTATCTCTTTAAGATCGAGCTCTTTTGGCGAGATCATTTGTTTTTTTCGCTTTAATACTTGAGATACCAACTAGGGGGGAAGAGAGGAGGTATGAGCTTCTTGGTTGATAGTCAACTCTCTTGTTACTACCACTTCCGAAGGAATGGATGGTATAGTGATAATTGGCGTAGTGTCTGTCATTACTGCTCCAGTAACTAGCACATTGAGCTGATTTTACAAAGATTCACTCATAAACCTGTTAAACTCAGCTTCTAAAGTGAGATCATAGGATGGAGACGACAAGCTGGGAATGGATGATGGAGGGCTCGACAAAATGTCAACCGTTTGAATACTTGTCATTGAAGAAGTATCGAGTGTGGTTGACATTGCAAGGAGTGGTGCAATGTCCATTGCGGGTATGGTAGATGTAGGAATATGTGACGTGGGAAAAGGTGGTGGAGTGTTTGGAACAGGAGGTGTATGAGGAACGTTTGAAGTTACAGGTGATGATGACTGCGGAAAATCTTCAACTACATTCTCAGGTGGAGACATAGCTTGTTCTTCATCATGCCTGAGTTCCTGTTGATCACCCTCTTGGTCTTCTAACTCTTGTTCACCTTCTTGGTCACCTTCAGACTCTTGTTCACCTTTGGAAAGTTCTTCCTCATCAGAGTTTGTTTCTTCTGAATCTTCTTCTTCAGCAGATTGATCATTTGAATGTTCTTCTTCATCAGAATCCATCTCTTTAGAAACAAACCCTTTTCCTTTCGAGTGGGATGGTTCAGATTCCGTTGTTTCTTCTTCACGTATGGCTCGAGCATCCTTTTTGCCAACAGTGAACTTAATCCTGGGGCTTCTTCGGGAAGAAGTGGGAATAACCGCTGATTTATCTTTTATGCGGGATTCTTGTTGTTGACTGACTTCTGCTTCGGATTCTTCTCCTTCAGATTCTTTCCTGAAAGCTTTCATCTCAAAACCATGCTTGTGTAACCATTTTGCAGTGTTAGCCAGTATTGGTGCTAACCTCTCTCTGATGGAAACATTTTCCTTTCTGGACCATTGGATTGCAAGCAAAGGTTTCTTGGAGATTTCTTGTTCATCGTAAGCAGCATTCATGATGTCACCAGGATCTATGAACTCCTCTGGTAGGTCAGCAACACCAAGATCTTTGATCTGCTGTACGGTTAGTCTACAAAAATCCATCTTACGGACATCCTCTTCATCTCTGCAATCAGCCCAAATGTCCTCAAAGTGATAACCGTGCTTATGTCCCTTTTTCAGCCTCTTCTTGACATTCCGGTAATCAAAATCAAGTATGTATTTATAGGTCTTGATTGTCATGACCTGCATCTCTGCATAGACTAATTTAGCCTTTTGTACACTTTTGATGGTATACCTACCGATTGTCAGTGGAAACTTAAAACCAAGCTTGTGAATCCTTTGACGTTCCTTGTGGACTGAAATCAGTTGTCCGTATAACTCCATGAGTATCCACTTGTTTGAAGGATATCTGGGCAACATGTAAGGTGTTGTACCCAAACCAAATTTTTTGCTTCATTAAGGCATTTTGCTTAAAATGGTCTAAACATTGTAAAAATGATGTCAAAACACAGTTTTTTGGGCAATTCAAGTATGGGCTTTAAGTCGGTGTGATGCCACAAAGATACTGGCGAAATTTAAAAAAAATGAAAATTAGGGTTTCTAGACCCCTGTTTTTAGGTCAAAACCCTAAAAAATTGGAACTTGTTAGAATTGGCTGAAAATTGTTTTGATTGGCTTATTTTGCTTCACGATCACAATGGTGAAGTCAGATTCAGTTAAAACTCAGTTTAAGCTTGGTGGGTGGTTTTCGTTTTTTCAAGTGAGAAGTTAGGTTTTCTAAACTCATCAATGGCAGATGGCAAGGTGCCCGGTGTCGAAAGCTAAGCTCAAAACGCTTCGGTGATGCTTCTATGGCAAGTTTCGTCCAAAAAGTTACTTCGTCTCGGAGGGGTTTCTTCGATGAGGTAAAGATGTAAAAATGACCAAGTCTGGAGTGAAAAAGCGCAACTCTGAGCTAGGGGCGCCCATCATTCTGAAGGCCTAAATCAACTTTTTGTGTCTCGTCTCTTCCAAGATGACTTCTCTGGATTCCTGATAGTTTCGCAATGAGCCAACCAGCCAATCCAATGGAGAAGTGTATCGCCTGAAAAAGGAAATTGAATGCAAAACGAGGGAAATTGCAAATTGACTAACCCTAAAGTCAAAAAGTGCTCTTGGAGGCCAAGGGCGCCCATCTTTTTGAGGCTTCAAATGGAGTTTTCTGAATGAGTGACACCCGTGAGGTTTGTTTCCATTTTGGTCCAACTCTGCAACGCATCTGTCAGTAGGTGAATCTAAGTTGCCGTAATGTTGTGGTCAGTGGTCAAACTTGAGGTTCCAAACTTGTTCAGAACTATTCAAAAATGTCAAAAGCGCCCCTGGAGGCCAAGGGCGCCCAAGGTTTTGAAGCCTTAAATGAGGTCCATTTGATGATTTCAGATGCTTGTCTTGTCCGTGTCAGCTCCAGCTTTCCGTTGCCTGTCTCAGCCGGGTTAGAAGATGTCTCAGCAGCCTGCAACCGGAAGATTAGTAGTTTTTAGCTAGTTGCAGAATTGGCTAACACTGGTTGGGAAAAGCACCCTTGGAGGCCAAGGGCGCCCATGATTTAGGAAGGTCAAATGATGTTTTTATCCAAAGTGCTCTCCAGGAGCTCTTGCTCAGAATTCAGCTTGCTCCGTAGTGAGCCAGTCAACACGTTTTGAAATTTTGCCACTTTCTGAGAAACGTCAAGTGAAATGAGGTCAAGTTATCAATGAAAATAATGAAAATGCCTGAAAATATTCCAACTCTGAGGTCAAAAAGCGCCCCTGCAGGCCAAGGGCACCCATCTTTTTGAGGCCTTAGAGTGATGAATTTTGGATTATCACCTCAAGGAGTCTTCTTGTCAGATTTGGTCCTACTCTTCAACGAAACTATCAGCCAGTTGATTCGACATGGCAGTCAATCAGGATCAGTGGTCGAACGTGAGCTCCATTTGAGGTTTTAGATTCAAATTTTCAGAAAAATATCAAGTATGGAAGGACGCCTAAAGTCAAAGGTTGACTTTTAAATTCAAAAATAGAAGTGCGCATGAGGAGAGTTTGCAATTAACTAAATTTAGATCTTCAGTTAAGCTCTTTTCAGTTTGACTTCTACTAAGCCTATTTTGAGTCATAACTGGCTAAAATTAGTTTGCATGCATCAATTAACTGAATTTTTCAAGGTGGTGCCCTAATTAGGGTTTATTTTACATCCAATTAATTGAGTTTGAAGCCAATTTTAGGCCATGCGTGAGTTTTGAAGGTCCAGTTGCACTACAAGTGCCATTTCCAACACTTGGCATGCATTTCACACGCCTTAGAAGATATTTTTCTATATATTTTTGCTTATGGCGTCCATTATTCTTCATCAAAGTTGACAAGAAACATCTTTTCTTGAGCATAAAATTAATTTGAAGGTGCTACAGGTGTCAGATTTCAGTGTTCTTCATAGCTATAGATTCAGATTGTTCGGGAGAAGATTTTTCAGACTTCGTTTTCCATTTGCATGTAGGTTTCATCAGTTCTACTTCAAACATAAGCTTCTACAGAAGAAGAGAGAAAACAAACAATAAAAACTTCTATTCTTCTATCTTATTTTCCTCTATTCTCGTCTTAGATTTTCTTCGCATGTCAAAGAAAACGACTATTTTTTTAGAAAAGAATCATCTGGGTTCATATATTTCAGCATCAACGACAATACCCACTTAAATTATTTTGTGAAAATTGCCCCGCTGCCTCTTTTCTAGAGCACTGTGCTTTTTTCCAGAGTTTTCTTTGCATGTGGGCCTAAACCACATTTTTTCGCAAATCTGTTGATCTGGGTTGTCTTAGGATTCATTTCTACACAAAACCCATGTTCGAGATTTTTGCAGGAAAAGTTGCCCCCAGTGCCCCTAATTGCCAGTTCAAATCTCAACCGAAAACCTTTTGCATGCAAGCCTAAATCCAATTTTTTTCGCAATTTTGATGTTAGAGGGGTTGCATTAGAATTTGATTCTGCACAAAACCCATATCTCAGAATTTTCTCGAAAAATTCACTTTCATTTGCTATTTTTAGCCTATCCCCAAGCTTTTTCAGCGTTTTTCTGAAGTTGTCCGAACATACCCGACTTTACAGTCAAAAGTCTAGTTTTTCAGAATGCAGTATAATCTCATTGATTATAAGGCCAAACAAGTCTTTCTTCATAACTTTCTGAAAACTACCGATACTGACTTAAGTCATGTTTTTCCCATCATCAATCTAAACTCATTGGAGGGTATCAACAGTACTACAGTCAGGAATCTTGAGCGTTCAGGGATACTTGCAGCGGCATCCATTCCCATCTCAGTCTTTGACCTCGAGTTCGTACTTGCTTGTGTCAAACATTATGACTCGTCTAGTAGACAAATCAAGTCGACAGATGGAAGGGTCGTTTGTAGCCTTAAACCGAGGGATGTAGAAAAATGCTTTTCTATTCCTCCATGCTCAGATCATTTTGTTGTATCCATTTCAGATTGGGACAGAATATGGGAGGAGGACAAGGACAAATCGTAGAAGAAAGTAGCTCAGAGATGGTTGAAAGTTCAGAAAACCAACATGCCAAGGAAAATTGGGCGTGGTGATTTCAAGGATGAGATCGCTATTTTGATAACTTCACTCAACCGGTTAGCAGGTTCTGAAGACGCAAGCGTTTTCTGACCATGGATGTTCTACCTCATCTCGCGAGTTATTGATAAGAAAGAAACCTTTGATTGGGCCATGTTTATCAGCGAGTGTCTTCACCAACAAATTACAGAGTTCCTAAAGATGCATGAATTCCACATGGTAACCTTTCGAGTTTACTTGGTTGCATTTCAAGGCAGCTTTAAACTATTGAAAACCAATGGAGTTTTGGGTGTTCAGCGAGTGCACGAATACTACCCTCAGTTGGAGTTTTCAAAAGCTAAACAGGACTTTAGAGCGGTGAATGATCACTTTCTTATGAGGACAATCGAAGATTTGGATAACGAGATGCATGTGAGGATTTTTGCAGACGCAGAATCAATAATGGAGAGTTGGGCAGATTGGTTCATCCAATTCCCTACTTTCACATATATCCGAGTATAAGGATATACAGGAGAGCCTATGATGCTACCGAGGTACCCGTCAGACAAGGTTCTTTTCATGGAGTTCACGAGACAGGCACATGAGGTTCACACTTTCCTTCACAATTGACATAAGCTAGCTTTCACCTTTCCTTTTGAGTTGGGTATTTACAAGTGCAAAACAGTTGCTGATTGCAAGTTAATGGCGAACAAGTTAGAGGAACTCCGGCTCGAGTGTTTTCCTTAGAAGCGTACCTATGATCCTGTTGACGTGTGTTTTATGACAACACCAACACAGAATAAAATGTCCAACGATCACTCTATTCTCTCTTGATCAAAGTATTTTGCATGCTAAGATTGCGTGAAAGTTCATGCGTTCAACTCCAAGGTTCCTTTTATCGCGAATAGACTCAGTTGGTTGATGTGAATATGCTAGGTATTCCAAGGGGACTTACGTAATTGTTCCATTTTTTTTGTGTCAAGCAAATGAAGGGTTTTGACTATGATGCTCGAATATTTGAACTGACCGGGAAATACTGAATTTAAAGGGAAAAGGGATACGAAATCTACAATCTATCTCTAAAGATGGAATGCGTGGACAGTCTTTGACAATCTTCAAACCAAACTTTGTTTCGTCTCCCCTTCGGAAAACTCTAACAAAGTTGGTGCAATCTTCAAAGGATGGATAAGATGTTCAAATTGTGATTCAACATGCGCACCTCTTCACAACGAAGCAAGTGGACACACAAATCACAACCGAAGTTAGGTGTTGAAATTCCAGTTGACCACGCATGGGCAAACTTACCTTCAACAAGCCTACTAGTGGTATGGATAAAGGAAGACTTGCCGAAACCAACGCCACATTCCACGATTAACAACTACTTGCAAAAAAACAAAGGCTACTTTACTCTACTCTACTTGAATTGGAAAGACGAAAAGATCTCGTCAACTACCCACAATGCAAGATAGAATCACCAATCAATGAAAATCCTTATATTATGAGAGTCTTACACAACAATCTTTTACAAAAACTTTCAAAAGGAAAGTCTTTCTTTCCTTTCCAAACTAAGCTAACTCCTAGCTCTACTTTAACTTCTATCTAGCTCAACTCTATCTCTGATTTCTGTCTAACTCTGATATCTAATTATTACAAATGAGGGGGATACTGTTGACATGTTTTTTATGACGACATCAACACAGAATAAAAATGCCCAACGGTCATTCTATTCTCTCTTGATCAAAGTATTCCGCATGCTAAGATTGTGTGACAGTTCATGCATTCAACTCCAAGGTTCCTTTAATGCGAATAGACTCAGTTGGTTAATGTGAATATGCTGGGTATTCAAGGGGACTTACGTAGTTGTTCGATTTTGTGAAGCAGTTAAGACATGAATGATTTGACAATATTGCTCTGACTCCTAAATTAACCGGGAAATACTGAATTAAAAAGGAGAAGGGATAGGAATTCTACAATCTACTTCTAAAAGGTGGAAGGTGAGGATTAGCTTCAACAATCTTCAAACCAAACTTTGTTTCGCCTCCTCGTCGGACAACTTTGACAAAGTAGGTGCAATCTTCAAAGGATAAATAAGATATTCAAATTATGATTCAACATGTGTATCCCATCACAACGATGCAAGTGAACACATACAAATCACAATCGAAGTTAAGTATTGAAATTCCAGTTGACCACGTAGGGCAGACTTACCGTCAGCAAGCCCGCTAGTGGTATGGATAGAGGAAGACTTGTCCAAACTAAACACCACACGCCACAATTAACGACTACTTGCATGAATTAAAAGTCTATTTTACTCTATCTATCTTGAATTGGAAAGATGAAATGGCCTTGCTAGCTACTCATAACAAAGAAGAAATCACCAATTAATGAAACTCTTTGTATTATGAAAAGTGTTCACAAAAACCGTTTACAAAACTTTCAAAGGAAAGTTTCCTTCCCTCCTCAATCTAAGCTAACTTCTAAGCTAAATGCTATATGCTTTCTACTCTCTAGCTCAACTCTATCTTTGATTCAATTTTAGTTCTAATAGATTACAAATGAGGGGGGATGCCCCTTTTATAGTTAGCCCATTTCAATGGATGGTTCAGATTCAATTACAATAAAGGGCTCAGATCGAGCCACCTATGCCCTAATTAGGGTTTCTGCCCTAAAAACCGCCACTGAGGGGAGTGGGGTAATAAATAAACAAAAGATTCTCCACTCCCCACCATGAGCAATTAATGCTTACTATCTTCTTCCAGAAGATCCTCATCAAGCAGCGCATTCCCACTGTCCCGTTCTCGAACTGCAAACTCGATCAGCCGGGCCAACACCGCCTCAACCTCCTGGACCGAAATTGGTGGAATATGGTTGAGCTGAAATTCCAAGACCACTATCGTTTGCCCGTGCCGAGTGTAAGACTTTCTCCATGCCGCCAAGGCGTCCTGGGTATTCTGAATTATACTAGAGAAAGTGGAGACATTCTCAAAGTCATCTTGGACAAGTGACCTCGCAGCTGAGAAGAATGGAGCCAGCCCATCCCTCAAGCCATTAGCAGTTATTTCCTCTGGAGCCAACCTCCTAGCAAATATGGCCTCCAGTGTATTAAGAACTCCCTCCAAGATGTTACCCATTGCCTTCCTGGTTCTGGCCGAATCTACCCTTGCTGCATCATGAAACCCATGGCCTGTGACCACCGAGGAGTACCAATTGGTGAAGTCGTACTTGTCACCATCTTGAATCACACCTCCATCCACCAAAGTCTGTAGAGGTATATGCATCAAAGCCCCTAAACGAAGAATAGTCTTCGTCCGATAGATGCGGGTATCGCCCCAGGCTTGATCTACCATATCTATGCGCGTCAAAATATTCGAGGCCTGCTGATAAGCATCGGCGAGGTCCTCCATAAATTTCTCTGTATCAGCCTGAACATGGCTGACCCATTTGTCTGCCTCTGTCTCCATCTTCTTTAGGTTCTCTAAGCCAATAACTGACTCCCTCGGAAGCTCTGGTGGGAGTTCTACTGCTGGGTTTGCCTGCTCACCTGGACGTGCTTGACTCTGCACATATCCTATCAAGGTTTTGTGCTCCTTCTTCAATTTCTTATGCTTCCCTTCTGTTCTGAGCAACTGGTCTTTCAGCGCCTGATAGGAGTTATCAAACTCCTCGACAATTTGGGCTCCCGTAGGACGACCCAACTCTACGGTGGTGATCACATAGTTTTCGAGCCTCTCCTCGGCTCGATCATATTCCTCCCTTGGGATAGCAACTTGGAGTGTGTAGGAGCCTGACTTGTTAGTCGAAATCTTCGAAAATTTTCTGGCTCTCTTCTTTTCTGGAGGCGCACTAATCCTTTTGAGGAATTCCTCCATCTCAATGGCTAGATCTGTATCATCCTCAGGCTCTCTTCTTGTTCTCTCCATGAGCCAATCCGGCACTGTCTGCTGTGGATTGCAAATGACGAGGGGCTACTCTTCTGTTGCCTCCACCTCGTGTACTTCTCTTCTTGCACTGTTCTGCTCGGACTCATCATCTTCCACGAGCTGTGTATCTCCTGACCCTTGGGTCCCCTGCTCTGTGTTTTCCTCTTCCTCTAATGTCATGTCCAACATCTGCTAGAAACGGGTGTCGGCCACTGTTTCCTCTTCTTCCTCTTGTCGGCCAGCCCTGGATGCACTGACACTTATACTATCTGATTCTCGGATGTTGGGCTGATCCACCTCCTCAAGTTCCCGCTCTTCGTCCAGTCCTATCCTCTGATCAGCAAATAATGAAATCACTCTCAAACTCGAAGACTAAGTTTGTGAGTGCATAGGTGATGCTTGTTCCATCCTCAACGGTATCGGCTGGGTTGGTACTTCTGCTTATGCTTCCGGTGCCTAAGCAACTTGTTTCCCCCTTCTTACCGATAGCGGCCTTTGGTCACCCATCAAGTCATAAGTAAGGGCGATTGATTTGCTTTTAAGTCTGCATACATGTCTATCGACCCAAGCCCTTGTGAAAGTCAACACTGGAATAGAGAGCGTGTCCAAGTCCATGATTTCTGGTTCGGACCAATTAGGTGGTGGGACCGGAGTATCCCCGACTGAACCATAGTCGGGCTGTATAACGTTGACATCCTCTTTCACCTAGTCGGGAACTGGGATGATCTCACATTCCTTGATCAACTTAAGGGGAAGCCTAGAAAACATCCTTTTCCTTACTTCAACCTCATCAACAGCATTTGCCCAGAAGTCCTCAATGTGGGCCTTGTGTCGGTACTCAACGTTCTGTATCATTCAGATGTTTCTGTAAGGATCGAAATCCTATCTGCCTGTGTGATACGATAGATGATAGAATTGTAGCTCATCTTCTGCCTCTCGAGCTGCCTGCAAAGAGGGACACACCTCAGTGGAATTTCCCATGGCAATAGGAAAGTCAAGTCCACCCTTCTTCTTCTTTTTCTGAATCTTATCATAGGCGATCAATTGCCTAGATATTTCCAGCATTATAATGTGATCGGTGGGGTACCTCAGTAGCCAATATGGATACGAAGTGAACCCTTGCAGCCTAATGTAAGTGAATTTCGAAAATTGGATGAGCCAATATCCGTATACCTCTATCAATGCTTGTGCCTTTTTGGATATTCTTTGCTGCATTCTCTGCTGAAGGGTCCTCGTGATGTGCATTGTGAATGCATCATTAGCCTGTTTGTAACTGGCAGGGTTAGTTAGATGCAACTATGTGCAGGCCTCATGGATTTTGAACTGATCAGGTGCACTGCCTATTGGTTCCTTGTATGTAATCCCTCGGTACTTGGTCATTCTTGCCAGCATATATATCACATACGAGCTCATGTAAAAGGTTTTCGTCCTCCTCAGGCTCCTGAACTGTTCATCTATGTTATCACTAATCATTCTTGCCCAGTCAACACACTCTTTCCCCTCCAAGATGATCTCGATGAAGTAGAACATCCAAGGCTCAAAGAAGTAGGCCTGTGCACTCCCATTTATTCGGCTCAACATCATCATCAAGTCGCAGTATTCCTGTTTCACATCTTCAGCAATTATCTGCTTTGGGAGTTTAGTGCAAGGTGGCATTGGCTTCTACATCCAAACTCTGTTGATGACCGCAACAACCCTCTCGAAGGAGGTGGAGTACATTTTATCCGCCCTCTCCTTTGATCTGTACAACATCTTTTCGGAAGTAGGAATCCCAAATGCCTCTCCGATGGCATCTGGAGTGAAGTTGGCAAGCAATTTGCCATCCGGAGAGACAATGGTTCTACGCTCCAGTTTGTAGTAGTTCGCACACTCCATGATTAGCTCTGGGCACTGAATTGCTGGTGGAAAACCGGCGGCTGCGTAGATACCACTCTTCATGATGTTATGTGTCGTGACTGACGGTTGATGGCCTCCCAGTCCGTACATCCTTGACTTGAGTGCATTTAGATTAAATGACCCAAGGTTGCTGTCATTTAATCCCACCAACTTCGAAGCGATTGCTGACTTCGGGAGAAATGGCTTGGCGAGTCTTTTGATCATTGCCTGTCAGGATGAGCTTGCTTTGCCCGCTTCGGTATTTGCAGCTCTGCCTGCGGCTCTGCTTGTTCCTGCAACATCCTTTGCTCTAGCCATCTGCAAGAATAAGATAGAATAATAATAAGTTAGTTTGTAGATTTTTAATAAAATAAAATAGCTTCCGAGACGGCTGCGGATATGGAGTTAGCTTTGAAAATGAAATTCTTCAGCATAATTTTCTAACTCCAAACCTCAAACTGTATAACAACCCTGAGCTTAGAAAACTTTCAGCAACTTGGCCTCTGACTGGCGAAGAAAATTTGCAGCACACTAACAACTTTCAGCAACTCAACAATTTTCCCAGGACAAAATAAATTAAATCTTTTGCTTCAACTTCTGTCAACCTTCAACTTTCAACTTCAGCAACTTGAAGAATGAAGAGATCACTGCTAGTGTGGAAATTCGAATTTCTTCTCAACTCCAACAGCAACTAACTTTCAGCAGCTCGAATAAATAAAATCTGCAGCAACTTCGAGAACCTCTGCAACTTCAAAAAAAACTGCAGCAACTTCAACAGCTTGGAAATAAATTCTCAACCCTCCAGCATACAATTTCAAAAATTGCAGCAACACACTTTCAGCCTTTCGGGAAGAAAACTCTCAGCAATTTTGGAAATAAAATTCCTCCAACAACTTTGTACTCAAACTCACTCTCAGCAACCTCAAAAAATAATTCAATCTCTCACAAAATTCCTCACTTCAGCAATTCCAAGCTCTTCGAAACGTGTGAAGAAATGAAAGAAATGAAGTTGTTTAAATAACTCTTCGTAAAGAATCTTGCTAAGTAGTGCTGGGGCTATTTTTGGCACCTTCATTAATTCACCACCTCTTCACTCGGCCTCTTCTAATTCAGGCGCAGTAGTGGGCTAGCCGTCAGCCAGTCATTATGGCAGTTGCCATTAATGAGGATTCTTTCCTTGTAAAACAAATTCGAATTTTTCCTCTATTCTGCCAGTTAACTCTTGGTGATTTAAACAACCTACGAGAAAAATCACTTGACTTGATTGAAAAAAATCCATTTTGAAATCGTCACAGTGTTTAATTAAATTCAACTTGAAAAATTCGTGGGAGTTGTAAATTTATTTCCAATCTGCTAAAATGTCTGCCATTTAAATCTTCAATTTCATGTAATTTGCCTTAGACATTTAAATTTTCTCTTTTAAAATAATTCAACCCGCTGACAGAAGTCACTTGCCTGCTCAGATTAATCCACCCTCTGAGATTTAATTTCCCTTAGGAAAATAATCTAGTCAAAACGAATTTCCTCTGAAAATATTAAAATTTCCCTTAGGAAATTAATTTTAAACTCTGTCAACCCATGGGTGCCTTTTAAACGGGTTCATTTAATTCATATTTGACCCATGGAAAAATATATCAGTTGCTTCCGCCTTGGGAGTAAAATTTCACCAGTTCATTAATCTCCATGCTTGCCTTAGGAAAAATAAATTTCAAGCTCACCCACATTCAAGGCGTATTTTCTTCTCATTCACTTTTTAAATTTTCATGGCTTAGGAATTTCTCCACTTCACACACTTAGTAGCAAATTTAAATTGTCACCCCCTTAGGCGTATATTTTTTTGATGAAATATTTATTTCAAAAAAAAAATTCTTCACTTCACACCTCTGGCGCACTTGACCCCTTGGCATTTTATTTTTCATGACTTAGAAATTTTTTCTCAAGTCTTCATTCCATGGGCGCAAAAGGTAGGGTGAGCTTTCATTTGCAATGCCTTAGCATTTTCTTCTCTTCTTTTTCTTGTGCTAACTCCTCCATGGTGGGCGCATTTAGGCATGTCCACTTTCATTTTTACCTGCCTTAGGCGATTTTCTCAAATAACAATCCTTGCTGGGCGCATTTCCTCCCCTCTACTTTTGTATTCCACGCCTTGGAGTTTTTAATTTCATCAACCCCTTCAAGGGCGCATTCTTACCTTGGCAATTCCATTTACTTGCCTTAGAAATATTTCGCCTAACCACTCCTAGCACAAGGGCGCATTTTGCATGTGCTACTTCTACTTTCAACACTTAGGCGTTTTCACCTTCTGCAACCTTGGGCGCAAATGACATGGGTTACTCACATTTTCCACGCCTTAGAACTTTTTCAAGGCATCACTACCCTTGGGTGCAAATGAGGTGTTGCACTTTCAATTTCATACTTAGCCGCTTTTCACCTATCCTCTTCTTCCTCGGGCGCATATTGATGGAGGAGCTTCATATGAGGGCGCATTTTCACTAGCATGCTTCCATTTTTCCATACTTAGACGTTTTAAGGGACTTATCAAGGTGGGCGCATTTACACATGTGAGCTTTCATTTTCACCATGGGCGCATTTGCTAGGGTGAGCTTTTAATTTTGCCTTAGAAAATATTTGATGTTGACTTCTCCATGGTGGGCGCATTTAGCATAGTGAGGTTTCATATGAGGGCGCATATGAGAGGGTGAGATTTCACTTGAGGGCGCAAATAACATGTGCTAATCTCATTTCATACTTAGGCGTTTTGCTAGGCATCCTCCTCCTTGGGCGCATATTAGAGGCCTCACTTTCAATTTCATCATGGGCGCATATTGGGTATCAAGGTCTTGTTTCATGCCTTAGAAATTTTCCTAGCACCCCTTTCTTGTGATGGGCGCATTTGGCATGTGTGACTTCCAATTTCATACTTAGAATATTTTCAGGCTATCAATCTTGAGGTGGGCGCATTTTCATACATGAGCTTTGATTTCCCCAAACTTAGAATATTTTAAGTCTTCATCACCTTGATTGGGGCGCATTTTCACTTGGCAACTTTCATTTTCCAGACTTAGAAAATTTTCACATCATTTCTTGGCAACTTTGGGTGCATTCTAGCTGGGTGGCTTTTGTTTTTGCCTTAGAATATTTTCGGCCTCTGCCTACCTTGCCCTCTCATTCTATTTTTAGCAGGTTGTGCTATTTTTAGCAAGTTGTGCTATTTTTACTTCCACAGCTCTGTTTTGCCTGAAAATTTCACCATGCGATCTTCTTTGCCTTGTGAACCTGTTTTGCCAGTCCTCTGCCCCCACCTGCTATTTATAGTAAGTTCTTGACTTTCTGACTTCAGTAGCTCCGTTTGACTTGAAACTTGCTATGCCTGATCCTGATAACTTGAGTGTCGTGCTCATGCCAACCTCGGGTGCAGACCTGCTATTTATAGCCGTGCCCTGACTTACTAAAAATAGTAAGTTCTCCGATTCCGCTCAAATTTTGCCAGCAGGTACCTTGAAGTATGCTGATATTGGTGGGGTACTTCATTTTGACAATTTCTGGATTTCATCCCCTATAAAAGTGGAAACCCTAATTTGACTTGCATGTATTCCGAACGGTCTCTGTTTGATTTTGTTTCTTCTGCATGTCGCTCTGTATGCTGAACTAAAATGTTGGGTGGCTGGGGTGAAACTGCTATTTATAGAAACTTCCTGAAAAGTGACCCATCCATTGCCGGATGATTTTGCATGTCATATTGCTTGTGGGATCTCAAGAAACCCAAAAAACTGGTTTGCATGCGGGCACTGTTGTGACCTTTTCACACATCACGCCATCCAAGATGGGGACCCCCTAATTTTTTTGCTCCATTCTGGTCTTTTGGCTTTGGTTCTCTCTGTCTCTGGTCTTTTGTCCTTCCGGGGATGTCCCGTTTGACCTTAGTTGAAGTAATTGACAAATTTAGGGTTGCTATCCTTTAGGCCCATCCGAGGTCAAGATTGAGTTACTTAGGTGAAATCTAAGTGCAGCAACACATTCAGAAAGCTCAAGGCAGAATCCCCCCTGAAATTTCACTGAAATCCGACAACTTACTATTTTTAGTAAGTGCCTAATTTGAGGCTTGTTCCTCAGGATTTCGGGATTCTAACTACTTCAGCACAATCATGCAACTTCAGAGTGCCTACATATGAAATTTGAACAGATTCAGACAACTGGCTATTTTTAGCAGTTCAGCCTTCGGAGGCTATTTTCAGGGTTTAGACAAGCAATTCTTCGGTGAACGACAGGACAATTGATCTGGGTTTTCCAAGACCTTCGCGATGGTGTAACATGCAAATCAAGTCGGGGACTTTTAGAGGTCAGCCTTCCGAGGCTATTTTTAGGGTTTGCATGCAAGAATTTTCAATGCATGTCCGGATATTCCATCTGGGTTTCGCGAAAGCTTCGTAGTGATATGACATGCAAGTGGATCGGATCAGTTTTTAGGGACTTACTATTTTTAGCCAGTGCCGGAACTTTGACCAGTTTTCTGGGTTTTTCTAGGTTTTTTGAGATCTCACGGGCACTGTGACATGCAAACTCGTCCGACATCCAATGGACCACTTTCTGGACACTTACTATAAATAGCAGCTTCAGTCTGACGACTACCTAACACTTCATTCTAGCGAACGGAACGACAAGCAGTAGAAATCAGAGCAACCAAGGGCAGTCGGGAACACATGCAAGTCAGATTAGGGTTTCCCTGCAATGTCTAAAAATAGATGTAGCGAAATGCAAAGATGTCATAACGAAGAACACCACCATGATCAGCATCCCTCGGGCCACCTACTGGCAAATTTTGAGCAAAATCAGAGGACTTACTATTTTTAGTAAGTCAGGACACGGCTATAAATAGCAGGTCTGCGCCAGAAGTCGGTATGAACAAAGCACTCAAGTTATCAGGATCAGACATAGCAAGTTTCAGGTCGAATGGAGCTGCTAAAGACAGGCAACTTTGAAACTTACTATAAATAGCAGGTGGCTAAAAATAGCGTGTCATCACCAAAAGCAAGTATGAACAGGTCTCTCACAGCATCAAAAGCAACTAGAGCGAATTTCAAAGCAAACAGAGATACAGAAATTGATCAATTCTAGGGTTTGCTAAAAATAACAAATGGCTAAAAATAGCATGTATTGTGCCGGATAAGATGTGAACAGAATGGCAACACCAGATGGAGGCACAACCACGCCAGTTCCAGTTCAAAACAGGGTGAAAATCAATGAAACCCTAATTTCTCCTAATTTTACTAAAAATAGAAAGCCAGAACAGGGTTAGGGTGTTGGAAATTCATAAATGATAGCTGACAGGCACAAACCCTCATATGCACCCAGGAGAAATGAAAGATTCAAAAGTTCTAAGTATGAGATTTCCTTGAGCAAGGGTGAAATGCGCCTTCAAGAGGCATAGAAATCCTTCTAAGGCAAAGAGATTTTCCTCCTCGTACCCCCCATATGCGCCTAGAGGAGGTGAAAAGTCACCATGGGTGTAGTATTTTCCTCCTCACAAGCCAATATGCGCCTAAGGCAAAGAGATTTCCCTCTCACACTAGCAAATGCGCCCAAGGAAGCTGAACAGTCACTCTAGGCGTGGAAAGTCTTTCACATATGGAAAATGCGCTTGGAAAAGGAAGTCAACACCCTCATATGCGCCAAGAGGAGGTGAAGTGCCACTAAAAGGGGGCGGAATTCCTTCCAACACTAGCAAATGCGCCCAAGAGTGGAAGCATCATAGGCTAAATGCGCCCAAGGAAGCTGAAGGGTCACAAGATGGAGGTGCCTTCCTTTGCAAAGGTGATATGCGCCCAACATGGAAGTTCACTAAGCCATATGCGCCAGAGGGAGGTGAAGAGTCACCCAAGGCGTGGGAATTCCTCATGACACCCCCATTTGCGCCCTCAAAGTTCCTCCTCTCTATAGCAAATGCGCCTAAAGGTAACCTGGTAACAAGGTAAAGGTAAAAACATTGAAGGTGAAAGGAAAAAAAGCACCAAGGGTAAAGGAAGTTTCCTCCTCAACATGTGAAGTGCGCTTGAAAATAGAAGTCCTCTATGAGGAATGCGCTAGAGGAAGGTGAAGGGTCACCATGTGAAATGCGCCAAGGGAGAAAAATAACACTAAGGGTGGCGTGATTTTGAAAATACTAAGGCATGGGAATTCCTCCTACCCATGGCAAATGCGCCCTAAGGTGGAAATTAACACATGAAAATTCAAAAAGGGTAAGGTGTTAGCCTCTAGGCGTGACAATGCCTAAGGGGTAAAGGCAAAGGTTGATACATAAGATGAAGTACGCCCCTCATGGGTAATTTAAAATGAAATTTTCTAGGATTTTTTTTCCTAAAGCAAAAATTGCCAAAGCGTGAAGATGATTGAAGTGGAAGTTGACATGCCCAAATGCGCCCTTCAAGGGTAAAATAATTAAATTTAAATTCCTAAGGCATTTTTTTAAAGGGAAAATGAAGAATACGCCTAGAGGATGATGCTAGTTTCCAGAGTTAGAAAAATCTTCAGAAGGAAAATTCTTCAGGGAAAAGTCAAGAAAATTTGCCAAGGCGGAGGAGCTTGAAATTGCAGGAGTGAAAGAAATCCGGAGGGGAAGAAATAAACATTAGCCATTTTTATTATTTTTAAATAATAAAAATTAAAAGTACCCCTTCGTCCGGATACACATGAAAACGATGGATTCTGGAAGATTTCTCTTCTGGGTATTAAACATTTGCAATTCAGAAGTGAGTCAAGCTTACTCCACACCATGTCCACATCATTTCGATGGATATTTTGCCCAGTGCCTATTTTAAATAAAATTCCTAAGGCAAAATTGAGAGATTTCTCTAAGGCAAACGAACAAAATGAATGAGAGGCACTTCGCTAGAAGTTTTGAGCTAGACAATTTTGCCAAAGCGAAGACAAGATCAAATGACTTAGCCAAACATTTCGAAATTGTTCAAGGAAGTGAACGATTTAATATTTTAAGAAATCAAATGCAACGAGGCAGGCCTGTGCAGAGGTGATGAATTCATAATTCTAGAAGATGCCTCAGATGACAAGTGTTACAACGGAGAAAAGAGAGGGAAAATGAATTCGAAAATTTGCTAAGTATAGCCTCTGCAGGAATTCGACCAGGCTATAAGATTTTCAAATCCTCTTCATTCCTCTCACCAGTTGCTGAATGCAAAAATATTGGCTAAGTGAAAGTACAAATTTTCAAGAGATTGTAATTGCTGAGAAGTTCGAAATTATGAGAGAGCTGGAGGTTGCTAAGTGCAAATTTGCAAAAGTTGCCAGTTGCTGCATTTGCTGAGAAGGTACGAATTTGCAAAAGGTCTCAAGTTGTTGAATGCTGAAGTACGACTTGAGGAAAAAGTTTGAAGTTGCTGAAAGTTGCTAAGTTAGAAGGAGAAGTACGAACTTCAAGGGAGAAGTTTCAGATTTGCTGAAAGTAAAATTGCTGCAAGCAAACATTTCCAAGTATTTGGCACTGCGTTGCTGCAACCTGAGAAGAAACTTCTAAAAACGTTGAAGTAAACAGGCGTAGTTGAGGTTTGCAGCTGAAAGTGACAAAGTGTTGCGGCCTTTTTATTTAAAAATCTGCTGGCACCTTCAAAAGCGATATATTGTTTTATAAGATCTTGTTTTCTAATGACTCTCTTGCCTTTTTGCAGAATGGCTGAATCAAGCAGAAGAGCTGCAGGCAGAAACAACCACACCGAGTCCAGACAGGCTGTAATCAAGAAATTGCGCAAGTCATTCTTGCCAGAATCCAAATTTTCATCAAAGCTCGGCAGGCTAGCTGATACGAACTTAGGCTCATTCAACATGGAAGCATTCAGAAGAAGGATATTGGGGACTGGAGGCCATCACCCATTAGTGACTTCGCACAGTATTGTCAGAAGTGGACTGTATGCAGCCGCCAACTTTCCGCCAGCTATCTGGTGTCCAGAACTCATCATGGAGTGCGCCTACCACTACAATGCAGAACAGAGGACGATCACTTCGCCGGATGGCAAGGTGCTGGCTAACCTGACACCTGAAGCGATCGGAGAGGCATTCGGGATTCCGGTTCATGAGAAGTTGCTCTACAAGACGAAAGAGAGAGCTGGAAAGATGTACTCATCCACCACAGACCGATGTGCTGATTTGATAAACACTAGGTTGATGATTAAACCCAAGCCAACTCACACAAAATTGCCCAAGCAGATAGTCTTAGATGACTTGAGACAGGAGTTTGGTGATCTCATTATGATGCTGAGCAGAGTTGGAGGATGCCCCCAAGCGTTCATCTTTGAACCTTGGATGTTCTATTTTGTCAACTTGGTGTTGGAGGGAAAGGATTACATGGATTGGGCACTGATGATCAGTGATAACATACATGAGCAACTTCGTGGCGTGAGGAGAATGAAGACATTTTACATGGGCTCCTACCTTGTCTACATGCTAGCTTGCATGACGAAATACAGAGGGATCTCTTACAAAGAACCAATCGGTTGCGGATCCCATCAGTTTAAAATATATGAGGCTTGTCCACAGTTGCATCTGACAAGCACAACTAATTACAAGAGGGTTAATGATGCCTTTACAATGCATATCATGAGGACCTTGCAGCAGAGAACCCACCACAGAATATCAAGGAAGGCACAAGAAATGATTGAGAAATTCGGATGTTGGTTTATCCAATTTCCAAAATTCACCTACATAAGGCTGCAAGGATTTTCCTCCTATCCATACAGATTGCCTCGGTATCCCACAAACAGGATAGTGATGCTGGAAGTATCTAGGCAACTGATTGCCTATGATAAGATTCAGAAGAAGAAGAAGAAAGGTGGACTCAGATTCCCGATTACTATGGGAAATTCAGATGAAATCTGCCCATCGTTGTAAGCAGCAAGAGAGGTAGAAGCGGAGCTCCAATTCTTCCACCTTTCCTATCACACCAGCAGGCATTACTACGATCCCCACAGAAACATCAGGTGGATATTGATAGAGGAGTTCAGGCACAAGGTGCAGATCGAAGACTTTTGGGCTAGTGCAGTGGATGAGATCAAGGTCAAAAAGAGGATGTTCTCTCGAATACCGTTGGTGATGGTCAGAGAGTGTGAGATCATCCCAGTGCCAAATCAGATTGAGGAAGATATAAATGTAGTACAGGCTGACTACGAGACAGTAAGAGATACGCCTCTGCCACTCCCAGATTGGTCTGAGCCAGAGATCACTGACTTGGATACACTTTGTATCCTAGTCTTGACATTTACACGGAGTTGGGTAGAGAGGCATGTCAGCCGACTCAAGGGAAGGTCAATTCCCCTTACCTACAATTTGATGGGAGACAGCAGATTACAAGCAACTAATCAGAGGAGACGGAGTAACCCAACTCCATAGCCTAGAGGAAAGGAGCCAGTTCGACCTGAGCCAGTGGTAGTTGAGGAGTCCATGCATACGCCGTCTCGGACACACTCTCCAAGCTTACAGGAGGTGTCTTTGTTTGTTGATCAGAAGGAGAGATTGGATGTAGAGCAGACAGTGCAAGTGGCAAGTCAGCCACCTCGTAGAGAATTAGTGGGTCAGAGCATCAACATGCCCCAAGAAGATCATCGGCAGGAAAATCAACAAGAGACAGATGAGGGGACGGCTACTGATACTCAATTTCAGTAGGAAATTGAGGCGGCTCTCGAGGGTGATGCTACTTCAGATCAGGATGCCCAGAGCTCGGGAGACACGGAGCCTATTGATGACGGCGAACCTCGTCAGAACGATAGCAAAGGAGAGGTTCACGAGGTAGAGGCTGAGGTAGAATAGCCTTTTATTATATCTGACATGCGGCAGGAGGTGCCAGAGTGGCTAAGGGACAAAATGAGGCGTGATCCTATAGATGAGACCGATCCCACAGCCGAGATGGAGGAATTATTACAAAGGATCAGCGCACCTCCAACAAAGAAAAAGGCTAGGAAGCTTTCCAAAATATCCACAGATGAAGATGGATCTCGAACCTTGCATATGGCAATTCCTCAGGTAGAATGTGATAGAGACGAGGCCATTCCTGAGAACTATGTTGTGACAACCATGGAACTAGGCCGCCCTACTGGAGCACAAGTGGTAGAGGAGTGCGATAATTCCTAACGGGCACTCAAGGATAGATTGTCCCATGTTGAGGGCAAATACAAAAGGTTGAAGGTAGAGCACAAGACACTAATTGGCTACGTGCAACACTTGTCCCGTCCTTATGGGCAAGAAAATCCGGTAATTGAGCTTCCAACTGAGTTTTCCAGGGAGTCAATTAGTGGGTTAGAAGATTTGAAGAGAATGGCACAGCAGGCAAACAAGTGGGTTGCCAGTGTGCGTATAGAAACAAGAAAGTTCATGGAAGATCTTGCACATGCCTATGGGCAAGCTTCCGATATTATGGCCAGAGTGGAGGCAGTTAACCATGCTTGGGGTGAGGCTCGCATCTATCAGACGAGAGTTGTTCTTCGTTTAGGGGCTTTGATGAGCATACCTCAACAGACTTTGGTTGAGGGAGGTGTTATCCAGCAGGGAGATAGATACGACTTCGCCAGATGGTATTCTTCAGTAGTCACATGCCAGGGATTCTATGATGCATCACAGGCAGATTCTGTCAGGGTCAGAAAGGCCATGACAAACATCTTAGATGGAATTCTCAACACGTTGGAGGCAATATTTGCCAAGAGGTTGACTGTTGAAGAGGTAACTGCAGATGGATTGAAAGACAGATTGGCACCATTCTTCTCTGAGGTGAAGACCTTCACACAGGACGATTTCGAGAACACAACCACGTTCTCCAGTATCATATAGAACACCCAGGACGCCCTTGTTGCCTGGAAGAAATCATGTGCCCGGCATGGGCAAACAGTTGTGGTTTTGGAGTTTCAGTCGGATCACATTCCTCCTATCTCCGATCAGGAAGTTGAGGCAGTCTTGGCCAGATTCATCAGATTTGCAGCCAGCGAGAGGGAGAAAGGAAACGCCCTTCTGGACGATGACTTTCTAGAAGGAGACGACGTGCATTGATGGCAGGGTGTGGTGCATTGATGAGGAGTGGAGGGCGCATTCATTGCCCCACTCCTCTCGGTGGTGGTTTTTAGGGCAGAAACCCTAATTAGGGCATGGGTGGCTCAATCTGAGCCCTTTATTGTAATCAGATCTGAACCGTCCACTAATTGGACTCACTATAAAAGGGGCATCCCCCCACATTTGTAAATAGTTAGAATTAGAATCAGAGATATATTAGAGCTAGACAGAGATAGAGATTGATAAAAGTTAAAGTAGAGCTAGGAGTTAGCTTAGTTGGAAAGGAAAGAAAGACTTTCCCTTTGAAAGTTTTTGCAAAAGATTGTTGTGTAAGACTCTCATGATATAAAGATTTCATTGATTGGTGACTTCATTTTGTGTTGTGGGTAATTGACGAGATCTTTTCGTCTTTCCAATTCGAATAGAGTAAAGTAAAGTAGATTTGTTTTCATCAAGTAGAGTTAATTGTGGAATATGACATTAGTTTGGGCATAGCTTCCCGTATCCATACCACTGGCGGACTTGCTGACGGTAAGTCTGCTCCTGCGTGGTTGACTGAAATCTCAACACTTAACTTCGATTGTGTTCAATGTGCCCACTTGCTTCGTTGTGAAGGGGTGTGCATGGTGAATCTCAATTTGAACATCTCATCCATCCTTTGAAGATTGCACCAACTTTGTCAGAGTTGTCCGAAGGGGAGACGAAACGAAGTTCGGTTTGAAGACTGTCAAAGCTAATCCTTGCATTCCACCAGTAGAAATAGATTGTAGAATTCCTATCCCTACCTCCTTTAAATTCAGCATTTCCCAATCCATTCAAATACCAGAGCATCATAGTCAAAATCCTTCATCTGCTTGAGCATATAAAGTTGAACAATTACGTAAGTCCCCTTGGAATACCCAGCATATTCAAATCAACCAATTGAGTCTATTCGCATTAAAGGAACCTTGGAGTCGAATGCATGAACTTTCACGCAATCTTAGCATGCGGAACACTTTGATCAAGAGAGAATAGAGTGGCCGTTGCACATTCTTATTCTGTGTTGGTGTTCTCATAAAACACACGTCAACAGGCACTGGCTAAAAATAGTAAGTCCCCGAAACTTGATCTTCTCCGCTTGCATGTCACACTATTGTGAAGCTCTCGAAAACCCCAGAAGTAATCTCCGGACATACAGTGAAGAACTTTGCATGCAAACCTTAAAAATAGCCTTCGAAGGCTGAACTCTGAAAGTGGTCGTCTCGATTTGCATGTTATATCGTTGCGAAGGTTTTGAGAAACATTGAAGTAATCTCCGGACATGCAGTGAAGAATCACATGTTTGACCCCTGAAAATGGCTCCTGAAGCCCGAACTGCCAAAAATAGCATGTTGTTTGATCTTGCTCAAAATTTACGTGCGAGTAGCTTGATGTGTTATGAATGTGTCAAAGCTGACGGAATTCCAAAATCCTGCTGAAACAGTCCTCGATTGAGTACTTACTATAAATAGTAAGTTGTCAGAATTCAATGAAAATTCAGTGGGATTTTGCTGGATGCCTTGTGACCGCTGTACTAAGCTCAGATTTGAATTTGATAACCTGGTTTGACCTTAAAAAGCCTGAAGGATAGAAAACCCTAATTGTGCAGACTTAATCAATATTTTAACCTAGGTCAAACGGTGGGACATCCCCGGAAGGACAAAAGACCAGAGAGAGCGAACCAAAGCCAAAAGACCAGAATGGAGCAAAAATTTAGGGAGTCCCCATTTGAATGGGGTGATGTGTGAAAAAGGTCACAATAGATACCCCTTTTATATCAAGCTCAGTCCAGTGGACGACGTAGATTCAAATACAGTGGAAGGCCTAGATCGAGCCATCTAATCCCTGATTAGGGTTCTTGCCCTAAAAACCGCCATTAAGAGGAGTGGGGCAATGAATGTGCTAAAGATTCTCCACTCCTCATCAATGAACCACTATCCGCCATCAATGCACATCATCCCCTTCCAGAAGATCATCGTCCAGAAGGGCGTTTCCTTTCTCCTTCTCGCTGGCTGCAAATCTGATGAACCTGGCCAATACTGCCTCAACTTCTTGATCTGAAATGGGAGGAATGTGATCCAACTGAAATTCTAAAACAGTAACAGTTTGCCCATGTCGAGCACAAGATTTCTTCCAGGCAACAAGGGCGTCTTGCGTGTTCTGAATAATACTGGAGAATGTAGAAGTGTTCTCGAAGTCATCCTGTGTGAAGGTCTTCACCTCAGAAAAGAATGGTGTTAATCTGTTCTTTAAACCATCTGCAGTCACCTCTTCAAAAGTCAACCTCCTGGCAAAGATTGCCTCCAATGTGTTGAGGACCCCATCTAAGATATTCGTCATAGCCTTTCTGACCTTCACAGAATCCGTCTGTGATGCATCGTAGAATCCTCAACCTGTGACCACTGAAGAGTACCATCCGGTGAAGTCGTATCTAGTCCCCTACTGAATTACACCTCCTTCAACCAAAACCTGTAGAGGTATGCTCATCAAAGCCCCTAAACGGAGAACAAATCTCGTCTGATAGATACGAGCCTCACCCCAAGCATGGTTAACTGCATCCATCCTTGCCATAATATCGGAGGCTTGCCGATAGGCATATGCAAGATCCTCCATAAACTTTCCTGTTTCGGCCCGGACGCTAGCAACCCATTTGTCTGCCTGTTGTGCCATCCTTTTCAAATCCTCTAACCCAATGATTGATTCCCTGGAAAATTCAGCTGGAAGCTGAATTGTCGGATTCTCTTGCCCACAAGCACGGGGCAAGTGCTGCACGTAGCCAATCAGTGTCTTGTGCTCTACCTTCAAATTTGTGTACTTGCCCTAAACATAGGACAATCTATCCTTGAGTGCTCGATAGGAATTATCGCACTCCTCAACTACCTGTGCTCCAGTAGGGCGGCCAAGTTCCATAGTTGTAATCATGTAATTTTCTGGAACGGCCTCATCCCGATCACACTCTACCCGAGGCACTGCCATATGCAAAGTTCGGGATCCATCCTCATCTATTGAGATCTTGGAGAAATTCCTAGCCTTCTTCTTCGTTGGAGGTGCACTGATCCTCTGTAACAACTCCTCCATCTTGACTGCAGGATCAGTCTCATCTATAGGGTCACGTTTCATCCTATCCCTTAGCCATTCTGGCACCTCCTGCAGCATATTTGAGATAACGAAAGGCTGCTCAACCTCGGCCTCTACCTCATGAACTTCTCCCCTGCTGTCATTCTGACAAGGCTCATCATTATCAATAGGCTCGATATCTCCTAAGCTCTGGGCATCCTGATCTGAAGTAACATCATCCTCGAGAGCTGCCTCAATCTCCTGCTGAAATTGAGTATTCGTGGCCGTCCCCTCATCTGTCTCTTGCTGATTTTCTTCTCGAGGCATGTTGATGCTTTGGCCCACTGATTCTCTACGAGGTGGCTGGCTTGCCACTTGCACTGCCTGTTCTGCTTGTAATCTCTCCCTCTGATCAACAAACAATGATACCTCCTGTAAACTTGGAGAGTTTGCCCGAGATGGTGTATGCAAGGACTCCTCAACTACCAAAGGCTCAGGTTGAACTGGCTCCGTCCCTCTTGGCTCTCGAGTATGATCCACCTGCCTTCTCTGTCTAGCTGCTGGCGACCTGTGGTCTCCCATCAAATTATATGTAAGGGGAATTGATCTTCCCTTAAGTTGGCTGACATGCCTCTCTACCCAACTCCGTGTAAATGTTAAGACGGGGATACAAAGCGTATCCAAGTCGGTAATCTCTGGTTCTAACCAATCTGGGAGTGGTAGAGGCGTATCTCTCACTGTTTCGTAGTTAGCCTGTGCAACGTTTATGTCCTCTTCAATTTGATTTGGCATCGGGACAATCTCGCATTCCCTGATCGTTACCAACGGTATCCGAGAAAACATTCTCTTCCTGATCTCAATCTCATCCACTGCACTTGCCCAAAAGTCTTCGATTTGTGCCTTGTGCCTAAACTCTTCTGACAATATCCATCTGATGTTCCTGTGGGGATCGTAGTGGTGCTTGCAGGTGTGGTACGAAAGGTGGAAGAATTGGAGCTCATTTACTGCCTCCCTAGCTGCTTGTAGTGATGGGCAGATTTCATTTGAATTCCCCATGGTAATTGGGAATCCAAGTCCATCTTTCTTCTTCTTCTTTTGAATCTTATCATAGGCAATAAGTTGCCTAGATACTTCCAGCATCACTATTCTGTTGGTGGGATACCGGGGCAATCTATAAGGATAAGAAGAGAATCCTTGCAACCTTATGTAGGTAAATTTCGGAAATTGGATAAACCAACATCCGAACTTCTCAATCAGCTCTTGTGCTTCCCTGGATATTCTGTGATGGGTCCTTTGCTGCAAGGTCCTCGTTATGTGCATAGTGAAGGCATCATTGACCTTTTTGTAGTTAGTGGTGCTTGTCAGATGCAACTGTGGACAAGCCTCATGTATCTTAAATTGATGGAAACCGCACCTGATCGGTTCCTTATAGGAGATTCCCCTATACTTCGTCATGCGAGCCAGGATGTAGACCATATAAGAGCCCATGTAAAACGTTTTCGTTCTCCTCACACCACGGAGCTACTCATGTATGTTATCAATGATCATTAGTGCCCAATCCACGTAGTCTTTTCCCTCTAGCACCAAGTTGACATAATAAAACATCCAAGGTTCAAAGATGAACGCTTGGGGGCATCCTCCAACTCTTCTCAGCATCATTATCAGATCGCCAAACTCTTGTCTCAAATCCTCTGAGATTATCTGTTTGGGTAATTTTGTATGAGTTGGCTTGGGTTTGATCATCCACCTGGTATTTATCAAATCAGCACACCAATCCGTTGTGGATGAATACATTATTTCGGCCCTTTCCTTTGTTTTATAGATCATCTTCTCATGAACTGGAATCCCCAATGCTTCCCCGATTGCCTCAGGTGTCAGGTTGGCCAAAATCTTGCCATCTCGCGAAATGATCATCCTCTGCTCTGTGTTGTAGTGGTGGGCGCATTCCATGATGAGTTCTGGACAACGGATAGTTGGTGGAAAACTGGCAGCCGCATATAATCCACTCCTACCAATATTGTGTGAAGTCACTGATGGGTGATGGCCTCCAGTCCCCATTATCCTTCTTTTGAATGCCTCCAGGTTGAACGAGCCCAAGTTTGTGTTAGCCAACTTGCCCAACTTTGATGAAAATTTTGATTCCGACAAGGACTTGCTAAACTTCTTGATCACTGCTTGTCTTGATGTGTTTGCTTTCGCGGATTCAGTGTGGTTCCCTCTGCCTGCAGCTCTTCTACTTGATTCAACCATTCTGCAAGGAACAAAAGCTATTAGAAAACAAGATTTTAAAATAATAAAATAATCACCATTGAGGGTGCCAACAGATTTTTAAGTAAAAAGGCTGCAACACTTTGTCACTTTCAGCTGCAAACATCAACACTCTTGTTCACTTCAACGTTTTTAGAAGTCTCTTTGAAATTTCTGTACTTGCAGCAGTTATGAAACTTCTCTCAAATTCGTATTTCTCCTCCAAAATGTACTTTCAGCAACTTGTCTGCTTCTCTTAAATTCGTATTTCAGCAAGCTTGGGAATTTGTACTGTAGCAATTTCCAAATGTCTAGACTTAATTTCGTACTTCAGCAGGCGAATGAAACCTCCTCACAAAGTCGTGCCTTCAGCAACTGCAGCCCCAAGACTCTAAATTCGAACTCCTCAGCATCCTCAAGACCTCTTAGCAACTTGGGACTTCTTCACAAATTCGTATTTCAGCAGCTTCAGCAACTCCAAACTTGCTTAGCCACGCCCCAATCAGCTCAACCTCTTAGCAAGTCGCACTTCTCAGCAACCTCCAACTTCCTTCACAATTTCAAATTCTTCAACAACTTGAGAGTCTTCTACCTCTGCAAACTCATACTTCAGCTTCAGAAAGTGCTTTGCATTCAGCAACTTCTGAAGAATATGGAGAGGACTTGGAATATTATAGGCAGGTCGAAATCCAGCAAAGGCTATACTTAGCACATTTCTGAATTCATTTTCCCTCTCTTTTCCAGTCGTAACACTTGTCATCCGAAGCATCAGAATCTTGAACTTCCAGAAGTATGAATTTCATCACCCCTACACAGGCCCGCTTCATCATATTTGCTTCCTTTTAAAATATTAAATCACTCGCTCCTTTGAACAATTTTAATTCATTTGGCTAAGTCATTTTTCCCTCATCCTTGCCTTGGCAACATGATCCAGTTCAATCTTCCAGCGAAACACTTTAGTAACCTCGTTCATTTTATTTGCCTTAGAGGAATTCTTCAAATTTGCCTTAGGAATTTTATCAAAGTAGACACCGGGCAAAAAAATCCACCAAATGATGTGAGCAAGGCGTGGAATAAGATCAAACCATCTCGCAATCGAAAACGTTTAATACCCAGAAGAAAATTCCTTTCAGAACTCATCGTTTTCATGTGTATCCAGATGAAGGGGTACTTTTAATTTTTCATTTTAAAATAATAAAATGGCTAAGGTTTATTTCTCTTCACTCCGGACGTCTTCCGCACCTGCAATCTCCAATTTCTCCACCTTGGCACTATTCCTTGATTTTCTCCTTAAGAATTTTCCCTCTGGCTGGCATATCTCATCTTGCCTCTGGAAATTTTAACATCACCTCTTAGGCGCATTTCTCATTTTCTCCTTAGAAAATGCCTTAGAAAATTTAAATTTAATTATCTTACCCTTGAAGGGCGCATTTGAGCATGTGAGCTTCCATTTTATCCTTTTCTACGCCTTAGCAATTCTTTTCGCCATAGGAAAGATTTCTAGGACATTCATATTGGATTACCCATGAGGGGCGTAGTTCACCTTGTGCATCAAATTGCCTTAGGTGCATATTACATGTGGAGGGGGAAAACATCCTTTAGCCTTCGCATATTTCAAAATCACGCCACCCCTTACATTTGCCTTTGTGACTTCTCATCTCCCTTGGGCGCATATTGCATGGTGGGCTTCCACTTCCAAGCACATTTCATGTGTCAAGAGGGAAACTCCCTTTACCTTCGCGCATCTTCTTTTTCCTTTCAATGTTCTACCTCCCGTGGCCCCCTTGGGCGCATTTGCTATGGTGAGGAGGAACTTGTGGGCGCACATGAGGAGTGGTGAAGGAATTTCCACGCCCTTGGTGACCCTTCACCTCCTTTGAGCGCATATTGCATGGTGAGCTTCCAGCTTTGGGTGCATTTTGCCTAGGCAAAGGAAAGCACCAACACTCAGTGACTTTTCACCTTCCTTGAAAGCATTTAGCCTAGTGTGCTTCCATTCCCAAGCGCATTTAGCCCAGCATAAAGGAATTTCCCATGCCTTAGAGAATTTTGGCTATGCCTTATCATTTGTAGGCGCATTTCACCCATGCTCAAGGAATTTGAGGGCGCAAATAGCATAGGCTACTTCCATTTTAAACCTTTGAGGGCGCATTTGAGGGTGTGTGAGGGATTTTACTTGCCTTGGTGAATTTTGCATCTTTTCATTCCTTCTGGGCGTACTTCATGTGTCTTCATGCCAATTACCCCTTATACATTTCCAACGCCCTAGCCATGCCTTGGCTTTCTATTTTTAGCAAACTCGGAGAAATTAGGGTTTCCTTGCATTTCATCCCGTTCTGAGCTGGGGCAGGCGTGGTTGTGCTTCCACTGACCTTGCCACCTTGCTTATATTCTCTGTCCACATTGGTATGCTATTTTTAGCAAACCCTAAAATTGATGAATTTTTGTATCTCCGTTTGCTCTGAAATTCGTTCCACTTGTTCTTGATGCTATTTATAGCCATTTATAGCCATGAGATGACTTACTAAAAATAGTAAGTATTTAGAGCGTGCTCAAATTTTGCCAGTAGGCAGTTTGAAAGATGCTGATCCTGGTGGCGTGCTTCGTTTTGACATCTCTGCATTTTGTTTCATCTATTTTTAGACATAGCAGGGGAAACCCTAATCTGACTTGCATGCGCTCTGGTCTGCTCCCAATTCCCTTGATTTCTGTTGTTTGTCACTCTGCTTGCTGGACTTAAGTATTGGGTAACTGCTGGGTGAAACTGCTATTTATAGTAAGCGTCCGAAAAGCCGTCTATCAGATGTCGGATGAGTTTGCATGTTACATTGCCTGTGGGATCTCAAAAAACCCAAAAAAACCTAGAAAACTGGTCAACGTGCTGGCACTGGCTAAAAATAGTAGTCTCTGAAAACTGACTCATTCCGTTTGCATGTCATATCACTGCGAAGCTCTCGCAAAACCCATATGGAATATCCGGACATGCACTGAAAATCTCTGCATGCAAAACCTAAAATTAGCCTCTGAAGGTTGAATCGCTGAAAGTCCTCATTCGGTTTGCATGTCATACCATCGCGAAGGTCTTGAAAAACCCAGATCCATTCTCCAGTCATGCATTGGAGAATCATATGTTTAAACCCTGAAAATAGCCTCCGAAGGCTGAACTGCTAAAAATAGCTAGTTGTCTGAATCTGCTCAAATTTCATGTGTAGGCACTCTGAAGCTGCCTCGATGTGCTGAAGTAGTTAGAATCCCGAAATCCTGAGGAAAAGACCTCAAATTAGGTACTTACTAAAAATAGTAAGTTGTCAGATTTCAGTAAGATTTCAGTGGGATCCTGTCTTGGGCCTTCTGACTGTACTGCTGCACTTAGATTTTACCTTGATAACTCAATTTTCCCTCAAACAAGCCTGAAGGATGGAAACCCTGATTTCGTAGCCTTGGCAATCATTTCAATCCAGGTCAAAAGACGGGACATCCCCGAAAGGACAAAAGACCAGAGACAAAGAGAACCAAAGCCAGAATGGAGCAAAAATTAGAGGGTTCCCATCTTGGATGGGGTGATGTGTGAAAAGGTCACAACAGATCCGTTGGGTCATTATTCAATAAGGTTGGAGCGAAATGTTTCACATTCGGCAGCACTTGAGGACTTCTGGGTCAACTGCGAGGATGACTTTGAGGTTCGTCGACGTCATTATTGTAGGCTTACTATTCCGCAAATTGCTGATTTCTTGTCAGAGGATGTGGAAGGTTTGTTTGATAATGATGGCGAATTACTTCTTCATTCATTCTTTAAGGACCAAGTCGCTCGCTAGCCGCTTCACCAACCTGATTGGTATGTTCTAGTGAACACTTCAGTGAAGGACTTGTCTAGTTCAGTTATCAAAACAAGCATGTACTTCCTTGAGAGCAAGCGGAAGCGAAGGGTAATTCCAATTGCAGAGCCACCAACAATGGTGGTTTCTTCTTTGCCTTCTACTTCTAGGGCAAAGCCTCGAGTTAAGGTTATCTTGAAGCCGCCTGAAGGGGTCAGGATTGGGGTTAATTCAAAAGGGAAGAGAATCACCAAGAGGAAACAGGTTGAGAGAGAACCAATGCTTCCAATTGCAGAGTCAGTACTTCCAGCAGTTTCGGCAGAGATAGTAGTCATGGTAGAGCCAGTTATTCCAGCAAAACCAGTGATTCAAGATGAGGCTGGTTCGTCATCTCCAGGTTCGCCTTTCTCACCGTAGTCGTCTCCTATAGACATAGATTTGGAGCCTGAGTCTCCGGCACATGAGACCTTCATACTAGTGGATCCGCCAGCAGCTGATACAGTAGAAGCAGCTCCACTTCGAGAGGATAGCGTTGCTTATTCATCTTGGCTCGAGAGGTCATTAGAAAGAGAAAGGCGTATGCCTTCATATGATCTTGATTTATCTGAGTTCGGTGAGCCTTATCAGAAAAGGTTGAATAAGAGGGCCAGAAAGCAAATCAATATTGAGAAGAATCCTGAGGCCGAGATCATCATAGAGGTTGCTACATCTCTAGAAGGCAAGAACATAGATGAAGTTGATGTTGGTTACTTTACCTTCGTCAAAACTAATCTAGGTAAGAGTACTCGACACACCGACGTGAGCCTATTCAGGGTCGTCGCAAGTAATCTGGAGGAACGCGTCATGAAGGATGGTGAGGATAAGGCAACTCTCAAAGCTGAAATCAGGCAGCTCCGCATGTACATCTCAAGTTCGCTTCATGGAAGCGAGGGGCAAGCACCTTTACTCCCACAACTTCGAGAGACTGCCGCATATCATCAGAAGATTCGCTACTTGGTCAATCGAGGAAAGTTGTTGGATACCTGGATTGAGAACTTCATCATTGCTGGTCGACACCTCCTTACAGAGCTATATTAGTTGAGGGTTGACGCACATAGTCTTCGCCCAAGGATTCAAGAGCTTGAGATTTTCATAGCCGAGCGTAAGCCGAAGGATCTCATTCTGATATTGTAGCTTGCAATGCCTATGACGCCATTGAAGCAGCAAAGGATAGAAGGAAGGTCTTCACTTGGAGAGAGTTGTATCTTTGCAAGGTGGAGACATATGACAAAATTTCTGCTAATATGGGCATAATTCAGGAAAAGGTTGTTGCAGCTCTTCGATTCATCAACGAGTACATCACTCATATCCCATGTCATTATCGGCCTGAGGATGGTACATACGCCGAGTTAGAGGCAATTCAAGCTGAGTTCGAAGAGCTAGTTCGTGGTAACCTAGGTGGAGAGCCAGAGGCGTCTAAATTGGAGGAGTTCTCAATGCTGACTATCAGTTTCAAAAAGGCGACCACAGAGGTTAGAGACAGTCAGAGGGAAATCTAGCATGGAGACACAGAGTTGGACAGACAATTGATCATCGTGGACAACGTCAGAGTGCCAGATGATGATACTATTGATAAATTCCTGGTGGAGATGATAAACTTGGAGTAGACTTTCAGTTAGAGCCTGCAATTATTTACGAGGATGAGTCATGAGCAGCAGTTAACTCCACTTCAGTTCTCGAGTTTTCTTGTTGACATCAGGCACACCTATCTCATTCTTGGAGATATCTTTGCAGGAGAATAGACTTTCAGTTAGGACCAGTTAACTGATGGTAGTTATCAGTTAGCTTTTCTTTCAATAAGGACGTGCATGTTGCACATCGACCAGTTAGCATTGTTTTTATCGGTTAAATAATGGTAGCTTGCCAGTTAATTGTATAGTTTCCTTTATTAGGGTTTAGAAATAAGATCTTGCATACATTGCAAAACTGCAGTTGACTCAAGGTGATTTTAGGGTTGCCTACACCTTGATGTAAATAACTTTTGCTTGATAGCATACATGTTGTGCCCACCTTGCCTGTAGTATTGCTATTATTGTATCTGTTCAAGAACTTTTGCTTGTGATAGAGAATTGCTATGTTGTCGGCAACATGCCTATTCTCAAGATTGGTTCACCCTTGTAAATTAAAACTTTTGCACAAGAGATTAATATATGTTGTGCCCACCTTGCCTGTAATATTGTCTTTTTGTATTTGTTCATGAGCATTTGTTTTGATAATGAATTGTTATGCCACTCGGGTTCCATGCAATTATTATGGTGAATGCTTGCCTTAGTTAGATATAGTGGCTAGTTTGATCGTAGATTGTACGCGTGTCTCGCCTATGCAATTTACTGTCCTGGTTGGCTATCTTTTGTGTTTCGTTATCAATAAGCCTATTCAAATTGAGCAAATAGTTATGCCCACCTTGCCTTCATGTTGAGAGTTTGTACTTAAAGCTTATCGTGTGATGTGTGTGATAATAAGCTTAATCAGCCAAACAAATAGTTGTGCCCACCTTGTCTTCATGTTGCGAATTTGTACCCAGCTTATCGTAGAAAACCATTCTCGCTCCTTTTCCTCATGTTCTGTGTTCTTGAGGAAATTGGATAGATTAAAGTATTTAGTTTTAGTTGTAGTTAGGATCTGCAAAACCAGAGAAAACCCTTAGCTACAATGTCCTTGGTTTCCTTAACCTTGTGCCTCTCACAACTGAGACGAAAAAGATAGGTTTAAATTACTTTACTTTTCAAAACGTATACCAGCAAAAGAGGGAGCTTCCCCTCCTAATTTGAAGAGCACTCATCACGTAGTGTGCATAGCTGTCCGTACGAACTTACACTCCAGAGGTGTTAGTTCTTACGCCAACATAAGGACACCCAGTGTAGCATCCGACCCTTATGCAAGTAATAGTTGGGAATTGTAGGAATATGCATTTGACTTTACTTACCACTTTGTAGGCCTCATCGGATACTCTCTTCTTCTCGAGAGTGGGGTCAAAGCTGAAAAGTAGAGGTGCAAAGAAAGCATTGGTGACCCGCTTGAAATGGTGAAGGCTTTCCTTCAGTTCCAATTGATAGAAATAATTGTACACAACTGTAGAAAGATGATTCCCGCTTGTAGATAAACCTGGGAATTGTCTCATCACGGCTGCAGCATACACCAGGTAAGAATTCATATAAAACTTCAAGTTGGTTGGCACATTGATTAGTTGTTCATGGATTGCATCACTGATTTGTCTGCCCTAATCAATATGAGCCTTTTGTCTTCTTATGACCCAAATGTACTCGTACATCCAATCCTAAAAAATAAGATGTTTCAGGCAATCCCTTAACTCTACTCAAGAGTGTTATCATGTCTCTGACATCTTCCTTGAAGTCACTTTGTGGAAGTCCCTTCGTCCATCTTGAGATAGTATGCCTGGGTTCTTTCAACCATTGGCTATTGATCAAGTACTTAGCCTTGTTTGGGTCTGAATCATAGACTTCCTGCGCTTGTTGCATTGAAATATCATTGTATTTTTCCATTTGGGGGACTGTGAAAACAATATCAAAGAAATCTGAGTCCAATCTCAATATCTCCTGCCCAGAGGAGTCAATCACACTTCTGGTTTCCCGGATGTAATGAAATGCAACTTCGAGGATGAACTTTGTTGGCGTAATAACTAACACCTCTGGTGTGTAAGTTAGTACAGACAAGTATGCACACTGCGTAATGAGTGCTCTTCAAATTAGGAGGGGAAGCTCCCTCTTTTGCTGATATGTGTGAAAAAGTAAAGTATTCTAAATCCTATCTTTTTGATCTCAGGTGGAAGAGGCACAAGGTTAAGAAAACCTAGAACATTGCAGCTAAGGATTTTCTGGTTTTGCAAATCATTAACTACAACTAAACTAACTACTTTAAATCTATCCAGTTTACTAAAGAAAACAGAGGATGAGGAAATGGAGCAGGAATGTGATTACACGATAAACTTCAGGTACAAATTCACAACATGAGGGCAAGATGGCACAACTGTTTGTTTGGTTGGGAAGAAGTTTATCAAAACAAAAAAATACACGATAAACTAAGCACAGTTTCACAACGTGAAGGCAAGGTGGCACAACTATTTGCTTGGTTGAATAAGTTTATTAACACACACATCACACGATAAGCTTTAGGTATAGATTCTCAATGTGAAGGCAAGGTGGCACAACGATTTTTTCAATCTGAATAGGCTTATTAGACACAAAACATAAGGTAAGCAACTGGGACAGTGTATTGCATAGACGAGACACGCATACAACAACGATCAAACCAACAACCCCATTTAACTAAGATGAGAATTCACCATAATAACTGCATGAAACCCGAGTGGCATAACAATTCATCATCATAACAAATACTCGTGAACAAATACAAAATAGGCAATATTACAGGCAAGGTGACACAACATATATTACTCTTTTGTGTAAAAGTTTTTAACAAATGCGCTGAAAGCTCTTATTTATAGACATCAAAGGTGTAGGCAACCCTACAATCACCTTGAGTCAACTACAGTCCTGCAATGCATGCAAGATTTTATAACTAAACCCTAATAATGGACACTATATAGTTAGTTGGCAAGCTACCATCAGTTAACCGAAACATCTAATCTAAGTGGACAAAGTGCAAGCATGGCTGTCCTTATTGAAAGCAAGTTAACTGGAATACTACCATTAGTAACGTAAAAACCTAAAAGAAACTCCAAGCGAATGTAGATACTTCCAAGATAGACATGCGTGAGATGTGAAACAACGAGTTAACTTGGAAAGAAACGTCAAGTTAACTGTCGTGCATGAAGTCTATCCTGAAAGGTTGGAACTGAAGTCTACTGGCCCTGATCTCGAGCAATCAACCCATCCACGAGATTGTTGACTGCGTCACCTTCTGGGGAACTGAAGCTCCGACAAAGTATCCCATGCCTATGCAGCATGTCTTCTCCACCAGTGATCTAATGGTGAAACGCGCCTTTACTCCTAGTTGCCTCATCACACAATGTTGGCATAACTGTAAGCTGATTCATCTTACAGCCAACAGCCTCACCACTGAAAATACCGTGAATGAGTGCTTGGAGCTCTGACTGAACGTCAGCAAGCTCGAAATCGTCACCACCTACATGCTGATACTGGCATGGTAGTTGACACACAAAGTTTCTCACATAACGGAGTGCACTGGTGACGTGCTCTCTGCTCTCAACCAGCTCTGATGCTATTGTTTCTTCTATCTTTGTCTTGAAGATCAACTATGTTCTCCAAGTATAGACAACCTCTTTATCCTCTGCATCTGTCATTGATTCATATGACAATCCTAGGTTAGCAATCAGGATCTCACCCCTGCATCTACTAATAGCCAAGTCAAGCTCCTCATCCTGAAGTTGTAGACGGAGCTCGCGTGCATTGTACCGCAACTGGTATAACTCTGAAAGCACAAGGCGACCTCTAGTAACAAACTCCTCGTCCCACTCATCTAACCGCTTGCCATAAGCAACCAAGTGATCAAGCTAACCCTGTTCTATGGGTGGTTCTAACATTGGCAGAAGTGCGGTGACAACATTCCCTATTCTGTGTACAAGGCTAGAAATGTACTGGTAAAGTTGTTGTATTTCAGCCTTGAGGGCTGACTTATCTTCTCCATCCTTCACCATTCTATCCTTTGCGCTATTTGTAGCAACCTGTAGCAGATCAATCTCCGTCTGGCGAGTACTTCTACCAAAGTTGATTGTGCTCACTTCGCAGTCCTGAGCTTCCATCTTGTTTAGACTCTTATCCTCTGGAGGTGTGGCAGTCTCAATGATGATCTCCTTACCTGCATTCCTCTCAATGTGGACTTGTTTCTTGATCCTCTTCTCAAGCGCATCTTGATAAGCATGATCAAAATCTGAATGATCAAGCACATAAGATGGTTGTCTCCGCTTTCTTTCCAATTGACTCTCAAGTCAAGACAAATCTCGACTAATCCCACTGGAATGATCTGTGCTAGTAATGGGAGGATTCGACAAAAGTGAATGCATAGAGGTGTCACTACGAGGTGGTGAGTCCAAGTCCAAATCAATATGAATTGAAACTGGAGGCTGCTCTAGTGTCGGTGATGAAATATGTGGCTGAACCTCAGGCTGCGGTGAACTCTGAACAACTTCCCTGATAGGCTCTCCATGCGAAACAACAACGGGTGCCTTTCCCTTTGAGTTATTAGGCACCGGATTCTTCTTAGGAGGGTTACTCCTCTTCTTCTGCTTGGGTTTAGACGAGGAGGGTAGTGAAACTCCCATTGGTGGCGGCTCTGCTCTAGGCATAGATATCCTCTTGGTCCTTCTGCTTTCTAGATAAAGCATACTATTTTGGACGTCTGCTCGACCTCTCCTTCACCGATGAGAACTCTTTGGCGTACCAATCAACTGTTGGCAATGGTTGTCCATCAACCTGTTCTCTGTAAAACAGAGGAAGTGCATCTCCCTCATCCTCTAACAAACCTTCCACCTCTTCTGCCAAGAAGACAAATATCTATGGAAGAGAGAACCTGCTATAGCTGCGTCTGCGTACCTCAAAGTCATCCTCGCAATTCACCTAGTAGTCCTCCATTGTAGGTTTGTGATAAAAGCGACTACCAAGGTGTGTTGCGTAATGACCCCAAGGATCATATGTGCGTGTGTCAACCAGGTACTTGAGTTTGCAATTCTCTAAGTCCTGCCTTGTAGCTTTAGCATCAACTGCTGTCTTGCACCAATATATCCCGAACTGCATAGGAAAGTTGGCAGCCTATTTACGCTTGTGGCGCAAATGTTTATAAACCTCATACAGCTGCCTCAAGAACTCCATGAATATTGTCTTATCCGAGGGATAGCATGGTAGCATATTTGGATTTCCTGTGTATCCATATACACGGATGTAGGTGTATGTAGGGAACCGAATGTACCAGTCTGCCCAATCTTCCATTGCTGCTCTAGCAACTGCTAAGATACGAATGTGCAACTCCCAGTACAAGTTTCTTATTGTATATGTCAAGAAAGCCTCCTGCACACGCTTGAAATGTCTTTCAACCTTCGTGAACTCGAGCTGATCATAGAACGATAGACTTTTTGTGCAACGAGTATACCCACCATGTTCAACCCTCTAAACTGACTCTGATAGGTGATCAAGTACACGAGGTAGGAACACATGAAACTGGTGTGCAACTAGGAAACCGGTGATTTGTTCGTGAATAGCATCGCTGATGAAGGATGCCCAGTCATAATGCTCTTGCCCAAAGATGATTCGACCAATGATATAGTACATCCATGGGTGGAATTTGTTTGCATCTGCATGACTTGAGACATGATTAAGCAGTGTAATCAGAATTGCATACTCATCTTTGTATTCACCACGACCTACATTGTTTGGCAACTTGGTTTTTTTTTGTTTCAGCCACCTCTCTGTCATCTTACTCTGACACTTATCCAATTCAACATTGAATGCTTGCTCACTCTAACTCATAGAAATGACTTGACCATCTGGATGTTGAGGAATAACCAAACTTCTCTCGATATCAAGGGGTTTTAGACTGCAAATAACACGCCCATCTATTGATTGTATCTCCTGTGCAGTAGAATTGTAATGCTTAATACAAGACATTACAAACTCTACATAATGAACTGAGAAAGGTATGGAAGCGGCCTCAAGTAACCCAGACTGCTAAATATTCTAGATTATCGAATCCCTTATCTTGAGTGGATCCAAAACCGCTTCTGGGAGCACCTTATGTAAATTCGTATCAACTGTCTCGATGAAGTCATGAGTCAAGACTGACTTGGTCTTGAATTCGAGCTGAGTGAATTGCAATCTGAAAAACTCACCTGTTGACTATGAACACGGTTATATTGTGACAAGTTTTCTAGAAAACTAAAAATAGCCTGCTGAAGCTAAAAATAGCTCGTCGGAAGTAAATTTTCATGGAAAATTTTGAGATATGGGTTTTGCTCAAAAAATTATTTTAAGACAACCCAGAACGTCAGAAATGTAAAAATTCGACTTCTACTCAACCATGCAAAGGAATTTCAGTTAAGAAAAATTAGAGCCTCGAGAACTGATGCTCTGGAACAAATTTTCTTGAAAATTCTAGCGCATGGGTTTGTCTAAGGAAATCATTTTGAATCAATCTAGCTGTTTTGTTTTGTCAAAATTTGACAATTCTTCGAACATGTGAGAATTTTAGACGAGAAAATGAAGAATTTTAGACAAGAAAGACGTTTTAAAGCTTTTTTTAATTATTTATTATCTCCTGTCAAAATCGCCACTTTGCCAAGAATTCTGCTGTTGAATATGGACCTGTACCTGCAAAAGATGTTTTTCTTGCCTTCGAACTTGATTATCTAATGAAAATTTGCCAATCTCTTGAAGAAATTCAAATTCTCTAAGTTGGATGAATGAGAAATGGCCTCCATGCTTGCATAAATAGAGAAAAATCGTCCCACAAAAGCAAGACTTCAAGCTCTGAAAACCCTAACTTTGAAGGAAAGAATTCGATTGGCCCTCCACCAGCTGAACTGCCATTAACTTTGAGTCTTGAGAATTAAAATAATATTTTTTAGCATGCGAACTTAAGACTTAGCATTAAAGAGGAGCCAATAATAAATTATTGAAGAAAATCGCCATTTAACACTTTGCATGCAAAACAAATACTAAAATATTATTTTAATCATTTAGCCAAAAATATACAACAATTAGATGTGCTCGACAAACTTCATTGATTCTAAAAAGTCCAAATTTGACCTTCTAGGCGTCCATTTGCAAGAGTTATTGAATTTTTGACTATCTCCTATTTTAAAGCTGACTGCAAAGTTACAGTTGGCCATGTTTAGCTCTAATTTCCAGGTGACTGAGTGAACCTATGACTGATTTGAGATATCCATTGTGAAGCTTGCATAGCGAGGATGAAATATCTGCTGGGAGATGCAACTGCTAAAATCAACATTTGACCCCTCAAAAAATTAGGTGCCTTTGATTAAATTGATGCAAGGTCTCCAGACTTAGCCATTTCTCCGTTTTTCCATCTGTCGCTTCAAACTGTCATTACTGGTGAACAATGAACCCTGCTGACTGGATGATAGGTTCATTACGTGACTGAAAGCACTCTACATCCAATGATTGTATGTAAGGCATCTAAAAGTTGCATTAGGAACCCCAAAAAGATGGGCGCCCCTGGCCTGTGAAGGCGCAAGCACCATTTTGACAATAGTGTAACTTTTATCCGGACACCATACTTCGACTCCTAACACCGGGAGCTGGAGTGCTCTGATTCGCACACCGTCTGTCTCTTTGTGTAGCTGGATCAACTTACAAGAGATGTCTCTGGAGGTGACGAAGCAAGAAAACTACTTCTAAGACCTCAACAAGAAGGTTGCCTTTTTCAAGATGTGTATTTGCCATACTTAGCCATTTTCCGGTTACTTTCACTTGTCAGCATCATCACACTGACCTCGCATGTACGAGTGTTTGTGAAGGCTAAAAACCCCATCTAGCAAGCCTAAAGGTTGGGCGCCCCTGGCCTATAGATGTGCAGCTGTGTATTGCCACGTTTCTCCATCCTCTGATTTACGTGCTCAATAGAACCTCTCTCACGGTCACTTGGAATGTCGGATCACCTTGCGAATTGATGCATTGCGAAGCCAAACTAGATTAGAAAAGATCTCAGGAAGACCCCATCTGCAAATTCACACATCTGGGAAGCCAAATTCAAGGGCATCCCTGAGCTACAGGGGCGCAGAAACCATCAACTTTGACAAGCTCTGTAATTTGTATTTTCTTTGTACCTCCAACTTCTGACCTTGATAACCAGAGTTCTGCACTACGTACATCTTCGTTCGATAGCTTGTTAGAAAGTTGGGCTAATTCTGAAGAAATTGAATCCATTTGCAAGCACATGCAATGAGATCTGAGAATCCAAAAAGAAGGGCGCCCCTAGGATACAGGGGCGTAGATCTGCTTTTTGCTTGAAAATTCATCTGTCTTTGCTTTGAAAAACACCTTTCTCGCCATTGAAATGACCTTGTAGGAGTATAACCTTGTCACGAAATACTTCTCCATCATCCATGCTTTGCTCTGGACCCTAGGTTCAGGTTCTGACCTCCAAGTACTCACCAATTGTCGTTGATGAATGACATGACATGACCAAAATCCATACTTGACCCGCCCAAAAACTAGTATTTTGACCTCATTTTAACAAGGTTTAGACTCTTTTAGCAAAATGCCTTAATGAAACAAAAAATTTGGTTTGGGTACAACAAACTCTATATGGTGTGTAGAAGTAGGGAATGTAGAAACAAGGTGTAGGTTACTGTGCACAATGGCTCTCAAGGAGTCTTCAAGAGGCTTTTGCTTGACCCTCTTCACGAAATCAAAGAGGTCTTGATGACCAACCTTGGTGTCTTTTATCTCATCCACCTTTGAAATTACTATTGTCGGCGGATAAACACCTAGGTATTTGTATTTCATTTTGCCTTCAACTTTTGAAGACGATGGAGGCTTCTTAGCTATCATCTGAGAGCAATTGAATCAAGAGATACAATCTTCGAGGATCCTGTTGTACCCCAAATTAAACTTTTTGCAACACTTAGGCATTTTGACGAAATGAGTTAAAGTCTTGTCAAAATCTGTTAAAAAGGTCAAAATTGGGGTTTGTATGTCTTGCATGGAGGTCAAAAACTTGAAATTTTCAAAATTTGACAATCTCAATCGGTTCATAAACTATCAAATCAACAAAACCCAGATTTTAGTTTTTCAACCCTAAATTTTAGGAAAAAAAATTATTTTTAGCAATTCTCTAAAAATAGAAACTTTTTTGGGGTTTTTTTGGGTTTCTCAAGAAATGGATACTGGCAAAATTTTCTAAAAATAGAAAGTTTGGCTTCTAAGGTTAAGACTGATTTTGATTGGCTCCAAATACTTCCTCATCAAGCTGGTGCAGTCAAAATCACGAACAAATCAATTTTGCCCTAGTGGGTCTATTTTGCTTTTTCATAAACTTTTTCAAGAGCACCAAGGTCATCAATGGAGGTCAATTAGTTGCCAGGTGCCAAAGTCCGACATGCGAACATTGAACAAAAGCTATCAATGACGAACGTGCATGAAAAACGAGGAACGGAGAAAGGAATCTGAAAAGTTGAAAAATGCAAATTTGTGGCTAACACTAGAAACACCAGGTGCCCCTGCTCAGTTTGGGCACCCAAACCTTCATGCCTTAGAAAATTTCCTATTTCCAACAGCCAGACTAAGGGGGGGCACGTCAAACAAGGAAGAATTTTGAAAATTTCAAGAAAGTTTCTGACACTGCCAGCCATGGGTGCCCCTGGAGAAGAAGGGCGCCCATCTTTTTGAAAGATCACATGATGAAGTCAAGGTTGGCTTCCCTAGGCAACATTGTTCAGTTTCTCGCCAACTTTGCAATGGATGTCTTCGTCAGCTCGTTCAATCATGCAATCATTCGGAAACTCAGATCAAACAGGGATCATGGCGAGAGGTGTTTATAACTCTGAAGGTGAAAAACAGTAAAAATGGCTAAGTCTGGTGAATCTGGGCGCCCCAAAAGGAGAAGGGCACCCAAGTTTTTGAGGTGTTAAATGAATGAATTTGCAAAAGGTGCCTCTTACGTGACTTTGTCAGACTTGATCAAGCTTTCCAACACAATCATCAGCACGTCTATCGGAGTTGGCAGTCATCAGATATCGAAGATCAAACAGAGGGGAAAAGTGAGTAAAACTGTAAAACGACAAGATGAAAGCAACAGTGAAAAACTCAAAAAATTCACTAGCTCTGGAGAAGTTAGGCGCCTCTAGCCAAGAAGGGCGCCTAGGGTTTTGAGGCATCAGATGTCAGTTTTCAGAGATGAGGTATCCAAGAGACCCCTTCTAGAATCTTTTTAGCTATCCAGTGAATCCGTCAGATAGTCAATCTAATCAGTATAACGCCTGGAATCATTAATTCTAGTGTTCCATGGGGATTTGGGGACGGCGACGAGGGGACGGCAGGGGACGTGTTTCCGAGACGTGGGGACGAGGGGCCTAAGTTTGGGAACCGCAGGGGGACGGCGGGGGAACGGCGGCGAGGGGGCAGTAGGGTGTTGAAATACATATAGTACTTGAAAAAAAAATTATAAAAAGATGTATAAGTATAAGAATTATACATCTTGGAGACAAGTAGGAGTCCCCTAGATGTCTTGAGGATACCCCATCATCCTCAAAGTCCTATCAGCGTCTTGGAGACAGCGACACTAGTGGTGTGATGGTGGCGTTGGTGGTCGCCTGGTGGGGGGACGTCTCCCCCAAGTCCCCAAGTCTCCGAGACGTCCCCCTCTAGGAAACGCGGGGTTTTCTGGGAGGGACGCGTCCCCATGGAACACTGATGAATTCATCTGAAGGTCAGAAGACAAGCAAAGTTTGAAGATCATAAAAATGGCTAACACTGGAGAAAGTGGGCGCCCCTGGAGGAGATAGGCACCCGACAATTTGAAGGGTCAAATGAAGTTTTTGTCAGAAGATGTCTCCAGAACAATGTTGTCAGATTCGACCAAGCTTTGCAATGAATCATTCAACACGTTTGTCAGATCAATTTGGAGGCTGGAAATTAGAATCAAATTGGAGATGAAAATTGAGTGAAAGTTGAAAACAACGGAAAAATGACTAAGTCTGAGTGAGTTAGTCGCCTCCAATCAAGAAGGGCACCCAACTTCCAATGCCTTCGTCAAATTTTTGAAATTTTCAAAAATTGAAGATGAAGAGAAACACCTAAGTTCATTGCATGAACTTAAATTAGGTTTTTCAAGAATTAGGGTTTGTAAGTTGTTTTCTTAAGACAACTTATTTAAAGGCACCTTTGTGTTTTATTTTTCATATTTTCTTGCAGGTGGCCTCAAGGAGAGAAATAGAGAAGCAACTTCAAACCTATATTTTAGAGATTCAAAAGCTTAAACTTGCTGGTTTTTCATGAATTTTCAGATCAGCACATAAGAAGGCTTGCTTTTTCATGCTTTTTTAATCCAGAACATCAAATCTTTGAAGGAGGCCATTGTTTTCAATTTTCAGCAAGCTGGTTTATGCAAGTTCTAGCTTTTGGACAATTTTTGAAAGATTTGCTCAAGGTTGCAGCAACTGCTTTTTATTTTGCATGTTAGAAAAAACTTCAAAACTTTCAATTTCCAATCTTCTAGGTCTATCTCAAATCTTCTTCTGGACAAAACCCATATCACAGTTTTTTCAGTGAAATTTCAAATGGTTGTTTTTTCAGTGAAACTTTGAGGTTTTCAAAATCTAATCAAATGGGTTCATCCAGAATGTGCCTCTGAACAATACCCAGATGTCACCCTTTTTCTACTTTTTTCGGAAAAAAATAGAGGATGCTGCTTTTTCAATCTTCATTCAAAATTTTCAAAAACGGACAATTTGGGTCTTCTTGCAACGAAATTCTAAACAAAACCCATATCTCAAAAAAAATTCCAGAAAATTCATCTGTTTGACGAAGAAAAATCAACAGGCTAAAAATAGAAAGTTGTGCAAAACTTGTCAGAACATAGGCGTGTTTACAGGCAATCTTCAAGATTTATAGAATGGAGTACACTCCCACTGAGTTCAAGGCCAAATCAACACTGTATCACGACTTCATCAAAACGGCTAAGATTGACTTGCATCACATCAAGCCAGTGTTCAATCTACGTGCTTTGAAAGACGCAGCCTATGTTGTAGTCGAACATCTTGATCATTTTGGGTTGTTTACAGCCTCAGGCAATGTTGAGAAGGCTTTGAGGAAAAGGACAAGTAATGGGAAAAGTTGTAGAATACTCTTTTGTGGGAGAATCAAGAGAAGTGTCAGAATGCACAAAGTTGCAAAGCCGCCAAGTTATCAATTAGTGAGTCGTCTTTTGGGGCAGCGATGCTTTTCAAGAATAGAACTCATAAAGAAGCTGAAGATGTCAAAGATTCTCTAAGTTTGATTGCAGATGGCTTAGAAATCTTAGAAAAGCGAAACTTTGCTATTGATAGTATCAACGCTCCTAATAAAGAGGTAGTTTCCTGCTTTTTGGTGGATGTGATTTAAAGCAACAATCTTCTAGAAGCTTCCTCCTAGCTTTCTTTCTATTCTTGTCATAATTCTTATCCATCCTTTGAGAATAGAAAGAAAACAATTGTAATGAGTTGGCATTTCCTATTTTAGATGCTTTCTAGGTTGTAGATACTTATCTTTTTTAGGTTTAGAAATAAAGCTTGCATGTTGGCAAGTATTAGTTGTAAAAGCAAGGAGATTTTAGGGTTCCTTACTCCTCTGCTTGGCTATAAATAAGAGCAGTGTTTACTCATTTTCTTTAACCGTGCTTGTGATAATAGAATTGTTGAGCCTATGTCTTCATGTTTGTTATCGATTAGTGTCAGTTCACTTTGTGCTAAGGGCAAGTTTGCATGCCTCTTTTAGCCGCAAGTTCTTGTTCAGTACATGTGTCTTGTGTCAAGTGACAATTTGGTTTGATCGCATGTCGCGTGTATTTTGCCACAACTTGCTGTCCCAGAATTGTAATCTTGAGCCAGAGCTTTGAGTAAATAAAGTCCTGAGCGTGCTTTGCTGCCTCGATATAAAAATCTCAGATTTCCGTTTATTGTTTTGTGCCAAGAAGTGTGAGGAAATAAAGTCTTGAGCGTGTTTTGCTGCCTTGATATAAAGTCTCATATTTCCCTTTATTGTGTAATGCTTTTATGATCTCTTTTTCAGCTTGCATTGAAACTTACTAGATGTATGTTGAAGAAAGTTTATTTAAGTATCTTTGTCAGAAAATCAATCTCTTCCATTTCTAACTCTCTTGCTCTACGTTTACTTAAGAGGCTAGAAACGTCAATAGCGTAGGTTAGTTGTAGTTGTTAAGTTTCATTAAAGGGAAAACCTCAACTGCAACATCTAGAGTTCAATAACCTTGCGTTCTTGCAGCTGAACCAAAAAGATAGGAAAATTTAGTTTTAGTTTACTTTCTTTATGCAAACTCAGCGAAAGAGGGAGCTTCCCCTCCTAATTTGAAGAGCAGTTTACTGCACATAGCTTTCCATTGTTTACTCGCTACAGGTACAATGACGTACGGAGTAAACGGAGATATAAAATAACATTGACAACAAATAATAATCACATGGCAATTGCACAGAACATAGATATATTTCTTTATTCAGTATTCGGCAATTACATCATAATGTCTCCAGACAAAACATAGCATAGCATAGTAGATCCATCATGTTTTTCGACTACATGACTCAAGTACATATAGTACGCCGGCAGTGGTTGAGGCACCAACCGTCGCGTCCCTTCATTATAACTAATCGTTTCGTCCAAAACTTAATTCCCGAGACAACTAACCAACATGACACATACATAAGTACATGGATTATTAATATTAACTAATATCTTATTTACTTATGGCTCACAGTTGACCAAGTACACTCTCGGCCAACTACCTCGACTCATGGCCGACTACATCCATTTCCAAAACACATTCCATAGGTGCAATTTGAAATGCCAATAGATCCCTTGACGAGATCTGAAAAAGAACTGCAGATTTAGAATCAACAAATGTTAGTCGAAAAAATAGCATTGGGATACGTGAAGCGAGCAACAATGTTGAGCAAGCGTGACACGAGTGACGAGGCACGAAAAACGATGTATAAGCGATGAAACGGGTTTCAGAGAAAAAACAAAGCAAGTTTTGAGAGTTTAAGTAAAAAACTGCAAAAAGTGAAAGGGCGCTGAAAATCAACGTCCTTTTCAGCGCCCTTGCACTTAGGAGAAATGACCTTAGGTGCAAAGGCGCTGATTTTCAGCACCCTTGCACTCAAAGTGTGAGATTGATAAAACATGTGTTAGGGCGCTGATCTAACACTTTTTGCTTTAGATTTGGAATTTTGAAGGTGTAGTGGCGGAGGATTTTGACGCCTTGATACTTAGGGAAGAAGAACTCCAAGTGTAGGAACATCAAATGTAATGGTGTTGGATTTTAACGCCTAGGTAACATGGTTGAAACGAATGTGATGAGGCCATCTAGCAAGAATCGAAAATCTCACTACATGTGGACGTTTTTGCTTGGAAGATTAAGAAAACTCAGGAATGCAAAGACTTGAAAACAAAAAACGTATTCAGAACGAGAGAGAGAGAGAGAAACCTGCCACAACAATGAAGATAGGAGAGAGAAATTAGAGTGAAAGGCAAAAACGCGTTTGAGGAAGAAGAGAACGGGCAATGGCAACACAAAAGAATGAAACGATGCACAAGGAAGATTCGTTTCTTTGAAATACGTTTAACTTATAAACGAAAATGAAAAAGAAACCCTCAAAGTTGTTCTTTCTTTGCAGAAAAAACGAATGAGAAGGAAAAAGACATGGTGAAAAGAAGAAAAGACATACTTGCAAGAAGAACAAAAACTAAGTTGAATGCTTGAAGGGAAATCTCCAAAACTTGTTTTTGCTTGAAGAATGACGACGCCCAACATGTTGGGAGTGAAAGAATGAAGGCAAGAATGAAGCAAAATCGACTTAAAATCACTTTTGAGTGATTCACAAGTGAGATAGACGAACTGAAGTCATGCAACTAATTAAGGCACATTAAGTGGTGAAAACTGGAAAATGTGTAATCGAGCCAATAAACACCGCCAATGTCAAAAACATGACTAAGTCTAAAGTCTTGGTGTAAGGGCACTAAAAATCAGCGCCCTTGCACCAAGTCAAAAATCACTAAAGTGCAATGGTGTTGAAAAAGTCTGACATTGCATTTTTCATACTTAGTCAAATTTCATTTGTGTTAAAGCACTTTTTTCCAAGACATTTGCACTTTTCACAATTTCGCAAAGTATGAACAATGAGCATTCGCGAAGATACTCGTTTTGAAGGTCTTCGCGAGATGATGCGGAGGGATGCTCAAACGGACTGTTTGAGACTTCAGAACACACTTCGAGGTGGATTGAAACTCACCTCGTTTTGCATGCTTGAACATCACAAACCTAAGAAACAAATGAGTTTCATAGGGGGGTTATCCGTGGAACGAGCACTGCTAGATTCCATGACAGCAATATTGCCTGCGAATAAAAGCAAAAATTACTCGCCATGCAAATTTTTTGGAGATTACTCGGCTACTCGGAGAGTATGTAAACTATGGTTTCAAGTGAGTTTGTACTTGTTGTACTGGTTGATTCAGACCTATATCAATTTGAAATTCAATTTCAGATTTTGAATCTCTCTCTTGCAAGGTGATTTGGTGTGGTTTGAGAGTTGTTTGGGTGAAGATACATCAATTTATTATCTTGTTGAAGAGTTGGACGTGATTTGGTGAGTTCATTAGATCATTGGTTGTTGTCTAGGCCTTTTGCAGCATTATTTCTAGTGTGATGCAAACCTGTACCAGCGAGATATCTATAAATCATTGAAACATATTATTGTTATTTTTGAGTTGGGTGATTATTTCATGATTTGGGGTACCTCTGGGGCTGCTTTCAACATTATTTTCTCATATCAGCGATTGTATCAATATTGTAATCTTTATCAGCAAATTACTACAGTAGTTATTCAATGTTAATGATGCTTATGGACTAATCCTAAAACCCTTTGAAAGTTTATACCATTGAAGATTTATCTTTCTAAGCATTAACATTGTAACACTGGATGGTAGTACTGCTAGTGAGTGGATTTTGTTTATTGGTAATACTTACCCCACTGGAAAAGTGGTTTAATTGTAATCACTCACCACTAAATAAGTGGGTGAGTTGCTTATGTTTTGTTCACTCTCACCACTAAATAAATGGAATAGTTGTTCTCATTTTGTTTGTACTCACTCACCACTGGAAAGTGGAAGAAACGTGATTTTACATTTCCAACATTGTATAAACTATAAAGTAAATGTCCCACCTGTTGTGACCTTTTCACACATCGCCCCATGCCAGATGGGGACCCCCTAATTTTGCTCCTTTTCTTGGCCTTTTGGCTTTTGTTTTGCGTCTCTCTCTCTCTCTGATCTTTTGTCCTTCCGGGGATGTCCCCGTTCTTTGCCCTAATTTGAAATTTTGGCTAAGTCTGAAGTGAATCTATGAAGTTAGGGTTTTGTTCTTCAGGCTGGATTGGGATTAAATCAAGTTGGCTAATTGACGTTTGAGCTTAACATTGATGTCAAAAGGCTTCCAGCAGGTTCCCACTGAGTTTTCATTAAAATCGGACAACTTACTATTTTTAGTAAGTACTCAATCTGGGGCCTTTTCCTTGGAACTTCGGGATTTTGAATGCATCAACACTTCTGGGCAGCTTCAGAGTGCCTACACTTGAAATTTGAACAGATTCAGACAACTGGCCATTTTTAGCAGTTCGGCCTTCAGAGGCCATTTTCAGGGTTTAAACATATGATTCTCCAATACATGATTGGGGAATGTTTCTGGATTTCTCGAGACCTTCGCGATGGTATAACATGCAAATCAAGATGGTGACTTTCAATAGTACCGCCCCCCGAGGCTATTTTTAGGGTTTGCATGCAGAGATTTTCGGTGCATGTTTGGATATTCCATGTGGGTTTTGTGAGACATTCGCAGTGATGTGACATGCAAGCAGAATGGATTAGTTTTCAGGGATTTACTATTTTTAGCTAGTGCCCGCATGTTGACCAGTTTTTTGGGTTTTTTTGGGTTTTCTGAGATCCCACGAGCACTATGACATGCAAATTCATCTGGCAGTCGGTTAGCCACTTTCCAGGCACTTACTATATTTAGCAGGTTCACTCCAGCAGCTCCCCGACACTTCAGTTTCACGAGCAGAACGACATGCAACAAAAATCAAGTCAAACGGAGACTATTCAAGGCACATGCATATCAAATTAGGTTTTCCAGCTTCGATGCCTAGAAAGAGGGGTAAAAAGCCAAAATTTTGAAAAACGAAGATATCCCATCACGATCAACATCCTTCAGGCAATCTACTGGTGAAATTTGGGCATAATCCAAGCACTTACTATTTATAGTAAGTCACCTCTGGAGCACGGCTATAAATAGCAAGTCAAGGCGAGGGGCAGGTGTGAACAGGTTCATCAAGTAATGAGGACCATGTGGTGAAAAATTCAAGTCAAATAGAGCTGCAAAAGACAAGAAATTTTAGGGTTTGCTAAAAATAGCAAGTGGGCTAAAAATAGCAGATGATCTCAGGCAACGGGTATAAACAAGGTGGCAAGGTCACAAGAAACATATCACGCCAACTCCAGGATCAGAACAGGTGAAAAGCCATGAAGAGTCACACTTCTCCAAAATTTGCTAAAAATAGAGTGGCAAGAGGTAGCTGAGGGCGTTGAAAATTCTAAGTCCACAAAACTTGCAGGAGGAAGTAGAAAATGCACCCAAGCATGAAGACTAGCATCAAAAAAACAAATCTAAGACATGGAAGTTTCCCTCCACACCACCTAAAATGCGCCCATGCAAGCATGTGAAGGCTTTAAAAATTCTAAGTATGAAAAATTCCTCCTCCCTAGGTAAAATGTGCCCTTGAAGGAGGTATGAAGTGAAAGATTCTCTAAGTATAAAAAAATGGAAGGAGCTACCCTCATATGCGCCCAAGGAGGATGATGGAGGCTTAAAAGTTTCTAAGGCAACAAATAAGAGCACCACCTTCAAAATGTGCCCACCTTGCATAAAGTCACTTCAAAATATGCTAAGGCATGGAAGATGGAAGTAGGGGCATCAAAATGCGCCCAAGAGGGAGAAAAACTTGAGGAAAGGGTTTAAGGCAAGCTGAAATGAGAGTGGACCCCTCTAAATGCGCCCTCAACAAGTTGGAAATGTTGAAGAAATTTCTAAGTTAGAAAATGGAAGTAGAGGACTTCATATGTGCCCAAGGTAAAAGGGAGATTGTATGTTGGCTAGGAAAATTGCCTAAGGCAGGAAAACAGAAGCTCCCTAGGCTATTTGCGCCCATGATGGAGGAATAGGCTGAAAACGCCTAAGTATGAGAAAATAAGAGCCCATGGGCTGAAATGTGCCCTTGAGGGAAGTGGCCAAGAAAAGTTTCTTAGAGTTGAAAAATGAGAGAAGCCCATGTCAAATGCGCCCAAAGTGGAGAAACCACAAGGGAAAATATTTTAAGTGTTGGGAAATTCCTACACACCCCGCTAAATGTGCCAAGGTTGAGAGGGTGGAATAAAATGTTCTAAGTCATAAAAAAATTGCAGCTGCATACTCCAAATGCGCCCAAAGAAGAACAAGGAAATGTGTGAAGACAAGGTGAAGCTTGGCGTGGGAAATTCCTCCTCCACATGCTTTATGCGCCCAGGATGTAGACAAGGAAAATGTGGTTGAAAAATTTTCTAAGTATGAAAAGTTCCTTCACATACCCTCAAATGCGCCCAAGGGGGCTGGAGGCAAGTTTTCCTCCCCACCATGTCAAATGTGCCCAAGAAGATTGGAGCTTAAAGGGAGAAAATTGCTAAGGGCGTGGAAATGCCTAAGGGATTAAAATGGAAACATGATAGGTGAAATGTGCCCTTCATGGGTGAGTTAATTAAATTTAAATTTTCTCTAAGGCATTACAAGGTAAAATTAAAATACGCCTAAAGAAGATGATGAAGTTAGAAATTTCCAGAGACAAGATCAAATGCACCTGGGAACAGAGGGAATTCTTCAGGAAAAAGGGGAAAACGCTAAGGCATGAAAAATGAAGGCTGCAAGTAAGAAGTACACCCAGAATTAAAATGGAGCAAACCTTAGTAATTTTTATTATTTTTCAAAAATAATAAAAAATTAAACTTACCCCTTCGTCTCGATACACTTGAAAATGACGATTTTGAGGGGAAATTTCTTCTGGGTATTGAACATTTTCCATTGGGAAATGATTTAAAATTCTTTCATACCTTGCTCGTGTTGTTTCGACGAAGATTTTAGCCTCGCACCCGTTTAACAAACTTCCTAAGGCTCAGATGGATAAATTTTTTAAGGCATGGTGAAATAAAGCTCAAGAGGTCAAATACACTCATAGGGTAGAGATGGATTTGTTGAAGGCATAGAAGAATTTGAAGATGAAATGAAGCTAGAACATCAAGCATTCAGACGTTGAAAAGTTATAAGTTTGCTGGAAATGATGAGCTCTATCAAGATCCGGAGCTCAATCAGTCAAAACATGAGAATAAGGTAAGTAAAGTGAATTTATATTATAAAATGTTCTGATGCTCTTCTTTTTGTTTGTTTTGCAGGAAGGAGATGTTGAAAGAAATGGCTAGCTGTTGGGACAAAGTTGAAAAGGTTCCCGAGGGATTAGGAACGTGATGCGAAGGAGGCAAAGGCGCCCAAGGCAATGAGCTGGAGAAATATACAAATGCATCTAGGAATTGAAACGACCGGAGGGATGAATGTGAACGACTGAGCAAACAAACTCTGGAGACAATCTTAGAGACTCTTTTACCCTCCTCCTAACGCAACAAAATTGGTAGAAGAAGATAGTGGGCATTAATTTCTTGTAGTGGGGAGTGGAGAATCTTTTGTGCATTTATTGCCCCACTCCTCTCAATGGCGGTTTTTAGGGCAAAAACCCTAATTAGGTCATATGTGGCTCAATCGAAGCCCTTTATTGTAATTGAATCCGAGCCGTCCATTGAAATGGGCTAGCTATAAAAGGGGCATCCCCCCTCATTTGTAATGAGGTAGATTAGATCAAGAGATAAGAGAGATAGCTAGGAGATAGAACTTAGAAGTAGCATAGCATAGATTTCATAGTTTAGATTGAAGAGGAAAGAAATTTTTCCCATTTGAGGACTTTGTAAGAAGTTGTTGTGAACACTCTCATAATACAAAGATTTATCATTGCTTGGTGGTTCTATCTGTTATTGTGAGTAGCTAGCAAGGCTTTTTCATCTCTTCGATTCATTTAGGGTCTTAAAGTAGCTTAAAGTAAAGTAGATTTTATTTCATGCAAATAGTTGGTAGTCGTGGAATGTGGTGTTTAATTTGAGCAAGCTTCGGTTATCCATACCACTAACGGGCTCACTGACGGTGGGTTCGCCTTGTGTGGTCAACTGGAACATTGTGAACTTAGGTTCAATTGCGGCTTATGTGTTGATATGCGTCGTTGTGACGGTCTCTACATGGTGAATCGTAGTTTGAACATCTTTCATTATCCTTCGAAGATTGCACTAGTTCTGCGGAAGCTGTCCAAAGTGAGGCAAAGTAGAGCTTGGTTTGAAGTTTGTAAGAATTAATCTTCATGTTCTGCATTTAGAGTAGATGGTAGCATCTCGAATCCTTGCATCATTTTACATTCAGTATTATCTAATTAATTTAAGAACCCGAGCGTCATTGAAAAATCTCCCAAAATTTGAGAATCCTTTCTTCTGAATGAGCCACTCACGTAAGTCCCCTTGGAATAACCAGCATATTCACATCAACCAACTGAGTCTATTCGCACTAAAAGGAACCTTGGAGTTGAACGCATGAACTTTCACGCAATCTTAGCATGCGGAATACTTTGATCAAGAGAGAATAGAGTGACCGTTGGACGTTTTATTCTATGTTGGTGATGTCATAAAAAACACGTCAACACCACCCCAAGTGGATACTTACTAATTGAGTTTCTGCTTGTATATTTTTCTTGGGGTTTCAAAGTTTTTGTTTGCTTTGATTTGTTTCAAGAACTTTTCCAGGTAAAGCAAATATCAAACACTAATGCAATGAAGGGTTTTGACAAAACTATTGTAATGAAACCAACAGCTGTAGCATACTTGATTATATTAATTCAAATAGGAATTACAATAGCTTGCATCTACAATCTTTTCAATGCAACTCTTCATACAATGCTTGAGAAATTAATAGACTTCGTACCCGAAAATCTGAAAATGAAAGTACAGGTCTGAAACTATTATAACAGAAAATCTGGAAATTATCATCAACACCATGAAACCTTTCAAAGATGAACACCTTGCATAGAACTGGAGTTCCTCCACAACAAGAATGATGCCAAATATTAACCCAAACCTAGCAGTCCTCAATGGTGGCAATTAGAGACTAAGACCTTAGGCGTTTAGACCGTCAAGCCTCACATGCCTCAACCAAGAAGAAGCAGCAAAACTGATACTTTATGACAGCAACAGGAATTCATTAGCCATGGACATTTGACAACAAATGTTGATTTACCCACCTTACTATTTGTTGTACCCAAAATAATTTTTTGGCATTATGCTTAAATTGAGCTAAATCATATAAAAATGTCGTCAAAAGTTTGTTTTAGGCCAAACCAAACATAAGGTTTTTGTGGGTTTCTATCAAATACCATATGTGTAAAATTATGAAAAATTGAAAATTAGGGTTTTGTGCCCCTATTTTTAGGGGTTTCCCTAAAAATAGGATCTTCCCAAAAATGATTTTGATAGGATTAATCGACATCACAATCACACTGGTCAAGTCAGAATCATCAAACAACATGTTTTACTTTGGTGGGTCTATTCTTATTTTTTAGGAACAAAGTTAGGAGCTCTACAGCCATTAATGGCAGATTGGCCAGTACCAGGTACTGAAAGCTAAGCTTCAAAAGCTTCAACAAAGACACCATGGCATAAATACTCTGAAAAGATGCTATCTCACTGAAGGGATTCTCAAAATCAGAAAATGTAAAAAAAGACTAACTTTGGAAAAACCAACGCCTTGCTACCAAGGAGGACAAGCAGTTTAATGAAGCAAAGGCGCCCCTGCTGAAGAAAGGAGCCCTTGAACAAGAAGATCTTGATGTCACTTTCAAGAGGACTTGTCTTAGGATGATCTCTTCAACAACAACTCAACCTCACAACGAAACTGACAGCTAGCCTATAAGACATATCAAACGACAGCAACAGTTGATTGTCAGAGCATGCACGGTTCGTAGAAGATCAATGCATAACAAAGCAAGTAGGGGCGCCCTTGAATCTGAGGCACCTAATGAAGTTTCCAGCCATTGTTGTATACATAGCATCTGCTCATCTCTCTCTTAACTTCATGACCAATCCAACTACGCATCCACAGGACCTGTCAAGAAATCAGAGGCGAAGATCAAGTAGAAAACACCTAACAGTGGAATTTGAAGGAAGAATGCCAAGAAGTTGGCTAAGTGTTGATCAAAAGAGCCCCTGCTGAAGAAAGGCGCCCACCTTTTTGAGCAGTCAGATGCAGTCTATGTGCTCAATGACCTCTAGGATGACCTTCTCCACTTTGATTGATCTCGACAACGAAATCGTTAGCGAAGACATCAAACAACTCAATCATCTGATGATAGAGATCAAACTAAGGCAATTCACAACATGAATATAATCAATCAACAATTCAAAAGCGCCCCTGCCCTTAGATTTGAAGGACCTAAACAAATTATCAGGAGTTGAGAAACCAGTCATCCTTTCCAGGATTGAGCTAGTTACCCAACACACAGTCAAGCAAAGCCATCCGACTCATTAGTCAACGGTGATGTCAGATCAACGCATAGAGGGTCTAAATGGTGAAAACGAAGAACAATCATGAAAAATTGACTAAGTCAGAGCTAAAAGCGCCCCTACTGGAGAAAGGTGCCCTTGAATCTGGAGCCTCAAACTCAATTTTCTGACTTGATGATTCCCAGGCATACCTTTTCAAGATGGTTCCTATTGTGACCTTTTCACACATCACCCCATGCCAGATGGGGACCCCCCTATTTTTGCTCCATTTTGGTCTTTTGGCTTTGGTTTTGCGTCTCTCCCTCTCTCTCTTATTTCTCTGTTCTTTTGGGGATGTTTCTGTATTTGACCTAATTGGAAATTTTGGCTAAGTCCGTAAAATTAGGGTTTTGTTCTTCAGGATAGTTTGAAGTTGAATTGAGTTGGCTAACTGACATTTGAGCTTAACACAGCAATCACAAGGCTTCCAGCAGGGTCCCATTAAATTTTCACTGTATTCCGGCAACTTGCTATTTTTAGTAAGTATTCAGTTTGGGGCTATTTTGTTGAAATTTTGGAATTCTGTCAGTTCCACCACATTCAGGTAACATCAAGCTGCTTGCACGTAAATTTTGAGCCAGATCGGACAATTTGCTATTTTTAGCAACTCGGGCTTCGGGAGCCATTTTCAGGGGTCAAACATATGATTCTTCATTGCATGTCCGGAGATTACTTCTGGGTTTCTCGAAACCTTCGCAGTGATGTAACATGCAAACCAAGATGATCACTTTCAGAGTTCAGCCTTAGGAGGCTATTTTTAGGGTTTGCATGCGGAGTTCTCTGACGCATGTCCGGATATTCCTTCTGGGTTTTCCAACAGCTACGCAACAGTGTGACATGCAAGCGAAGAAGATCAAATTTCAAGGACTTACTATTTTTAGCCAGTGCATGCATGTAGACCAGTTTTTTGGGTTTTTCTGGGTTTCTTGAGACCCCACCGGCAATATGACATGCAAAACCATCCGGCAGTGGATGAGTCACTTTTCAGGCAGTTTCTAGTTTTAGCAGGTACACTCTGGCAACCGCCTAACACTCCAGTTCAACAAGCAGAACGACATGCAGAAGGAACGAAGTCAAACGGAGACCGTTCGGGATACATGCAGGTCAAATTAGGGTTTCCACTTTTATAGGGGGTGAAATCCAGAAATTGTCAAAAGAAGCACCTCACCAACATCAGCACACTTCAAAGTACCTGCTGGCAAAATTTGAGCGAAATCGGAGAACTTACTATTTTTAGTAAGTCAGGGCATGGCTATAAATAGCAAGTCTGCACCCGAGGTTGGCATCAGAGTGACACTCAAGTTCTCAGGATCAGGCGTCGCAAGTTTCAGGTCAAACGGAGCTACTGAAGTCAGAAAGTCAAGAACTTACTATAAATAGCAGGTGGCTATAAATAGCAGGTCAGGGCAGATAACTGGCGAAACAGGTTCACAAGGCAAAGAGGGTCGTATGGTGAAATTTTCATACCAAACGGAGCCATGGAAGTCAGAAAGTCAAGAACTTACTATAAATAGCAGGTGGCTATAAATAGTAGGTCAGGGCAGAGGATTGGCAGAACAGGTTCACAAGGCGAAGAAGATCAGATGGTGAAATTTTCAGGCAAAACGGAATTGAGGAAGTCAAGGAAATCAAAGACTTACTAAAAATAGAATGTGAGATCGAGGGCAGACAAAGGCATGAAAAATTTACTAAGTGTGAGAAAGTGAGAGCACACCCTCTCAAATGCGCCCTCAAGTTGTTGAAGACACTTCAAAAATATTCTAAGTCAAAAGTAAGAGCACACCCTCTCAAATGCGCCCTCAAGCAAAATTCTAAGTGTGTGAAAATTTTCCCGAGGCAAAAACAAAAGTAGAAGGTGTTAAATGCGCCCACCTTGAGAGGGAGACTATGAAAACTGTCTAAGGCAAAAACAAAAGCACAAGGGTCAAAATGCGCCCAAGGGGTCAAGAGGGTGAAAAAACGCCTAAGGCAAAAGTGGAAGCTTCAAGGTTGAAATGCGCCCAGCAAGGTGAGTTGAGGGGTTGGCAAAAACGCCTAAGGCAAAAATGGAAGCTTGAGCCTCCAAATGCGCCCAAGGTAAGTTGAGGTGTCTGAAAAAGTTTCTAAGGCACAAATGAAAGCTCCCTAGACAAAATGCGCCCACTTCAAGCAGCCTATATGCAGACTTCAAAGAAAATTTCTAAGGCAAGAAAACGAAAGCATCAAGGGTGAAATGCGCCTTGAGCATGGAGGATGTTTAAAAAAGTCTCTAAGTGTTTGCAAAGTTCATCCTCTACCTCTCAAATGCGCCCAGCAAAGGGTTATGTGATAAAAAATTTCTAAGTGTTTCAAAATAAAAGGGTTACCTTCAAAATGCGCCCAAGGGAGGAATGAGAAATTGGAAAATGTGTTAAGCTAGAAGAAAATGGAAGCTTCACCTCTAAAATGCGCCCAGCAAGGGTTGTGAGTTGAATAAATTTTCTAAATGTCGTTAAGATGAGAGCTCTACCTATGGAATGCGCCCATCATATGAGGAGGTGTTATGAATTTTTTCAAAGGCAAGTAAATGGAGGCTCTCCCTCTAGAATGCGCCCTCAAGAAGGAAGGGACTTAGAAAATATTCTAAGTTATGAAAATTGCAGCTGCATACCCCAAATGCGCCCAAGGTAGTATGAGGGCTTGAACAAATTTTTCTAAATCTTGAAAAATGGAAGTCCCCCCCTCAAAATGCGCCCAAGCTAAGCAAGGGTCTAGGAAAATTTTCTAAGATTGAAAATGGAAGTTGCTGCATGGATATGCGCCCAGCTTGCAAGAGGAGGCAAGGTAAAAAGTTTCTAAGTGTGGAATTCCTCCTCACACCCCAAAATGCGCCCAGCATGAAGAGGTCATTTGAAAAAAGTTCAAGGCGTGGTATGAAGTAAAAAAAAATAATATCTAAGGCGTGGAGATGCTTGGGAAATAAAGGTAAGGGTATGTGTTATGAAGCGCGCCCAAGGTAAGTCAATTAAATTAAAAGTTTCTAAGGCATTCTCAAGGGTGAAAATAAGAAATACGCCTAGAGGAGGTGAAGTTTGAAATTTCCAAGGGCAAGGTGAATTGTGCCCGTAAACAGGAGGGGATTTCTTCAAGAAGTCACAGGAAAATGCCAAGGCATGAAAAATGAAGACTGCAAATGCGAAGTGCGCCCAGAATTAAAATGGAATAAACCTTAGCAAATTTTATTATTTTTCAAAAATAATAAAAATTAAACTTACCCCCTTCGTTTGGATACACATGGAAATCATGATTTCTGAGGGGAAGTTTCTTCTGGGTATTGAACATTTCCCACTGGGAGATGATTTAAAGTTCTTCCATACCTTGCTCGTGTTGTTTCAACAAGGATTTTGGCCTGACACCCGTTTAACAAGTTTCCTAGGGCTCCAAGGGATAAATTTTCTAAGGCATGGTAAAATAAAGCAACAGGCGGTCAAGTACACTCACAGGGAAGAAATTTGTCTAAGGCATGGAGGAATTTGAAAATGAACTGAAGCTCGAACATCAAGCATTCAAATGCATCCTCAAGGTGAAATATTTTCTAAGGCACAAACTCCACGCAAGGTGGTGGATACGCCCATGATGAAAGTTTTCTAGAAAAGTGATGAATTCTACCAGATCCGGAGATCAAGCGGTCAGAACATGGAAATTGGGTAAGTAAAGTGAATTTATATTATAAGCGTTCTGAGGCTTTTCTTTCTGTTTTGCAGGATGAACATTGGAGCCTGAGCGTAAGGACTTGAGTTGATGGAGTTAGACAACGTTGCAACTTGGGAAAGAAGAAACGACAATGAAGATTTGGCTAAGACACTAAGAATGTGATGCAAAAGAGGCAAATGCGCCCAAGGCAGTGGGCTAGAGAAATGTGAAAGTCACAAAGAAGAAATGCGTCCAAGAGTCAAAGCAATAGGAGGGCTGAACGACAAATCCTTTCAAATTTTATTATCTGCGGAGACGATCTTAGAGATTCTTTTACTCTCCTCCTAACGCAACGGAATTGGCGGGCAGAACAGTGGGAACGCGTTTCTGGATGAGGATCTTCTAGAAGAAGATAATGGGCATTAATTGCTCGTAGTGGTTCCTGCAGAGGAGTGGAGAATCTTTTGTGCATTTATTGCCCCACTCCTCTATGCCGGTTTTTAGGGCAAAAACCCTAATTGGGGCATATGTGGCTTGATCTAAGCCCTTCATTGTAATTCAATCTAAGCCGTCTGTTGGACTGGGCCAACTATAAAAGGGGCATCCCCCCTCATTTGTAATCTATGTTAGATTAGATCAAGAGATCAGAGAGTATAGAAGATAGAAGTTAGAATAGATAGAAAGTTAGCTTAGAAGATAGCTTAGTTTGAAAAGGAAAGAAAACTTTCCCTTTGAAAGTTTTGTAAGAGGTTGTTGTGGAAAACTCTCATAATACAAAGGTTTATCATTGCATGGTGGTTCTATCTTTTGTTATGAATAGCTAGCAAGGCCTTTTCGTCTTTCCAATTCAGATTGATAGAATGGAATAGACTTTATTTTATGCAAGTAGTTGTTAATAGTGGAGTGTGGCGCCGTGATTTGAGCATATCTTCTTTCATCCATACCACTAGCGGGCTTGCTGATGGTAAGTTCGCCTTGTGTGGTCAACTGGAATATCAGTACCTAACTTCGGTTGTGATTCGTGTGTTCATTTGCATCGTTGTGACGGAGTGCACATGTTGAATCACAATTTGAACATCGTATTCATCCTTTGAAGATTGCATCAGCTTTGTCAGAGTTGTCCGAAGGGAGACGAAGCGAAGTCTGGTTTGAAGATTGTTTAAGTCAATCCTCGTCCTCCACCCTTTAGGAGTAGATGGTAGCATCTCTAATCCTTATATCCTTTTACATTCAGCATTATCCGGTTAGTTTAACAACCCGAGCGTCATTGACAAATCTCCTGAAATTTGAGAATCCTTTCTTCTGAATGAGCAACTCACGTAAGTCCCCTTGAAATAACCAGCATATTCACATCAACCAACTGAGTCTATTCGCAATAAAAGGAACCTTGGAGTTGAACGCATGAACTTTCACGCAATCTTAGCATGCGGAATACTTTGATCAAGAGGGAATAGAATGACCGTTGGGCATTTTTATTTTGTGTTGATGTCGTCATAAAAAACACGTCAACAGTTCCATCTCAACAACAAACCGTCAGCAACTGCTCAAGATCAACTAAACGACCAAGAGAAAGGATCAAACAAGGGCACTTCAACATAAAAAATGATGAAAAATGCTCAAAACTCAAGGACGCTTAAAAGGTCAAAAGTGAAATTGTTGACTTGAGTTAAGAGATTTTGGAGGTAAAAAGAGCTAAACATCCCACAATCAGTGGAAATCAGCTTTTAGAACTCCAAATCAGGCTTCAATCATGAGTTGGCACCCATACTTGATGCATTTCAACTTGAATCATTATATAATCAAGATAGGCATCCCTTTTTCATTATTTCTTTTGCAAGTTGAAGATCAAAACAACAATTTTCTCTCAAGGACGTCTTTTCAAGATTTGGCAAGGGTTTTGGACCGTTCTTCAATACTTTTTGTGGATCAGTGGCATAAAGAGATTTCTTCTCAGAGGTTGAATCCAGTGACAAGTTTTTAGAAGGAGGCAGCTAATAACTTCCAATCTACCTCTTGTCTACTTCCTCTCTTCTGCTTAAAATTCTTGCATGTCATGGAAAATATCTGGGCAACTGGGTATGATCAACATAATTTTCCAGTAAAACCCATCTCTTTAGATTTTCCAGAAACAACAAACTTGTTGCCCCTATTTTTAGGGATTTTTTCGGAAAAAGTCTCAAAATAAAAAATCTAAGGAACTGGGTTTTTTCAGCATTAAAGCATGAACAAAACCCATGTGCTAGATTTTTCCCAAAAAATACTGATGAAGAGAATAAAAGAACTTGAATTCTTATAGGCAAATCGATTTTGGAAGGGCTAAACTTAGCAAACTTTCGAATTTCCATTTTCCCTCCTTTGCTAGTCGCAACACTTGTCACTCGGAGCATCGGAATATTTGACTTCTAGAATATTTGAAAATTCATCACTCCTGCACAAGCCTGCTTCATCACGTTTGCATTTTAAAATATTAAATCAATTACTTCTTCATAAACAATTTAATTTCATCTGGCTAGGGAATTTGATTTCACGCTGTAAAATTATTCAAGTCATTCAGTTCAATTCTCAAGCTAAAACCATCTTGTAAACACATTGATCTCATTTGCCTTAGAGAAATTTTAATTTTGCCTTAGGAAATTCATTAAAACAGGCACCGAGCGAAATTCTCTGTCAAAACGACACGAGTGAGGTGTGGAACAAGTTCAAACCATCTCCCAATCGGAAATGTCCAATACTCGAAAGAAAATTCCCTTCAGAACACATTGTTTTCGTGTGTATCCGGACGAAGGGGTACATTTAATTTTTATTATTTTGAAAAAAATAATAAAATTTGCTAAGGTCTGCTCATTTTTGTTCTGGACGCATTCCACACCTGCAATCTTCATTTTTCTTGCCTTGGCATTTTCCTTGATTTTCCTGAAGAATTTCCTTCCTGTCTATGGGTGCATTTCATCTTGCCTTAAGAAAAATTTATCATCACCCCTAGGCGTATTTCTCACCTTTGCTCTAAAAAAATGCCTTAGAAAATAATCAAATTTTAATTCACCCATGAGGGGCGCATTTGAGGGTATGAACTTCCATTTTACCCTCTTTACCTTTCCACGCCTAGACTTCCTTTATCATATTCTCCACAAAGACAAGGGGGCATTTGCTATAGGGAGCTTCCACCCAAGGGCGCATATGAGCATGTGTGAAGGAAATCCGCCAACACTTAGAATATTTTAACACCTTGCTTGGGCGCATTTCAAGTGTCATGTAGGAACTTGAGGGCGCATTTCATGTAGTGTGAAGGAACTTCCAATCAAACTTGAGCGCATTTGCTATAGGCTACTTCCACTTTCAGCCTTTGAGGGCGCAATTCACCTAGTGTGAAGGAATTTGTTTGCCTTAGCGTATTTTTACCATGCCTTCCTCACTTGTGGGCACATTTCACCCATGCTCAAGGAACTTTTGGGTGCAAATAGCATAGGGAGAAGGAATTTCCTCAAGCCTTGGGCGCATTTAGCCTATGCTACTTCTATTTTCAACCCTTGAGGGCACATTTGAGGGGTGGTGAAGGAATTTCCACCACTTAGAACATTTTGTTGACTTCATTTTTCTTTTATCTTGAGATGGGCGCATTTAGGGGTGTGGGAAGGAATTCCCACGCCTTAGAACATTTCATCTCCATTTTTGCCTGGGCGCATTTGCTATAGGGAGGGGGAATTTTAGGGCGCATTTCACCCTATGAGGGGGAATTTTTTACACTTAGCAATTTTATCAGCCCCCTCTCAACCCCCTCTCATTCCCTAGGCACACTTAGAGGGGTCTCATGGAATTTCTCATGACTTAGAAAATTTATCAGCTCCATCTTTGTCATGCCATGGGCGCATTTCATGGCCTCTCCTGTTAGCTTCAACTTGAAAATTCTCAATGCCCCGGCTACCTCTTGCCATTCTATTTTTAGCAAATTCTAGAGAAGTGTGGATCCCCAAGTCTTTTCCTCTGCTTTGAGTCTGGAACTGGTGTGATACGTCCCTTGTGGCCTTGCTACCTTGTTTATACCTGTCGTTGAAGCTTGTTTGCTATTTTTAACCATCTTGCTATTTTTAGCAAACCCTAAAATTGATTGATCGCTGCAGCTTTGTCTGACCTTGAAATTTTCTCTACATGATCCTGATGCTTTAAGTGTCCTGTTCACACTCGTCTTTGGCATAGACATACTATTTTTCGCTGTGGAGTGACTTCCTAAAAATAGTAAGTATTTAGATTGTGCTCAAATTTTGCCAGTAGGTAGCCTGAAAGATGCTAATTATGATAGTGTACTTCGTTTTAACAACCCTGTGTTTCACTCCCTATTTTTAGGCATAACAGTTGAGATCCTAATTTGACTTGCATGTACTCCGAATTGTTTCTGTTTAACTTGATTTCTGCTGCATGTCATTATTCGTGTTGAACTGAAGTGTCGGGGAGCTGCTGGAGTGAACTTGCTATCTATAGTAAACACCCGGAAAGCGATCAATCTGATGTTGGATGAGTTTGCATGTTAAATTGCACGTGGGATCTCAAAAAAACCCAAAAAACTAGTCCACATGCGGGCACTGGCTAAAAATAGTAAGTCCCTAAAAAATGATCTATTATGCTTGCCAGTCGCATCACTGCGAAGCTCTCACAAAACCCCTAAGGAATATCCTGACATGCGTTGAAAAACTCTGCATGCAAACTCTAAAAATAGCCTTTGAAAGCTGTACCGCTGAAAGTCATCATCTCGACTTGCATGTCACATCACTACAAAGGTCTTGAAAAACCTAGATACATTCTCTAATCATGCATTGGAAAATCATATGTTCATACCCTAAAAATGGCTCTTGAAGCCTGAATTGCTAAAAATAGCAAGTTGTCAGAATCTGTTCAAATTTCACGCGCAGGCACCTTGAAGTTACCTGGAAGTGTTGATGCAGTCAGAATCCCGAAATTCTGAGGAAAAGGCCTCATATTAGGTACTTACTAAAAATAGTAAGTTGTCAGATTCCAATAAAAATTCAGTGGGATCCTGCCTTGAGCCTTCTGATTGTACTGCTATGCTCAGATTCTACTTTGATAACCTTATTTGACCTCAAACAAGCCTGAAGGATAAAAACCCTAGTTTCACAGACTTAGCTAACATTTCAACCTAGGTCAAACGATGGGACATCCTCAAAAGAACAAAACGACGAGAGAGAGAGAGAGAACTAAAGCCAAAAGACTAGAATGGAGCAAAAATTAGGGGGTCCCCATCTTGGATGGGGTGATGTGTGAAAAGGTCACAACAACACTTAGTCGTCAGTTTGCAATATGGGTCTTCGAAGTATGGTGACAGGGCGAATTGTTGCGTTTGGCAAGATACTTGTGCTTAAATTTATGATACTCACCTTCTATTTCACCATCCTCGGCCTAGGGACCATGTGTCTTTAAAAAGGAAGGGGTCACTTTATATTTTCCAGTTACTATTCATTCATAAAGTGGAAAAAGAAATAACTTAAGTGAATAGTGCTCACTTTAATGAATAGTGATTTCAATGTTAAATTATAAATATCAAGAGAGAAAGTTCGACCCTCTTCATGCATTGATCATTTTAGCTTGTTGAAACTTGGGAGTTGGCTTTGGAGGAAGAAGGAGGCTAGGGTTTCCTCATTTCTTGCAGTGGGTAAGCCTTGTGGGGCTTTGTTCTTCTAATTTGAGCTGCTTGAGGGTGTGAAACACCACCTTAAAGTTGCTGGTCAGTTCTTGGTGGCTTCATTTTGGAGACACAAGTTGCTGTTTGCAGTTATTTCGAGCATATTTTTGAGTGGTTTTGACTGCCATAGTCTTCAATCATGTTGGTACGAGAACTGCTCGCTTTTCGTGGAGTTTTTGAGCTGTTTTGGAAAGCTACAGCCAGCCACACTTTAATGAGGGTTTGTATTAGCCAAAGAAAAAAAGACGCCTCTCCTTGGTGGCTGCTATCTTTCCTAAAGGGGGCGCCCTCATCCCAGAAGACATCCCGTGTTGGTTTTTGGTGGGAGATGTTCATTATTTGAGAGTTGTGTGTACTTCTTTGGGGGCGGGTACTGTAGCAAGTCACTATTCACAGTGCTTGTATGGCTGTAAGTAAAAATTATGGCATAAGATGTATTTTTTTAAATCTGATTTAAGCCAACTATTTTATGTGATCTATTATGTAATGAAGAAAGCATCTTTGGCTCTTAAATTGAGTAGTTACTTGAGTTATTTTCAGTAGATTAGTTTATTAGAAGCTTTTCATTGTTTGCATATGCTTCATGGTACCATTTTAACATTATTGGCAAACAAAATCAAAGACAAGAAAGAGAACTATCAAACTAAAACAAAATCAGATCTACGAAACTCAGTGAAAAAAACAGATGAGCAGAGTGTTGGAACACTACATATATTCAGGCCTTTTAATGATTTGTGTTAGGGCTATGCCATATATATCCCTCAAATTGCATTAGAAAGGAAACCGTTGCTTGCTCTTGGAGTTTAGTCTTCTTTGTTTGTTAGAAATTCATTTTAGTGCATATGTAATAGGCAGGGAACAATCGCATAAGAGAATATATTACCAAAACTTGCAAGAATAATTTCTTTATATCTATAGATGCATTAACATCATGAATATAATGTAGGAATGTATCTACTTGTGCATTTCTCTTAAAAGCATCTCATTGAGTATATGAAATATTTCTTTCCTAAATATCAGAAATAGATTGAGAATAAATACCTTTAATATGTTTATGTAAAGATTGTCTTCTCCGTGATTGTTACCCTCTTAGGTAGGTGAAGTAGAGTCCAAGTGGTTAGCCTAAAACCCCCCCTCTCATGTTCGTAGGCCCAAGAAACGGGTTAGACATAGAGAGGTGGGGTCCCACCATAACTACACTATTATAAGGGTGGTGGGTCCTAGGCCCTTGGATAGTAGGACTTCACCTTGTCCTAATAGGGCAAATGTCTTCCGAGGTACTGTTATGTATGGAGAATGCAAGAACTAAGCCGTTGAGAAAGGAGGATTGTGAGAGGCAACCTCTCATGCCCAACATAGAGGCTTCAGGGCGGATCCATACAAGGCACTCCTCTTATTTGCTCATTTCCTTTTTGCAATTATGATTATGTCTAATTATGTTACTAGATATTAAAGCTAACACATAGATCTATGGCATATATATATATATATATATATATATGATCATTACAGGACTTTATCCAAATAAGTCTAGCAGGATATCAGTAGAGGGGAAAGAAGGCCTAAACTCCTATTTTTCCGGCAACCTTAGGGCCTAACAAGTAAGGGACATTACAACAAGAAATCTGATCAGTGGATGGGAGAGTGATCTGCAGCTTGAAACCAAAATACATTGAAATTTTTTTTGCTATTCCACCATGCCCACCAAAAAAAGTTATATCTGTGAGAGAATGTGAAAAGGCATTCGAAGCTTCAAAGGACAGGTGTTCGCTGAAAATGGCAGAACAATGGTTAAAGGTGAAAAAGGCTAGCTTGCCCAAATTGGTTGGATGAGGAGAATTCTGAGACGAGTATGTAGTGTTGATCACTCTACTCATCAGGATCATTGGACAGGAAGAGGGCAATCAGTTTTAGTCGTGGATTTATTACATCATCACCAAGATTATCAGCAAAAGAGAACATTACGACTGGGCCACCTTGATCAGTGACACTCCAATAGATTTCCGGGTTTCTAGAGGCTCATAGGTTCCACACGTGTTCCTACCTTGTATACCTGATTGCCTTCCAAGGCGAGTTCAAGACACTAAGCATTGTGGGGACCTTAGGTGTGCAGAAGGTCCATGAATACTTTTTGCGTCTTGAGTTTACTCTAGCGAAAACACACTTTAAATGGATGAATGACCTCTTCATCATGCACATCGTACAAGATTTTGACCATGAGATGCACGTGCATATATCACCAACAGCCAAGGAGGCAATGGTGGACTAGGCGGATTGGTTTATCCAATTTCCCACCTGTTGACAGGTTTTTTATGAACGCACCTACACAGAATAAAGTTTCCCAATGGTTACTCTATCCTCTCTTGAACAAAGTATTCTGCATGATAAGATTTCTAGAAAGATCATGCATTCAACTCCAAGGTTCCTTCATGCAGTGGATAGTCTCAGTTGGCTTGATGTGATTTGTTGGTTATTCCAAGGGGACTTATGCGATTGTTCAGTTGACGATCTAAGTGACAGGGGTTTTCACAAGCTTCAAAAGATTTGGCAATGAAGCACGGGCTTCCTAAACTAACCAGAGAAGTACTGAATTCAATGGTTGCAAGGATTAGAAAAGCTATGGACTAATCTACGCACGGGATGTGTAGATCAACTTTCACAAACTTCAACCAGGCTCTGCTTTGCCTCACTTCGGACAACTTCCACAAAACCGGTGCAATCTTCAAAGGAGTAATTAGAGATATTCAAATCACAATTTAACATGAAAATACCATCACAACGACACATACCAACATTCAAACCGAAATTGAAGTTAAGTCCACAATATTTCAGTTGACCATGCAAGGCAAACCCACCATCAGTGAGCCCGCTAGTGGTATGGATAAGCAAAGCTTGCTCAAATTAAACACCACATTCCACAACTACCAACTATTTGCATGAAATGAAATCTATTTTACTTTAAGCTCTACTTTACGATTCTAAGTGAATTGGACGGACGAAGAAGCCTCGCTAGCTACCCACAACAAAGATGGAACCATCAAGCAATGATAACTCTTTTTATTATGAGAGTGTTCACAACAACTTCTTACAAAGCATTCAAATAAAAAACTTTCCTTCCTTTTCAATCTAAACTATGCAATCTATGTTATCCTACTTCTAAGCTCTATCTCCTAGTTGTCTCTCTATCTTCTACTATTCTAATCTAATGAATTACAAATGGGGGGGATGCCCCTTTTATAGTTGGCCAAGTCCAACGGACAGCTCAGATTCAATTACAATGAAGGGCTCAGATTGAGCCACTTAAGCCCTAGTCAGGGTTCTACCCTAAAAACCGCCACAGAGAGGAGTGGGGTAATAAATGAACCAAAGATTGTCCACTACTCTGCAAAAACCACTATGAGCAATTAATGCCCACTATCATCCAGAAGATTCTTGTCCAGAAACATGTTCCCACTGTTCTTCTCTTTGATTGCAAACTCGATCACAACTTCTGATATTGTTGGAGAGGGACTTCACACTTAAAAAGAATTCCTCTACTTTGTTCTTCAATCCACCCTGTGGTCACTCCTTATCATTGAATTTTTTTGCTCATTCCTCCTCCTTAGCCTTGAGGACATTTTAGTGCCTAAAGATGATTTTTAATGCTTGGCCTTCATCGTTTCCTCCATCCTGCTCTTGAAGGACTTTCTTGTCTTGGACTCGACCTTGCCGTCAGCCTCCCTGAGTTGGGGGCATATTAGGTCCTTATGGAAAAGTTCCAACACTTAGCCCTTTCTTCCAACATCTCCCTTCATGGTTTGGGTGCAAATGAGACATCATGGAGGAGTTTGAAATGTGTAACTTTATCTCCTTCCAAGGTTATAACATTGTCCTGCTCCATCACCTCAAGTCATCATGCTTTGGCCCCGACGTTCATCCTGCAAAACAAACAAAAAGAAGAGCATCAAAATGCTTATAGTATAAATCCATTTCACTTACCTAATTTCCATGTTTGGATTTCCAAGGCCTGCTTGATCTCTAGATCTAATAAAATTCATCATTTTTTCTTTAGCATAACTTTTCATCATGGGCGCATTTAGAGACTTGTGTGTTCATTTCACAAGGCCTTCTTCATGGGCGCATCTAGCACCTTGCTTTCGGAGTTTGTGCCTTAGAAATCTCTCCACCTTGAGAGCGTATTTGAATGCTCGATGCTTGAATTTCACTTCATCTTCAAATTCTTCATGCCTTAGACAAATTTCATCTCTTCCTCGTGAGTGTATTTGACCCCTTGTTTTATTTTCCTTTTCCTTAGAAAAATTTCATTGACCTTCATTCCCTCTTCATGGGCGCATTAGAGGGGTTGAGCTTTGTTTTCATGCCTTAGCAAAATCTTGCTCATTTCACCTACTAAGGGCGCATTTGAGGGGTCCAACTTCCATTTTCCACGCTTAGAAAATTTCTCACCTCATACTCCTTGCTTGGGCGCATTTTGAAGGTGACACTTTCATTTTGTAACTTCAAAGTTTTTATGCCTTAGAGAATTTCAAACACTTATCCCTCTTCATGGGCACATTTTACCCCTTGTCAGATTTTTCTTACCTTAGACAAATCATTCCACCTTGAGGGCGCATTTAGGAGTGTGAGCTTCCACTTTGATGCCTTAGAAATTTCCTCAACATCCCCATCTCTCTTGAGGGCGCATTTGAAGGGGGCTACTTTGACAGAAAAAAATTTCATGTCTCTAGCCACCTTGAGGGCGCATTTCATAGGGTCTTCTCCACATTTCATGCCTTGGGAAATTTCATCAACCTTGTGGGCACATTTTGCCCCTTATGCTTTCGTTTCCATTGCCTTAGGAAATATTCTTCAACCTCTTATCACCTTGGGCGCATTTGGCCACTTGGCATTTCATTTCATGCCTTAGAAAAGTTTCAACACAAGCACTTGAGTTGGGCGCATTTTGATGGAGGAGCTTCAGGTTTGAATGCCTTAGAATATTTGGCCAACCCCTTCTTCATCTTCTTGGGCACATTTGACATAGTGGCAGCTTATTTCATGCTTTAGAAAAATTTCAACATCTCCTCTTACTTATCTTGGCGCACTTGAGGGGTTGAGCTTTCATTTTGTAACTTAGAAACTTTTCAAGTCTTATCCTCTCTTTCTTGGGTGCATCTGGGGGGGTGTGCTTCATGTTTCCTTACTAAGAAGAAATTTCTCCATCCAACTCCTTCCTAGGGCGCATTTTGACCCTTATGCCTTCATCTTTCACGCCTTAGGAAATTTCCACTTGAGCATCCTTCATTCCTTCTTCATGGGCGCATTAGAGGAGTTGCGGTTCTACTCTCATTGCCTTAGAACACTTCTTAACACCCCATGCCTTGTGGGCGCATTTAGGAAGGTGTACTTCCATTTTCATTGCCTTAGACAATTTTTCTCATGTCCTCTATCTTCTTTAGGGCGCATTTGAGGGGGGTGTGCTTCCATCTTCAACGCCTTGGAAACTTTTCACACCTCCTCCATGGTGGGCGCCTATGAAGGGTTGAGCTAGTATTTTGACTTAGGAGATTTTCCAAGCTCCCTCCTTGGCGTATCAACGTACTTAGCCAATTTTGACTAGCTCGCCCTCACCTTCTATTTTTACTATATTCTTGATTCTCAGACTTCTGCAACTCCTCTTGACTTGAAATTTTCCCCAACGTGATCCTCATGACCTATTTGACCTATTCACACTTGCCTTTTGCGTGTGCCTGCTATTTTTAGCCCTGTTTTGGAGGCGACTTACTATAAATAGTAAGTACTCGGATTGTGCTCAAATTTTACCAGTAGACTGCTTGAAGGATGCTGATCGTGATGGGATACATCAGTTTTTCATTTTTCTCGAGTTCTACTCATCATTTTGAGTCCCGAAGTTGGAAACCCTAATCTGACTTGCATGTGCCTCAAATAACCTCTGTTTGACCCCATTTTTGTTGCATGTTGCTCTGTTCGTGGAATTGAAATGTTGGGGAGCTGCTGGAGTGAACCTGCTAAAAATAGTAAGTGCCTGAAAAAGTGATCAACCAACTGCCAGATGTGGTTGCATGTCATATTGCCTGAGAGATCTCAAAAAACCCAGAAAACTGGTCTGCATGCAAGCACCTGCTAAAAAATAATAAGTCATCATTTTGACTTTCATGCTATATCATCGCGAAGCTCTCGAAAAACCCAGAAAGATTATCCTGACATGCATTGAAAAATCATACATGCAAAAACCCTGAAAACTGCCTCCAAAGCAAGAACTGCTAAAAATAGCAAGTTGTCTTAATTTGCTCAAATTTTACGTGCAAACAATTTGAAGTGTCCTGAATGTGGTGAAGTAGTCAAAAATCCAAAAATCCTGAGGAAAACACCCCAAATTAAGTACTTACTAAAAATAGTAAGTTGTCAAAATTTAGTGAAATTTTAATGCGAGCCTGCCTGGAGCCTCCCGATTGCAGTGCCATTCTCAAATTTTAATTTGCCAGCTTGATTTGACCTCAAATAGGCCTGAAGAATGAAAACCCTAATTCATCCAAATGCACTTCAAACCTAGCCAGAATTTCAACTTAGGTTAGAAGAAAGGTACACCCCCGAAAAGATCACGACGAACAGAGAGAGACTCAAAACAACCCAAAACCAAAGCCAAAAGACCAAAATGGAGCAAAAGTTAGGGGGTCCCCATTTTAAATGGGATGATGTGTGAAAAGGTCACAACACCATCTTCACCTACATACGTGTGTATGGTTACAATGATCACCCCGCCATGATGCCACGCTACCCTTCAGATAAGGTAGTGTTCATGGAGTTCCTAAGGCAGTTGGCTAAACTTCATGCTCACCTACGCCTGAAGAATAATTCAACTGTGAATTTTGCCATTCAGATGGGACTCCATAGATGTAAAATAACGGCTAATGCCAAATTGATGAGCCAAGAAACGGTAAGGCTCAATCTCAAATACCTCATTGAGAGAAGGTCGTATGATCCAAGAGGCCTCTATGCAGCACATCTTGAGCAACGCTCATCACATGAATCTTCCATGGAAGATTACTGGGTCAATTGTGACGATCAGTTTGAGGTGTGAAGAAGGAACTATAGCCAGCTTAAGCTCTCACAAATTGCTGACTTTATGTCAAAAGACATTGAGGGCCTATCTGATGATGAGGGATAAGTCATTCTCCCCTCCTTCATAGATCAAGCGGACTCACAACCACTTGGAAGAGTGGATTGGTATGCAAAAGAAAGCACATCTATAGAGGAGAGAACGAGTAGAGAAGATAAGTAGGAGGTTTCTTCCATAGCATGTCAAATTATGATATTGCTATCAGGATTCAATTGTGTAGTTTTCGCGTCAAACTCATTGACCCATGTTTCATGAGTAGTGGTTCACAAGAACCCATCTCTCATGATAATGAATGGTCCACTTAGCACTCATTACATCTAGGTGATGCTCATAGAGGTGAAGCACTGGATTGTCCCGGGAGGTCACCCATCCTAGTACTGCTCCAGCTCAAGTGTGCTTAACCACGAAGTTTCCGCCAAGGTTAATGAAATATACTCTCTCAATTTTTTTGATTTTTAATAAACAAATACAATGTAACCAAGCACCCATTAAGCATTAAGGTTAGCTTAACCCAAAACGCTGCATGAAAGAACTCTGACCAAGAATGCGCCCTAAAACCACTTAAGGAGGAGGGGCGGGCATATGGTCAGAGGATCCCTAGGATCTACTGAATCAAAGTTACAAAGATTACACTTGAAAGAGAGAAGCTAAACTCAACACCAAGAATGTGCACTCAAAATCCTTTAACAGGCGAGGTGCTAACATATGGTGGAGTGCGAATTGCTGAATTGAAAGAAGATAGGCTGATAACCAGCCATGAGAGAATTTTCCACACTACCACCAAACAATGGGGGGAAAAGATTACAATTAAAACACTTCGTTTGTTGCGGCAAGCATCCACTCAATAGTGGGAATTCTCCACTTCATAGTGGGTGATAAATGAGAGTACAAGTAAATTCCTCCACACTGGTGGTAAACCGTACCGTCCAGGGGTTAAAATGTTGCATTAAATTCACAAGTAAATGCAGTAAATACCATGACTGGATTAGCACTACTAAATCACAACCTTACAATGAAAGAAAACTGCAATTTACGAGTGTTACAAAGACATTCAATGCAAATAAAGGAGGATGAGTCTTTCAAGTTTTAATCTGCACTTAGTGAATTCTGATATAAAAAACCAGCATACTGTAAACGTAAACCAGCAACTATAAATCACAATGAAATGCTCATAACTTAACAAATATACCTATGAATGATGCGAGACAAATTGCATATGCTTCCTAGATGGTTGGCGCCCAAATTATAACTCAACATTTGATTTGGCACGCATCCCAATGTCCTCCAAGAATGGTAGCCTCAAGTCTAGGAATGGAATGAGCAAACACCCAGAACCAAACACAAATCACACTCAAAGCTGCACCAAAAAACGTCCTATTGTGACCTTTTCACACATCGCCCCATCTCAAATGGGGACCCTAGTAGTTTTCCCTCTGATGGTTCTGCTTTTGAGTTTTGGTCTTTCGGTGGGGTACTTAGAATTTGAATTTTTGAAAGGTCATCCAGGTCAAGAAATGATGGTGAACCGGAATCAATGCATAAATGTTGCCAAAGTGCTTAGAAGGCCTTGTGGACGAAGATCGACTGTCAATTCAGTCAATTCTGACACTTCCTAAATTTTAGGGTTTCCACCCCGAGCCCCTATTTTTTAGGAACTTTTTTTTGGCATTTTTAGCCCATTTTGTGGTCCCTATTTTTTAGGAACTATTTTTAGAAAGTTTCTATTTTTGGAAAATTTCTATTTTTAGAAAGTTTCTATTTCTGGAAAGTGTGCAGGTCATGGCTTCATCAACGTCAACTTCAGAAGTTTGCAAGAGAAAATGGGTGAAAGTTTTGAAAAAATCTGGAAATTTGCCTAAGGCATGGACATGCATGTGTTGAATTTGCCTAAGTGTAAAGAAATAAAAATGGCAAAATGCAAGTGAAGTCCGCCATTGGCAAGGAGAAAATGGCAAAGTGCAAGTGAAGTTCGCCATTGGCAAGGAAGAAATTGCAAAAAGGCAAGCAAGTCCGCCTAGTACATGCAAGAAAAATTGCAAGGCAACTTCAAAGTCCACCTAGCACAAAGGGTAAAATGGCAAGACATTAGCAAAGTCTGCCCCAAGGTAAACATGCAAGAAAGCTGGCAAGTCCGCTCCAAGATGTTGGGAGATAGCATGAAAGCTAGCAAGTCCGTCGAGCAAGGAAAAAGATGGCAAATGACATGTGAAGTCCGCCATGTGCAAGGTGCAAAGAACACTTGAAGTCCGCCCAGCACAAAGGAGAAATTGCAAAGACAAGTGGAAGTCCGCCCAAGTGCAAATGGCAAGAGACATGTGAAGTCCGCCCCAAGAAGGTTGGAGAAGGGCAAAGTGGAAAGAGGTCCGCTCCAAGATGTTTGGAAGTGGGAAAATTACAAAGGAAAATTCGCCATTTGCTAAAATTATATAACAATTGCTAGTGCAAGTCCACCCCAAACTTGGTAAAATGAAAAAATACACAAGGCAAGTGCGCCTAGGCCATAAATGACATGAAAATACTTGGAGAAATAAAGATTAAATTGTTTGCCTTGGAAAAATCGAAGAATTTAAAAAATTTGCCTAAGTCCAAACATTTGAAGAATTAATTAAAAAATCAAATTGTATGTCTGGCAAAGGCAAATTCGCCTAAAGTAAAAAACCATGACAACATTAAAATTCGCCTTAGGCAGAGGCATAGAGAAATTTGAAAAGATAAATTTGCCTTTGGATAAAAAAATAATTATATATTATTATTTAATTATTTAACGAATGGGTTGGAAACAACACATAAAATATTATTTTAATATTTTATTTTCCAAAATCCATGTAATGAGAAAATTCAAATTTCTCTAGGCAAATTGCTGAGAAAAGAAAGAAGAAATAGAACCTCACACAAAATTAGAAACTTTCTTTACCGACTTATATTGAAGATAGAAATTGCTATTCGAAAGACAAAGTGCCAGCTGAGTTCAGACTGAATTAATTGGAAACAATTAAAATTTGCTAAATGGGTCGATTCTTTCAACCTTAAATTGGCTTTGCATTTCATTTTCATTCATTCTTTCGAAAACAAAGTTGAGAAAATTTGTTAAGGCAAAGAAGTTTGTGAAATTTTATATTTTTTTTTGCGAAGTAAAAGGCTGAAAGTACGAATTTACTTCAGCAGCAACAAAATTTCATTGCCAGGCAAACTTTACTTCCTCTATTCCGACATAGTTTTTTCTTTGCGAAACAATTTAATTCTTTCATTTCCAGCAATAATTATTTTCATGAATTAACTTATCAAATTTGCTGGAATATATTTGTGCATAAATAATTTCTGAATTGAAATATTTCTTTTGCAGATTTATGCTGGACAATGGAGAATCATCTACAAAAATGAAGTTCGTCAGCAAAGGTTTGCAGCCGGAATCAAAAATTGTCTCCAAGTGGAAGAATGTTGCTGACACTGATCTTGGCCACATAGACTTAGAAGAATTCCAGAAAAGAATGTAGGGAAGTGACGCACGCATGCCAACTCCAATTGTGCAAAAAATGATGAGAAACGGCATAGTTCAAGCTGCAGGGTTTCCGCCGGCAGTTGAATGTCCAGAGTTAATTGTAGAATGCGCCTTGCATTACAATGCTGGAGAAAGACAAATTGAGGCGCCAGATGGCAGAGTATTGGCATACTTAGGCGAATTGGATATACAAGAAACTTTTGGCATTCCAGCTTACCACCGAACGTACTACCAGTCGAAGGAGGATGCACAGAAATATACGAAGATAAACAAGTTCTTTGTATGGCAAACATGAATAAAAACTGGCTGGAAAAACCTAGAGCCTCAACCAAAAGATTGCCCAAGAAGTTGCTCAGGCCATTTTTCAAGGAAGAGTACTGAGACATAGTCTTGTTGCTGAACAGATTGGTGGGCAGTCCTCAAGGAGCGCCTTTTGAAAGTTGGATGTACTACTTCATTGACGAAGTATCTTCTGGGACAAAAATGATCAACTGGTCAAGGATGATCAGTGATAGTATTGATGAACAATTGGTCAACCTGGAGAAGACCAAATCCTTTCATATAGGTTCCTATGTAATATACTCACTCGCTCGGACTTACAGATATGCCGGTCTAATCTGCAAAGGTGTAGTTGGCAACGACGAAAGGGAGCTCAAGGTATACAACTGCTATCCTCAATTGCAGTTGAGCGAGAAGTCACATTGGCGTCGGGTACATAACACTTTTCTTATGTACATCACCCAGATACTTCAAGGCGAAACCCATCAAAGGCTCACCCATGAAGCAAAGAGTTTAATCAGTAAATACAGATCCTGGTTTATCCAGTTTCCTAGATTAACTTATATCAGAATACAGGGATTCACGGACTCTCCTTACAAGTTTCCAATTTATCCTACTGACAAGATGATTTTACTGAAAGTACTGAGGCAACTGGAAACATTCCAAAGTATCCAGAGACCAAAGCAGAAAGCAGTTGTCACGTTTCCTCTGTTCATCGGAAACATGGTAGAATCTTGTTTGTCATCACAAGCAGCAGAAAGTGTCGGAGTGGAGATACAGTTGTATCCATTCACTTCGTACAAGTCCAGAGGTGATTTCGATCCACTCAAACATATGGGAACTGTGAACGGAAGGAAGTACAGGCACAGGATTGACCTTGAGGACTTCTGGGCCAATGCTGCTGACGATTATGAAGTAAGGAGAAGACTTTGGTCAAGGTTACCTTTGAGCATGATCAGGACGACATAACTTTTTTGTGTGCCTGACTAGCTAGATGATGATGAAATGTACATACAGCCAAGCTATGATGAAGAATTCCCGCTTCCTCCTGTCAAATGGTCGGAGCCTGAGTTAGGAGATTTGACAATTCTTATGAAACCAATAGTCAAGTACTCGCAATGGTGGGTAGATCAGCGGGTACAAACATTGAAGAAACAAGGTGTGCCATTTACCTACGATTTCATGGGCGAAGCTGAATCTTGTTCTTCCAATGCTGGCTCTTCTCAAGGAGATGAACTGAATGAGCCTACTGTTGTACCCAAACCGAAATTTTTGCTTCATTAAGGCATTTTGCTTAAAATGGTCTAAACCTTGTAAAAGTGGGGTCAAAACTCAATTTTTGGGCAAATAAAGTATGAGCTTTTAGTCAGTGTGATGCCAGGAAGATACTGGCAAAATTTGAAAATTTTGAAAATTTGGGTTTCTGAAATCTATTTTTAGCTCGAAACCCTAAAAAATAGAAACTTGTCAGAATTGGCTGAAATTAATTTTGATTGGCTTATTTCACATCACAATCACAGTGGTGAAGTTAGTTTCAGTTAGAAGTCAGTTTAAGGCTGGTGGGTAGTTTTCACTTTTTCAGGAGAAAAGTTAGGATCTTCGGGGTCATCAATGGCAGTCGGCCAGTACCAGGTATCAATATCTAAGCCTGAAACTCAAAGAGGAATGCTCTACGATAAAAGATGTTGGAAATAATGCTTTTTGATGGAGGGGATTTTCAGATTGGCAAAAAGTGCTAAAATATTCTAAGTCTGGGAACTTTTCACTATGTAACGTAGTAGACACTTGCGCAATCAACGTGCAAATCAACTTTATAGTGTCCGTACATGTGAAAATGATGAAGTATAGTCATCCACACACCTCAGCAGTCACAACGCTTCGACATGGTCAACCGCAGTGATGGATACAGCGTTTGCAAAGCATAAAATGGTGAAAATCAATGAATTCAAAACAAATCCGCTCCCCTGTAGCCCAGGGGCGCCCTTCCATTTGAAGGTCAAGATTTGAGTGTTTTGGATGAAGGATACATTCATTATGTTCAGTTTTCAGTCAGCTTTCCGATTAGCCATGAAGCAGGATCATCCGAGTTGCAGAACTCCGGCAAACGAAGACAGAAGCAGAGGTTACGAAGAGTGTTTTCATCAAGGAGGCAGTCTAGAAATGCAGATCCGCTCCCTTCTAGCCCAAGGGCGATTTTCTTTTTGAAGGCCCAGATCTAGATGCATGTGTGTTTTGATGGTTTCAGTCTTTGCAGAATTAGTTTAGCTTTTCAACGAGCTATCAAGCGAAAGCGTATCCAGTACAGAAATCCGGTTATCAGCGTTAGAAGTGGAAATTGCAGGCAGGATACATGTCAGAAGAAGTTTTTCAGAATGCAAATCCGCTCCCCTGTAGCCCAGGGGCGATCCTGAATAAGACCTGTTTGATGGATGAATTTGTAATTGAGGTCTTCTTGAGATCTCTTCCAGCTCAATTCAGTTTTGCGGTGTAACCGTTCACAAGGCAATCCGATGTTCTGAGTAACTGTGACAAAGGTCCTACCGAGCACGTAAAACAGAGGATGGTGAAGTGTAGCTACACAAAGCTACACAGCTGTAGGCTAGGGGCGATTCTCCTTTAGGCCTGCCAGACGGGGTTATTTGCAATTACAGTCTTCACAAGACTTGTGTGCAATTACTCAAGCTATCCAACGAGTCTAGCCGACAGCATCCGGGATTTGGCGAATGCTCCTATGTGCGAGGTCGAGATGATAATGCTGTAAAGAAGAGCTGATTTAAGGCAGTTCAAAAAATGACTTAAGTGTAAGAATATAATTTTCTTTGAAAAAGGCGATTTTCTTTTAGAGGCCTTAAAAGCAATTTTCTGGCTTCATCGTCTCCAAGAACATCTCTTACAAGTTGACCAAACTATACAGCAAGACAGACGGCACGCGTATCGGAACATTCCAGTTCCCGGTATCAAGGGTCAAAGTATGGTGTTCAGATGAAAATCACACTTTTGTTAAAATGGTGTTTGAGCTATCACAGAATAGGGGCGCTCATTCTTTTGGGGTTCTTAATACAATTTTCAGATCCCTCACATACAGTCATTGGATGCAGAGTACTTCTAGTCACACAATGAATCCATTATTCAATCAGCGGAGTTCATTATTCATTGTCAGCGGCAGTTTGAAGCATCAGAAGGCAAAAACAGAGAAATGGCCAAGTCTGGAGTCAAAACATCAATTTAATCAGAGGCGCCTAATTTTCTAAGGTATCAGATGATGATTTTAGCAGTTGTTGCTCCCAGCAGACATTTCATCCTTGTCATGCAAGCTTCGTGGTGGATATCTCAGCACAGTCGCAGGATCATTCAATCATCCGGAAATCAGAGTTGAACAGGGTCAGTTGTAACTTTGCAATCAGCTACAAAATAGGAGATTCTCAAAAATCTCATAACTCTTGCAAATGGAAGCCTAAAAGATCAAAATTTGACTTTTTAGAATCAGGGAAGTGTGTTGAGCACAGCAAGATGCTATTTTTGGCAAAAATGAAAAAAAAGAATTTGCATGCAGAGCATTGAAAAGTGACGAATTTCTTCAAAGATAGATATTGGCGCCATTTTTAGTTTTTTGCATGTTTTAAAATTAAGATATTATTTTTAGTCTAAAGACTCAGAGACAGTGGCAGTTCAACTAGAGAGAAGCCAATCGAAGTTTAAACAAGCATGGCGCCTTTCATCATTCACACAGCTTTGAAAGTTCGAATTTCTTCAAAGAGATTGGCGAATTTTCATCAAAGGATCAAGTTCGAAGGTTATAAAATATTCTTTTGTAGGTACAAGTTCAGATTCAGCATCAGATTCAAGGCAAAGTGGCGATTTTGAATGAAGCAGACAAAAATAAAACAATCAAAATAATAAAAAGTCTTTTTCTCTTCTATATTTCTTCCATCTTCTGGTCTTAAATTCTCTTGCGTGTTCAAAGTGTTGGCAGATTTTGGTAGAACAAAATATCTGGGTTGATTCAGAAGAGCTTTCTCAGCAAAACCCATGTGCCAGAATTTTTCAAGAAAATTTGTTCCAGAACATCTGTTCTTGAAGCTTTAATTTTCTCAACCGAAATTATTTTGCATGGCTGAGTAGAGGGTAAATTTTTGCATTTCTAACGTTCTAGGTTGTCTTAGAATCATTTTCTGGACAAAACCCATATCTCAAATTTTTTCGTAAAATTTCTCATCCGACAAGCTATTTTTAGCCTCAGCAGGCTATTTTTGGCTTTCCAGAAAAGTTGTCAAAATATAGCCATGTGCACAATCAACAGGCAAGTTTTTCAGAATGCAGTTCACTCAGCTCGAATTCAAAACCAAATCGGTCTTAACCCACAGCTTCATCGGAACAGTTGATACAGATCTACATAAGGTGTTGTCGGAGGTAGTTTTGGATCCACTCAAAATCAGGGATTCAGTTATCAAGAATAGTCAGCAATCCGAGTTACTTGAGGCCGCTTCCATACCTATTTCGGTGCATTGCGTGGAGTTTGTAATATCTTGCATCAAGCATTACAATTCCACTACACAAGAGATACGGTCAATAGATGGACGTGTCATGCAGTCTCAAACCCCTTGATATTGAGCGAAGTCTGGATATTCCTCAACATTCGGATGGGATGGTCATTTCCATGAGTCAGAGCGAGCAGGCATTCAATGCTGGACTGGATAAGTGTCAGAACAAGATGATAGAGAGGTGGCTGAAACAAAAGAAGAGCAAGTTGCCAAACAACTTGGGTCGTGGTGAGTGTAAGGATGAATACAATATTTTGATTACACTGCTTAATCGTGTCTCAGGTCATGCAGACGCAAACAAATTTCACCCGTCGATGTATTATATCATTGGTAGAATCATCTCTGGGCAAGAGCATTATGACTGGGCATCCTTGATCGACGATGCTATTCACGAGCAAATCACCGGTTTCCTAGCTGCGCATCAATTTCATGTGTTCTTACCTGGTGTACTTGATTGCTTATCAGAATCAGTTTAATGGTTTGAATACGGTGGGCATACTCAGTGTACAGAAAGTCTATTGTTACTATGACTAGCTTGAGTTCACGAAGGCTGAAAGTCATTTTAAACGTGTACAAGAGGCTTTCTTGACTTATACAGTGAGAAACATGGACCAGGAGTTGCATATTCGCATTTCGACAATTGCTAGAGCAGCAATGAAGAATTGAGCAGATTGGTACATTCAGTTCCCTACATACACCTATATCCATGTCTATGGATACAGAGGAAAACCAGCTATGTTACCACGTTATCCTTCGGATAAAACAATATTCATGGAGTTCCTGAGGCAGCTGTATGAAGTTCACAAACGTTTGCGCATCAAGCGTAAACCAGCTGCCGAGTTTCCTTTGCAATTCGGGATGTATTGGTGTAAGATGGCAGTTCATGCTAAGACCACAGGTCAAGAGTTAGAAAATTGCAAACTCAAATACCTGGTGGATACACGCACATATGATCCTTGGGGTCATTACGCAGCTCGCCTAGGTAATCTCTCTTATCACAAACCTACGATGGAAGATTACTGGGTGAATTGTGAGGATGATTTCGAGGTTCATAGACGTAGCTATAGCAGATTCTCTCTTCCACAGGTTTCTGTTTTTTCTTGGCGGAAGATGTGGAAGGATTGACAGAGGATCAGGGAGATACACTTCCTCAATTTTACAGAGAGCAGGTTGATGGACAACCACTGCCGTTAGTGAACTAGTATGCCAAAGAGTTCACATCAGTAAAGGAGAGATCGAGCAGGGTCATCCAAAATAGTACGCTTTATTTAGAAAGTAGAAGGTTGAGAAAGCCATCCGTGCCTAGAGCAGAGCCGCCACCAGAAGGACTTGTATTGCCTTCTTCTTCAAAACCTAAGCAAAAGAAGAGGAGTAATCCTCCTAAAAAGAATCCAGCGTCTAGTAATTCAAAGGGAAAAGCATCTGTTGCGATTCCACATGTAGAGCCAGTCAGAGAAGTTATTCAGACTTCTCCACAGCTTGAGGTTCAGCCCCGTATGCCGTCATCGACACTATTAGAGCAGCCTCCCGTTCCAATTCACATTGATTTGGACGTAGATTCACCTCCTCGCAGCGATTCTTTTACACATTCACATTCATCAGATCCTCCTGCGACTAGTACAGATCATTCCGGTGGGATTAGTCGGGATTCATCTTGGCTTGAGAGTCAATTGGGAAGAAAAAGGAGACAACCATCTTACGTACTTGATCATTCAGATTTCGATCATGACCATCAAGATGTGTCTGAAAAGAGGATCAAGAAACAGATACATATTGGGAGAAGTGCAGATAAGGAATTCATTGTTGAGACTACTGCAGCTCCAGAAGATAAGAGTCTAGACGAGATGGAAGCTCAAGACTTCGAAATTATCACAGTTCATTTCGGTAACAGTACTCGTTAGACATATATTGATCTCCTACAGGTTGCTACAGATAGCGCCAAGGATAGGATGATGAAAGATGGTGAAAATAAATCAGCTCTCAAGGCTGAAATACAGCAGCTTCGCCAGTACATTTTTACCCTTGTACACAGGACAGGGGATGTTGTCACCGCGCTTCCACATATGTTAGAACCACCAGCAGAGCAAGGTCAAATTGATCTCTTAGTTGCATATGGTAAGCGATTGGAGGAATGGGAAGAGGAGTTTGTTGCTAGAGGCCGCCTTGTACTTACAGAATTGTATCAATTGCGGTATAATGCACGTGAGCTTCGTCTACGACTTCAAGATGAGGAACGTGATTTGGCCATTAGTAGACCCAGGGATGAGATTCTGATTGCCAACCTGGGAATGTCATTTGATTCAGTCACAGAGGCAAAAGATAAAGAAGAGGTCTACGTTTGGAGAACACAGTTGATCTTCAAGGCAGAGATAGAAGGAAAGATAGCATCTGAGGTGGCTGAGAGCAGAGAGCATGTTACTAATGCACTCCGCTATATAAGAGATTTTGTGTCTCAATTACCATGTGTATATCAGCGTGTGGGTGGTGACTATGTTGAGCTTGCTGACATCCAGTTAGAGCTCCAAGCACTTATTCACGGTATTTTCAGTGGTGAGACCGTTGGCTGTAAGATGAATCAGCTTATAGCCATGTCAACATTGTTTGATGAGGCAATCAGGAGAAAGGGTGAGTTCCAGTGTCAGATGACTAATGGAGAAGACATGCTGCACAGACATAGGATTCTTCGCCAGAGCTTCAGTTCCCCAGATGGAGATGCAGTCAACGACCTCGTAGATGGGTAATTTCTCAAGATCAGGGCCAGTGAACTTCAGTTCAAGGCGTCCCACCTTTTCCAAGATAGACATTAGACACAGGAGTTAAACTCGAGGCTTCTTTCCGAATTAACTGGTTGTTACACATTGCATGCATGTCTTTCTTGGAAAAATCTACATGCACTTGGAGCTTAGATTAGATCTTTCAGTTAACTGATGATAGCATTCCAGTTGACTTGCTTTCAATAAGGACATGCATGTTGCACCTTGTCCATTTAGATTAGATGTTTCAGTTAACTGATGGTAGTTTCCCAGTTAACTGTGTAGGTTCATTCAATTAGGTTTAGGGAATAAGATCTTGCATGCATTGCAAGACTTTAGTTGACTCAAGGTGATTTTAGGGTTGCCTACACCTTGAAGTCTATAAATAAGAGTTTTAAGCTCATTTGTAATTTAACTTTTGCTTGATAGCATACATGTTGCGCCTACCTTGCCTGTAGTATTGCTATTATTGTATCTATTCAAAGAGTAATTGCTGTTATAATAAATTGCTGCGCCTACCTTGCCTTCATATTATTATTATGGTGTTTATTCGACCTTAGTTAAATGGGGTTGCTGGTTTGATCATTATTGCATGCGTGTTGCGTCTATACAATCTACTGTCCCAGTTGCTTACCTTTTGTTTTGTTTATTATAAGCCTATTCAGAAGAGCAAATAGTTGCGCCTACCTTGCCTTCATGTTGCAAAACTGTACTTAAAGCTTATCGTTTGATGTGTGTGATAGTAGACTCATTCAGCCAAGCAGATAGTTGCGCCTACCTTGCCTTCATGTTGTGAAGCTGTACCAGGTTTACTGTTCATTTGTTTGTTTTAATAAACTTCTTCTCGAATTAGCAAATAGTTGCGCCTACCTTGCCTTTATGTTGTGAGCCCGCACCTGGAGTTTATCGTACAATACATTCCTGCTCCATTTCCTCATGCTCTGTTTCTTGAGGAAATTGGATAGATTTTAAAGAAGTTAGCTTAGTTGTAGTTACATGATCTGCGAAACCAGAAAATACTTAGCTGCAACGTTCTAGGTTTTCTTAACCTTGTGCCTCTACCAGCTGAGAACAAAAAGATAGGACATTAGTTTAGTTTTCTATTTCATGCATTCCAGCACAACGAGGGAGCTTCCCCTCCTAATTTGAAGAGCACTCATTGCGTAGTGTGCATAGCTGTACGTACAAACTCACACTCCAAAGGTGTTAGTTCTTACGCCAACACCTACCAATCAGAAGAAAAGAAAGCGTAAAGAAGTGGCAATAAACGAGAAGCCGATCCTGAAGAAGCCTAAGCCCCTTCACTCAGTTGCATCTGAGATTATCAAGCAATTATTGATTATGGACGAAGAATCATGGGGATATGTCAGAATTCCTTCGCCGGTACTTGAAAGAGACATGGAGCCTATGCAGCTTGAGGATGACTTTCATCATTCTCCAACTCGCACAGAGATTTGTGAATTAGATGAGGACTTGAATGTCAGGGAAGGTGACTTTCAAGAAGGGATGATTTCACCCCTAAGGGGGATTCACGAGGACTCGCCGGTACAGGAAGTCCAGGAGATTCAGGATATTCCGGACTGCGAGGATGACGGAGTCGAGTAGCCTACAATACCAGACTGGCTTAAGGAAAGGATTAAGGTCAAGGTACCAGTTGAAGCACCAGAAGCAGATGACATTGACGATTTCTTGGCAAGGTTGGAGCAAGTAAATACGAAAAATCCTGCCAAAAAATTCTCTACTATTCAAAGAGATGAGACTGGTAACCGCACAGTGCAGATTGCAATTCCGATAGTTGAGAAGCCGTAGGATGAGATTACTTCTGCCAATTTTTCCCTTAACTGTAATTGATATTGGTGCATCTACCAAAGGGCAAGAGGTAGAAGATCTGGATAATTCCGTCTCCACCATTAAGTCAAGATTAGAAAAGGAGACCAAGAAGAAAAGGGAATATAAGATGGAGGTTGAGCGCCTGAAGGAGTATATCCGGCATTTGACAAGGCCACTCAACCAAGGCAACCAATCAGCCCCTCCGCTCCCAAATGCATCACAAGAACCGGTAGAAAGTCTTGAGAAAGAACTAACTACTGCCAGGGAAACAAAGGAATGGATGGCAGGAAAAGAGGGAGAAGTAATGGCATTTGTGGAGAAGTTGGTGCATGCTCATGGGCAAACTTCTCCCTTGCTCACAAGGATTGCAAACTTGACTGAAACATGGGACGGACTGCAGGATCTGCAAGACAGAATCATCCCTTGCCTCCGTGATATAAGGAAAATTCCCAAGCAAAGGCTGGTTGATGAGAGGATTATTGCAGCTGGGGCGGCTTACAACTTCAGCAATTGGTATTGCGCATTGGTCTCCCGTAGGGAACTGCTGGAAAAGATTAAGGCAGAAAGTGCCAAAGTCGATGAGCGAGTGAAGAGCGTTCAAAATGGTATCTTTCATATGGCTGCAGATATATTGAACAAGGATATTGTCCGAGAAAATGACTTGTGGAAGAATAATATGCAAAGGGAAGTGCAAAAGGTTTTCTCCATCATGCCAATCATGGGCGAAAATCTGACTAAGGCATTTGACCTCTTGACCATCCGTAGTACTTTCTTGCAACATGAATCAGAATAGGCAGTTGTCTTTGCCAATTGTGCAGACAGTTTGGACTTGCTGAAGTACAATGTCAGTACCTTGCCAGACGTTACCATTGAGGAGATTGGTGCCATTGTGTCCAGGTTCGTCGAACAAAGCATTGCATAAGTGGATGGGGATGCAACTGCCAGTGGGTGACTCATCTGTTTGTCAACTGGTTGATATTTTGGCAACCCTAATTAGGGTTTTCTTGTTTGAATCTGGGCCCTTGATCTTGTTTCAATCTCGGCCGTGCATTGTATTGGAGAATTCTATAAGTACCCCACACTTTCATTTTGAAGAGAGATAGATCAGAATCGGAAGAACTATTGTCAAAGGATTAAAAAGTAGAATTAGCTTAGAGATTTAAATTTTAGAAGTAGGAGAAGAGTTGTATGAAATTGGTGCGAAAACTATTGTGATAATAAAATTCATAATTGCATGATTTGCTTTGAAATCTTTATTATCAAATGGGTGCATGGTTGCATATTTTCTCTTTCTCGTAGGATTGTTATAGCTTAGATATTTATTTATTAGTGGAGCGAAGGATTGATAGTAAAGGTTGAAGTAACTTAGCTCATACTTTTTTCAAATGGATGTTTTTCATTTGATGTGCAAAGTTAGACTGAGCTCTTAACATGAATGCTTTTAACGTTTACTTTAAATAATATTGTTCAAATTGATGGTGTTATTTATAGTGAAGAAATCTTAAGCACAAACCCTGGAAGATTGCACCTGCTCTTGTATAGTTGTCATTTTTTGAGACGAAACAAACCATGGTTTCATTTAAGTTGCATTTGCTCTCTACCGTCTCCTAGTTCCTTAGGATTAGTATAGGATTTCTCTCCTCTTTCCTTTTTCATTTTTTTATCCGAAATCAGAAAATCCCAAAAAATACAACACTGCATTCAATCCCTTACTTTCAAGAGAATTACTGAAGTAAAATGCCCCCTTGGGTTACCAGCAAACCACAACTACCACAGAGCCTATCCACACCCCATCTTTGAAACATTGGAATTACCTTGTGAACTATCTCGTAATCTTAGCACGAAAGGTGATTTTTATCAAGAGAGGATAGAGCGTCTTTGGACACTTTATTCTAGTATGTTCGTGTGTGTCACAAAACACGCATCAACACGTCCTTCGGCCATGAAAGGACCAGCAACATAAATTCTAGAAATAACATCAATTTCTCCAACAATGAAGCTCAATATGTACTTCTGAATGAAGCACACTCTCAATCCATCATCTAGGGAACCATAGTTTCAGGCCCGAAGAGTGGAATAGAATTGCTAAGCTTTCCCTTAGTTGGATTCTGGATTTCAAACCAGCAACATAACTTTGCTTTCCAAAAATATCACATAATCAACTCTCCACAATGCAGCAATATATAAGTTTCAATGGGCAAATGAAACACTCTGAATTCCAAGAAGTTGAATCATTTCAACTTCCCAAGGGACTCCACCTTCAACCATTCATTTTATTGTGAAATAATAAAACATTACTCCCCTTCCCTTTAGGCGTCCATTTTAATTTGCAACAATAAAGCATTTAATAAATCATTAAATGCTCAACATGACCCCTTAATGTCCCCTCTTTAAAACAACATGAAGTTATCACTCCTAAGCATGGGGGTACAACTTAAAAATATGAAATTGACTAAGTATAACACTTAGTCCAAGGAGATAACCAAAACCAATGCCAATACTGAAACTGAAGGATTGCCACAAATAGCATGATGACCTGAGTTGAACTGCAAATGATGATACTGCCAAAATTTGACTTACTAAAAATAGCCACTATCAAAAATAGTAAGTTCACTTCAACTCAACAGAAAGCCAAACTAATCGGCCACATTGAACTGCAAAAGATTGAGTTGTTGCTAGAGTGATACTGCTATAAATATATTTACCAAAAATAGCATATTGCTATAAATAGTAAGTTTTCCAAAACCACATTTGTATGCCAACTGAGCAGTATCATGACTTACTATAAATAGTAAGTGTATCCAAATATCTTTTAAGCAAAATCGGGCAACCATCATGACTTACTATAAATAGTAAGTGTCTGGAAAGGATGTCAGATTCAGATGCATGTCACATCACCCTGGAGATCTCTGAAAACCCAAAAACCTTTCTTGCATGCAAGGTATCAATCAAAATTGCATGTCATTATTTTAACATGCATGTTAACTCATCCTGAAGCTCTTCAAAAACCTAGAAAGCTCCACTAGACATGTGTAAAAAAAACACACATGCAAGCCCTCAAAACTACATCTGAAACCTCCTATAAAATAGGAAATGCTAATTTCCCATTTTGCTTAGCCTACGAGTTTCCGGAAATAGGCTAAATCCAATTGTAGAGCGTAGGGCTAAATTGGGGACATTACAGTCCGCCCTTCCCAAAATTACTTGTCGTTAAGCAATGCCACCACACTCCAAAAAAATAATTTGATCCTTACTATGCCAAGTAGCATCCTAGGGTCCCAAATCCATCTCTGTATAGACCCACCACACTGACTCTGTGCCATATTGATCACATAAACATGACCAACATCCCAAGATTGCTCTGTACTCCTTCCAAACACATGGCTTAAACTGATTGTCCTGAAGGAATTGAAATCATAATCCTGCAGCATCTCATGCCCTGTAAACTCCGAGGAATCAAAAACAACAATCCCACAATCTAACACATTCCTGAGCAATAAGGCAAATAATTTTCTCAATTCAAAAACATGCTCCATATCATAACTCCTCATAGCACCAAGCAGAGTCATGACAACATATGTGACTCTTCCAACACTTCTTGCAAAGGAAAGAGCAACTCCTTGCAAGAGATCTCCCATCACATCCTCAAAAATCTGTGAAGATGTATAATGCCTTCTTTGAAAAAAAAACTGATATAATTGAATGACTCCATGAAAAACTTACAAATTTCACCTCATGAATCTCCAACTGGTGAACCAAATCAGTTTCTAACTTGTTGCCCCAAACACTGGTATAGGAGAAAACACAGAGAAGGCCACTATTGTTCATTAGAGAACATCCCATACATGAATTTTGGTTGTACTGTAACAATCTTTTTCTCATTTGAGGCTCAAAATCAGTCCTAGTAGTAGACTGGAAGGTCAGAAAATGGAAACACCAACCAACTAACAGGTCTGATTTAGACAATTTGAAATCTGATTTATGAAAAATCAGCATCCCCAACAATAAGCAGCAGCTGCAACAAAAGAATTTATCATTAAAATAGGAATAGCTGCTCATGAACAAGGCTGGTGGATTCTTCAATAAAGGTCCCAATGCCACCACAAACCATCTTCCAATCATATTTCCATCCCAGAACACCAATTTATGATCAGAAATAAAAAACCAATAATAAGAAAAGAAGGTAGCAGCAATCATAAAACTGAAATTTTTACACTTATCTCTCCAACCAACCTTCTTTTTATGCTTACCATTTCTTCATTAGAAAATACTTGGGATCCCAAATACTAACTTTCAATTGGAGACCAGTCCCAACACAAGAGCTGATGATCTCAACAACATTTTGAAAACAATGTGCTGGTTTATCCCTTTTAGAATTTTCAATATTATCTTTTTGCCAAGTAATGCCAGGATCCCACTATCAACAATGCAATACCATTTCTCAAACGAAGAACTGTTCTCACATGAATCATCTGATTCTCTCGTTCCATCAGGATAAACACTTCTTGAAACTCCAAGAAGTATTCAACAAACCTATGTTCGTTGAAGAAATTGAACCCAAAAACTTATGTCATATATTGTCGTAAAGATTCCATAAATCCTTCATTAAATTCAATTCTAGAATCAATCACCTTAAGAGATGATGAAGATGTACTAAAATCTGACAAGAGCCTCACAAACATCCTCATCAAAAAATGAATAAAACCTTCATCAACATGCCAATCATCTCTTTGTTGATGAACAATAAGAATGTCTCCATTTCTTTGTGATCCAAGAGTTACCGTTTCTTGCCGAATGGGTGCACTTAGAGCATCAGAAGATTCAACTTCATGCAACTCACGTATCAACTCTCCAATGCTAGAAGACAAACTCAAATTTCCTCTTTCAATAATCTCTAAAGCAATTCTTTCATCATCTTCAAAAAGAGGATTTACATAAACCTTACTAGCATCTTCTTCGTACAAAATATTATCAAATGCTTGAAAAACTTGTTGATGAGACTTCGAATGCTTTGGTCTCTCAAGACAGCATTCCAAATCATATGTTTCTTGTATGAGATCAAGCTCATCAAGAATTACCTGAAGCTCCTCAGCTCTTCTTTTGTTTTCTTGCTCCCATGAATATTGAACAGCAGGAATCTAATTCTCTACTTCAATTAGAGTCTCATGCACTTCTTGCAACTTGGCTTTGGTGCGCTCATTACACTCCAATTCCTTCTCGGCAATCTTGGCCACTTTATCTTTAACACGAATGATGTGCAAAAGATTTGATTTGATTTCCTCCAAGGCAAACTTAATGAACTTCATATCAGCAATGGAAATGCAACATACATCTTCTCCTCTAGCCACAACATAAATCGAATTTTCAACATGCTGATGCAATTCATCAAGCTGTGAAAAAACTTGAATTCCATTTTCAGCAGTTTGGGAGCTTGAACTGCAATCTTCATATGCTGGCTGAGATGATGTAGAACAGCTTTGATGGGCAAAGATTTCAAAAATCGTTTGAGCTGCACTCCCCAACTTGTCTCGCATGTGATGGACACTCTTCATCATTCCATCCATAGTGCCTTCCAATTCCTTAGCTTTTTGCCTTAGCTTATTTGCAGGTGAAGAGAAATCTGCCTTATGACTACTAGAAACATTATTTTCTACACATGATTCAAGGGAGTCGATCAAATCAACTTTGTAGTGGGAAGAGACTTCAACTTCCTCTTTCTCTTGACTTTCAAACCAGCATTCTCCCAAATTGTAAAAAGGCAATTCGCCGGTTGAACACATATCTTCTACCAACCGAACTTCTCCTTCATTTGGATCTGCACTTATGATCTCATCATGCAACTCCATGTCAACTCTTGTTTCTAGAAGTTCTTCTCTTGGATTTTCAACTTGAAGCTCCTTAACACTTGTTGACTCATTGTTCTCTACTGCAGGATAAATAGAAACTCCTTGAACATTTGCTATGAATTCAAAGGGATTCCAACTTTCATTCTCCTCTTCAGCTTCAGAAATCTCCTCTTTGTCCTCAACAATCTTCTTCAAAAATGGCTTCAATTTTTCTTCACATTGACTGAAAATTCCTTTACCTAACAAATCAGCAGTGGGAGAAATACGTTTATAAGTATCTAAGAGAAGGGATTGGACACTTTCGGAAAGACTATCAGCTTCTTTAATTGTGTCAATTAGAACATTTTTAACTGCTGCAAACACCCCTTCTTCCTAATCACTCCAAGTTGAAGTGAAGAGATAATCAAACAAATGGTAAATCTGATTATCCATTCCCAATTCTATCAAAAGGATGCAAGTTCTTACTTCTGAAAATGTCTTTAGGACAGCAGCTGTTCTTGGGAACAAAACACTCCCAGTTTCATCCATATCTTGAAAACTCTCCACAATCATACTTAATATGGTCTTCATAGTTTTTTCATCATAGGGCAACTGGGGAATTACAATTCTTATTATCTCCATGAAGCAAGAAGAAATCAGCAGCTTGGTTTCTTCATCAGGATGCCCCAACCAATAGGGCTGATTCAAACAATTCACTGTAGGTGCTAAAGCCAACTGCATTTCCTCCAAAGGTGATGGCTTCACTTGTCTCAAACATTGTTCTAACAAATGAAGAATGTTCTCTTCATTTCCTTTTGACTGAAATTCTTTGCCAAGTCTCTTTCCAACCACAAAGAGAGTCTCAACCAACTTCATCTCTTCTTCATTAGCCATGCCTAACTGCCAACTTCTGGATACCACAAGGAGCTGAACTAGAATTTGTTCTGACTTTTGATGTAGTATTGGTCTTCTCTAACTCTCATCTGATAATTGAAGCGCTGAAACTCACAGGATGGCAGGAAAACAGGCTCTAATACCACTGAAATATACTCTCTCAATTTTTTTGATTTTTAATAAACAAATACAATGTAACCAAGCACCCGTTAAGGTTAGCTTAACCCAAAACGCTGCATGAAAGAACTCTAACCAAGAATGCACCCTAAAACCACTTAAGGAGGAGGGGCGGGCATATGGTCAGAGGATCCCTAGGATCTACTAAATCAAAGTTACAAAGATTACACTTGAAAGAGAGAAGCTAAACTCAACACCAAGAATGTGCACTCAAGATCCTTTAACAGGCGAGGTGCTAACATATGGTGGAGTGCTAATTGCTGAATTGAAAGAAGATAGGCGGATAACCAGCCATGAGAGAATTTTCCACACTACCACCAAACAGTGGGGGGAAAATATTACAATTAAAACACTTCGTCTACTGCGGCAGGCATCCACTCAATAGTGGGAATTCTCCACTTCACAGTGGGCGATAAATGAGAGTGCAAGTAAATTCCTCCACACTGGTGGTAAACCGTCCAGGGGTTAAAATCTTGCATTAAATTCACAAGTAAATGCAGTAAATACCATGACTGGATTAGTACTACTAAATCACAGCCTTACTAGTAAAACTGCAATTTACGAGTGTTACAAAGACATATTCAATGCAAATAAAGGAGTATGAGTCTTTCAAGTTTTAACCTTCTCAATTACTGAAAGGGGAGCCAGAAAGCTCCATTAGACATGCATCAGAAAAACACACATGCAAGCCCTCAAAACTGCATCTGAAACCTCCTATAAAATAGGAAACCCTAATTTCCCATTCTGCTTAGCCTACGAGTTTCCAGAAATAGGCTAAATCCAATTGTAGAGCGTAGGGCTAAATCGAGGACATTACAGTTAAGCCCACTTAGCTTGCAACCCCATTTGCAAAACCTTCAGCAAGTGTTATGCCTTATGAACCATTCATTATAGAGCCCCTTTAGCTCATCAATTGATAAGTAGGAGGTTTCTTCCATAGCATGTCAAATTATGATATTGCTATCAGGATTCAACTGTGTAGTTTTCGAGTCAAACTACACATCTCCGAGCCAAGAAGATAAACCATCAACTATAATTAGGAATCAATTCAACAATACCAATGCATCCAGATAACAGCCATGTGCCAAAGCTCCTAACATACAAGGAACCTCCATGACACCATGATCACCACAAATAAACCATCACTACCAATAGCTCCCATTGAATTGTTTAACCAAGCTATCCATGACATCATGATAAACAACTATGCTACCAGCCCCAATAATTCACTATCCAAGAACTCTAATCAACCATCCTCTCATCCCAACACAACATACTTATGCACAAATGACCACAAACAAGACCAATTAACAAAGCTTACATCAAAACTAAAAATACAAACAATCCTCATACAAGTCATCAATGCAACCTATGGGTAAGAGCATCCCACTAAATTGTACAAGTCATAGATCCCAAACAATGAAACATGCAAACTTATCATCATATCAGTAATTTGCAAACTGAGATAACAAAGAAAGTAACTTGTAGACCTCTTATGACTCAAATATTTGATCAACTCTAGATCCGATTTGCCAAACAAATAACCATAGTCAAGGAACCAAACAAACAACCAGGAGATAAGAACGTCTTAACACTAAACACTCCATCATGTGTCAACCACATACCTGCTCATGTCGTGCCAATACTCAAATGTACATGAATATCCATGACACCATAATAATAACCATTGTTGTAAATAAACTCAATTCTCATTGATCAACCATGTCCTAAACCAAAAGATAACCTATGTACCTATCTCCATCAAAGTCAACACTACAAATACTCTCCATTGCTTGTTCAAAATCTAAAATCCATTTTTTTATGCTCAATCTATCATTTGTTCACCATTTTAGAGAAATGTTGATTTCAAACACCTTATTTTAACATAAACAGAAAAATATAATGACCAAACCCGTACCACTACATAATGCTCGGAGAGAACTTTCTAGCACTTAATAAGTCAAAAATTGTATGCCATATGTGAAACTTATGCCCTGAATAAAACTTTGCTAAATTATGCTTCAAAATCCAAAATTGGTGAAAACTAGATCAACAGGATTGGAACATTTAGCAAGCACAATAGTAAAAGAACTAGGGCAAAAAAAGGAGACCCTAGACAAAAAACAAAAGGGGGCTAACAAAAAAAAGGGAAACCCCCAAGCAAGTACAATAAATAAGGAGGAAGACCCCACAATGTAATAAAACAATAGAAGACAATCCAAGCAAACAACTGAAATCCTCAAGTGTCTATGTTCCATGTTGGGGGAGCCAATGACCATGCCACTGATCACAATGAGAGTACCAATGGAAAGTCTGAGACTACTCGTTGAGGAGAGTCCAATGCTAAGGGGGATAGGTTGGACAACCCTAGAAGATAGCCGATGTCGCATGGAAGCCCCTTTAACATTCAAGGTCAAAGAATTGCAAGTAGTGGACAAAAGATGGTAATGTAACCTTGTCGCTCAGATCTGAGCTATGGAACAGAGGTGAAGAGGGCCCTTGACACCAAAATGATATAGATCCACAACCACTAGAGTGAAAGGGATAACAAGGAGTCCCAGCCATACTAAAACGCAAGGAAGAGAAATAGGGCAGACTAAACAATTTATTTTTAGCATTAGGGTATTTTTTTAATTACTTTAAATATATATTTTGCATAAGTTAAAATATAATATCCTAATGAGGGTTTTCTATTAAATTATCCCGTAATAATGTTTAGATGAAACAGAAGGTTGCACCTAAAATGGTAGGCCTTATTGTATGATACAATTGTCCTAGTTACTGGACCAGTTGTTTCCTTTTACATAAGCCCTCTTAGGTAAATAAATTAGTTTATTTAATCATATGAATTTTTTATGATTAGCATTTTATATGACATTGTCTTATTTTATCTCTACACACCATATTTGACATCAAATAGAAAAAATATTTTTTTCTCTATTTTTACAACTAGAACTTCAGTTTTTAGCTTCCAATATTTTCCCATAGTCAACCTGGTTAATTGAATTCCATTTACAGTTTACACTTTTGCCACACCAGGTCAATGCTGCATAAATGGAATGCTACTATATACCATGTCACAGGAAGTTGAGAAAAGATCCAATTGTAGTATTGAATTCATCTTAAAATCAACAGAGATAATTTGCTGACTGAAATGAATGGACATTGATAACCTAAGTTGATAGGAAAAGCTAAATACTAAGTATATAGAAAACCATGTAAAGTTGCAGTATTTATTGTTTAAAAACAGAAATGTGCCATAAAAAGATCATCCATTTTTGGTCATTTTTGAAAGATAACTTAAAGAGGAGTTGAATCTAGGAATCAGTTTGATTTGGAATTTGGTACTATAGAAAAAGAAAACTTAGAAAAGATATATACAATTCCAAATCTCTTAGGAAACAAAATGATAACCAAAAAGAGAAATGTGGTTTACAACATGCATAGATACTAGAAAGTAGAAACATCAGCCTCGTTAATATAAAGAGATATATCCCATTTATCCAATCTGGTAAAGGTTCATTTGCAAAGAAATATGCTTTGGCAAGCTTGCCTCAGCATGAAAGCAATGTCAACTAAATCATTATTAGATTTTGTGGAGCAATCAACTGCTTCATTTGCACTATGGAAAGATATTTATACATGAGTATGACTGCAACAATGTGCTTAATCCACCACTCATAGGTTTAACACAATAACAAATACAAGTGCCTAAATAGACTAACAACCCATAACAAATTACAAACAAATAAACAACCCAAACAAACCGTACGGGAATGATGTAATACCCAACATTCCCCCCTTATTACATCATTTGATTAAAATACTAATAAGAAAATCCTGAAAACTTAACACGTGCAAGAGGCTTGGTGAAGATATCAGCACGTTGTTCTTGTGTTGAGCAGAATTGGAGCTGAATGTTGTTTTGTTGAACATGTTCTCGTATAAAGTGACAGTCAACTTCAATATTCTTGGTTCATTCATGAAACACTGGATTACGAACAAGCTTCAAAACACTCTGATTGTCACAAAAGAGGACTGTAGGCTGATTGTGAGGTACCCCCAATCCTTCTAATATGCGACGCAACCAAACTGCTTCACAAACTGCTGCACTTGCTGCACGATATTCTGCTTCTGCTGAGGAACGAGCAATTGTGGCTTGTTTCTTACTTCCCCAAGAAATAGGGCCTGAACCCAAGAAGAAAACAAATCCAGATGTGGATTTCCTATCATCAACTGAACCTGCACAATCTGCATCTGTATACCCTGTTAAGAAGAATTGATCATTCCTTTTGTATTCCAAACCATGATTCATTGTACCATGTATATACCTTAAGACCCTTTTTGCTGCTAGCCAATGACATTTCTTTGGATCTTGCATGAATCGTGAAAGATAATTAACAACAAAACTGATATCCGGTCTAGTATAAGTCAAGTAAATCAAACCCCCAATCATTTGTCGATAGAGAGTTGCGTTCACCTGAGGAGATGAATCAGAAACAGACAACTGCAAACCTGATTCCATAGGTGTAGACATGGGTTTGGAATCCATCATTTTGAACTTCTCGAGCAATATCTTGGCATATTTTCTTTGAGAAACAAAGATATGGTGATTTTTTTGCCATACCTCTAAACCAAGGCAATAGTGAAGTAGCCCAAGGTCTGTCATATCAAAGTCTTTCTTGAGACCAATCTTGGTTGTCTCAATCATTGCTTCTGAGCTGCTTGTGATAACTAAGTCATCAACATATACAATAACGATCACAATATCCTCCCCTTGATCCTTGAGGTAGAGATTAGGATCATATGGATGCCTAGTAAAACCATTTTATAGCAAGTGTTCATCAATTTTAATATACCAAGCATTAGGAGCTTGTTTGAGACCATATAGGGACTTGACAAGTTTGCATACCTTTTCCTCTTTACCAGTTGCAACATATCCCTTCGGTTGGGTTATATAGACCTCTTCCTTAAGGTCCCCATTAAGAAAGGCACTTTCATCCAAATTGAGCAGCTAAAGCAAAAATCATTCTAATGGTCTTTATCTTTACAGTGGGAGCAAATGTTTCCTCATAGTCTATTCCTTCTTTATGGGCATAACCCTTGGCTACAAGTCTAGCCTTATGTTTATCTATACTACCATCTGCTTTATAATTAGTTTTAAAAATCCATTTACAACCAATTGCTTTCTTACCAAGTGGTAGATCAACAAGCTCCCAAGTTTTGTTTTTCATCAAAGATTGATACTCTGCATCCATAGCGTCTTTTCAAGGCTTTGACTCTAGTGCTTCCTGAACATTAGATGACTCAAAATTTTCAACAACTGTAGTCATTAGAGCTAAATTTACCTCATTGCAAGCCATGTTGTGAGTCCTTGGACCTGAAATGGAAGTGTCTGGGACTCCATCTAGCTTTGCATCTCGAATGGTACTAGTGTACCATTTTGGTAATGGTTTTGTGACGGTGGTGGGTGTTGACTGATTATCAACATGCCCATCATTTTTACCATCCATGTTGAAAATAGGAGCATTATCTGTAGTAGGTGATGGATTGAGAGGAGAACTTGACTCACTCTTCTCATCAAAAATTACATCCCTACTAATGTATATCTTCTTTGTATTAGGATCCATAAGGCAATGGATTTATTACTATATTCTAGAAGAATACATTTCACTGATTTTTCATCTAGTTTCTTTCTTTTCTGTTTAGGAATATGCATATAGGCAGTGCATCCAAACACACAAAGATAAGAGATAGAAGGCTTTACCCCTGTCCATGCTTCTTCTGGTGTGATGCCATCAAGGGCTTTGGTTGGTGCACGATTCAAAAGATAAAATGCAGTGTGAACAACTTCAACCCAATATGCACGCTCTAGTTGAGAATCTTTCAACATACTTCTGACCATCTCCATGATGATGCAATTTCTGCATTCAGCAACTCCATTTTGTTGAGGTGTATGCTGCAATCAGTTGACGCTGAATTCCATTTTCTTTCAGATACGTGGAGAATTATTTACTGGTGTATTCCCCCCTCGATCTGAGCGGAGGACACGAATACAGTGATTCGTATTTTTCTCCACCTGAGTACGAAACTCTTTGAAATATGATAGAGCTTCATCTTTATGCTGCAAGCAATATACCCACATTTTCCTTGTATGATCATCAACAAACAACTAACAATACTTATAGCCATTGTGACTAGGTGGCATAGGCCCGCACAAATTGGTATGCACCAGCTGCAAAGGTTGGCTTGCACAATGTTCACTAGGATAGAAGGGTGCTCTATGTTGTTTTCTAGCAATACAACTAGGAAAAATAGCACTCAACTTTTCAAGTGAGAGAAGCCCTTTGACCATGCATTTTTTACTAAGTGTTTGCAAGTAACTAGTGCTTAAATGACCAAATCTACGATGCCAAAGAAGAGAAAGATCTTCATCCTTAGCCACTAAGGCTTGATTATTAGCAATTGTATCAAGCCTGAACATTTTGCCAATCTCAGTAGCACTAGCAACAATCTTTTCATTTTTAGACTTATCTTTAATAAGACAAATCTTTGTATCTTGAAGGCAATCAAACTCAATCCTAAGGTTGTGGTCAAGAAATTGATGAACAAAAAGGAGATTTTTGGTAAGTCTTGGCACGTACAAGACATTAGTAATCCTGCAACGATGAATGCCAAACTTTAAAGAGATGTCACCAATACCTTTGATTTCATGAGTGGTATCATCTCCATGAGTAATCGTACCATGATGAGGTTTCAATGTGAGAAACCATTCCTTCTGACCAGTCATGTGCTTTGTAGCACCTAAGTCCACATACCATATTGAGGTTGATTGTGAACCATCATCTGAAGTGTGGGCTGAAAGCACGTATTCCTCATCTGGAGAATTTTTGCTTCAACAACATTGCTTTGGTGTTTTTGTTTGTTCTTATGCTCCCATTGTGGTTTGCCACTTTGAAGTGGCTTCTTTGGATAGTGTTTGTTGGATGGTCCTTTGTTGAAGGAGTTGTACCAACAATTTTTCACATCATTTCCAACTCGTTCACATATTGGACAGTTTTTCTGAGAACTGGATGAATTAACAGATTTGGGAGGTCCACTGAATTGCTTCATAGGCTTCTTGCCTTTATGATGTGTAGTCATGGCATGATCATCTTGATCATGTTCCTGGCTGATAGATTCTTCTTTTTGGAGTAGATTTACTAGCTTCTCAAATGTGGGTGTTGTCTCAGTGACATTCAAAGTTGTCACAAAGACTTTATATCTGGAAGGTAGTGCTCGTAAGACAATAGGCACCAAAAATGCATCATCAATTGTTCTCCCTAATGCTTGTAGGGAAGCTCTCAACTCTGCAATCCTTTTGAGGAAGGATTCTAACTGTTCTCCATTCTTCATCCTCAGGTTGTGTAGCTGACTCTCCAAATTCAGGATCTGATTTTGATTCTTGGCCTCATACACCATCTTGAGCTTGTCCCATGCATCTTTGGTTGTGGACGAGTCGCGGATAAAAGGCTGAACATCATCAGACACACTGAACAAAATGATCAATTTCACCTTTCTATCGGCTTGATCAAATTTCTTTTGTGCATCAGCATCTGTTTTATGTTTGGTTGTGGTACCACTAACCACATCCCAAACTTCTTCAAACTCGAGTTGTGTTTTGAGTTTGGTTTTCCAGGCGGAATAATTATTTCCGCATAGCAATTGGGAATCTGGAAGAATAAATTTTGGAGAACTGGTTGCCATTGTATTAGCAAAATAAAATGTTGTCTTGTCCTATTTCTCGTCACTTAGTTCAGCAGAATGCCGCAAAGGAGAGGATAATCTAGGAACAAAATTAACAATTGAATTGAACAAAGACACACCTAATAAATGACCAATAGCTCGTTCTTGAGTTCTTTTATACTCGAAGTATGACATTGGAGACAAAAAATATTCTTAAAATGTATGTAAATATTAACTGACCTATAGCTAACAAATTCATACCCATGTCATCAAACTATCTCTAAAAAAAAAATACAAAAAATCTCAAACAATACAGCAAGGAAACAAATTTGTAGGCCTGAATGATTCTGATGCAGCCATTAGCACTTTCAATAAAGTCTTCACAATTTCAAAAGACATGATTTAAAGTCTTTGATATGGACACTACATGGAGACTCGTGACCTTCCACAAACCCGCTAGCAGGAAATTGGCGATTGAATGGCAGTAATTGGAGTTCTCTGTCTTGAAACGGTAATAGCAAGTGCATAGCACAAATGACATGACAACCTTTGACCTAAAAATGACATGCTCATAGAAAATTGTTAAATTTTGCAAGCAAGAGCTAACCAGGTCAAATGTAACCGGACTAATGGTGAGAGATCTTTGGCTGAATTGGAGGCAATGCAATCATTGAGGAATCACCCAAGGAAATGTTGGCGTGCCAATCTTCAACGCTAATGAAATGGAGCTCAGGGAATGAAAATATCAAGTATCTTCGATATTCAGGTCAAAGCACGCCTTCTATTGCAAAAGATATTAGATCTTCCTTCAAGGGCAATATTCTCTCCTCATCATAATTACGCCATCAATCTCTCCTCTTTGAACGAGATGCAGATATATACTATCATACAAAGAAACTAATGTGTAAGAAGCAAATGAAGAATCTTTGATGAAAAACATGAATAGAATAAAAACCTTGACTTCAGTGTGATTTTTCTTATTCACAATCGACTTCCACAATACAATATAAGCTAAGATGATTTCCCAGCCGCTAATGCAAGCTATGCACAAAATTGTGAAAATGCTCGAAATACAAACTCGACAATGGTGAGAAGGCACAAATCTGTGGTGCGCGGATAGACAGATCAAACGGATATAGACAAATCAAACCAATTAGGAGTGCCTAATCTTAAACGCCTGTGGACTGCTTACACACACATATGCTAACGGAGCTTTGCGAGTTGCGGCATGAGATCGTCCTATAGCCACAAACTTTATGCCAATTATGCCTTGTAATCGGCCACCACAAAAAGACAATAAATCAAGGCAGCTGCATTCTCTCGAGCAACACAAAACTAATTAGAGACTCCTACTCCTACGCCCACTCTCCATATTCTTTCTTCATCATAGGCAGCGGAAACGATCCCACTCTGATACCATATTAGATTTTGTGGAGCAATCAACTGCTTCATTTGCATTATGGAAAGATATTTATACATGAGTATGACTACAACAATGTGCTTAATCTGGCACTCACGGGTTTAACAAAATAACAAATACAAGTGCCTAAATAGACTAACAACCCATAATAAGTTACAAACAAATAAACAACCCAAACAAACCATACGGGAATGATGTAATACCCAACAATCATGAATGCGGGAGAAGTCCAAAAAGGATTAATAAAGGGGGAAAAGAATAATGGGTCATTTATTCTAATGCAATCACTAAACTACTTTCCAAAGTTCAGAAACTAATTGGGTTAGCATCAAAATTTTAATTAATACAAGAAGTCATGATTAAGTAGAACTGACACTGTACCAAAGAGATCTGTTCTAAGTCTCTGTGTGATCTCCAGTGGCCTGAATTACTAATCAGAATAATACAATTTCCAGAACTGAAAATAAAGGATTCCAACTCCAGCAATGTATCCTTTTTCCTCCCTAACTATGGTATATTATTCATTTCGGTTCAACTCAACTGAGGCATTTACACATAGAGATCTCATTTCTCAGTGTTGCCTCTTATTATTTGTTCTCTATGTACAAGGCAGACACGGATTTGAATGTATCTTTCTCGGGCGTGATACTGTGACCATAATTTGCGGTTGGCCCAATGATGGTATTTTGGTATAATTCTAAAATTTCCAGGATCATCTATTGAAGGTGTTGCTTTTGAGATTATCCAATGCCATTCCCAGTAAGATCCTTTTTTTATTTAGTTTCTTCATACACCATTTCTATGTCTTCTACTTATTTGGATCCGTTTCTAGTTACTTGTGCTCACCAATTTTGCCTAGTTTCCTAGATAGTAACTTGAATGGCTTGTTACAAAAAAAAGTAAAGACTTTTGGTTGTTCACTAGAAGCTATTCCAGAAGCATACTATTTTTATTCCATTCTTATCTTTTCTCAAAAAATACAATTTCCTAATAAAATATGGAAACATATACTTATTCCTTGACAAAAGAAACATACAACAACCATCCAAAGTTCAGGGAATAACCTTAGAATAAGTCAAGGAAGCCATCTGCTTTTGCTTGCAGCTTGCAAAAATAAGTGCCGAAGCCTTACTAGAGTTTGTAGCCAAAGGCATTACTATGAATGAGATGAAGAATGGAGGAATGTTTGTTGCATCAGAAAAATTGTGAACGGCATCTACAAATGGATAGGAGAAAAATCCTCCTAAAACAGCACCTCCCAGCATAAGCAACACAGCTTTCAGGTCAAATTTATATGGATTACCAACTTTAGTATTTTCAGGCATAAGCAACACAGCTTTCAGGTCGAATTTATATGGATTATCAACTTTAGTGTTTTCAGGCAGGGGGTTATCAAGCTCATCTCTGGAATATTCTATTTGTTTTTTTTGAGTCCAAGGTTGTTTGACCTGCACATGGCACATAGGAATAATTAGTCAAACCAATAATGTCCACCTTTTCCTAAAGCTATTCCTTTTCTCTTCAGATATAGTTAGTGATATTTAATGAAGAAACCTTTTCATTATAAAGAAAAACTCAACCAAGTTCTTAATATGATGCTGTAGCCTGTTTATATAGTAAAGAAATCAAGTTGCCATAATAAATAAAACAAGAAACAAAATTATTGTACATAATACAGTGGTGACAAAAAGCATCATAAAATAATTGCAAGTTGCAATATTGCCTCCTTTCTCTTCATTCATTCACAATGTCTGCAACCATTCTTTGAGGTGGGTAATCTCAAAACATGACAATAAGTAGTGCATGATAAGAAGCATCCAACATTAACTTAAGCCAATCTGTACACAATTTTCCCCACCCTTGGAATTATAGACCCACTAATTAGTGTCACCTCGCCCATGACCTGCTTGTGCCTCTCTGGCCTACTCGCTATGGATCAGGTAGGAAGGTCTGTGCACCAAAGTCTATACACCTCCAAATCTATTGGCCTTCAATCACGTAGATCCTATGGTTGATGATGGCAAAGATGGGGAATGCCTAAGCATGAGAGAACCTTAAATAAATTCACCACCCATGGCTGCTACCCAAGTGGGGAGGAACTAGGGTAGTGAGGGTAGGGTCAATGATTCAAAGAATGAACCTAGGATGGCCCAAAGATTGATCATCTGAAATCCCTAGTTGATGAAGGGTGAAGTGGTAGCGGCCATGAGTATGTTCATCCATCCCAAACTATAGTAACTACCTAGTGTTTGGTCTTGATCCTTACCTAGACAAGGTGTTTCTAGCTCTTCCATGGTTGGGTCAACAAAATCACTTCGACTAGATATGTTTAGTCTGCTGCTAGAATAGGTGCTGGATAAACTGTTGGTGTTGTATTGACTTCTATTACTGGTGTTGTTGCTAGACAAATATCGTGCATTGTCTAGAATAGATGAAAACTCTGCATATTTTGCCTATTATTCTAATCTTACTATTTGTGCCTATGAAAAGGGTTGTAATGAAATCAAATATGGATCTCTTGACTATTATTGAATATTCACTTATGTTTATGGTCTAGAAATGTTTGGTCCATTTAAATATGTCAGTGTCTAGATACAAGCCTTATATAGCATGACTAATACTAATCATCGTAAAATGCTAGACACTGCTTTATGCAAAAACACTAAATGGAAATGTTCAGTTACAAAAGGGCCACGTCAATACAATAGAAATCCCAAATGAGTTGAAAATAAATTGGATAAACAATGCAGCCCCTAAAAGATAGCTCATAGTAAACCTACACATAAAATTGAAGGATCATCAATACATGGAATCCCGAAAAACCTGTCTCAAAAATATTTCAATCTTGTATCTGCTAGTTTCCACCCTACCCAAACTTCTTTCAAAAAGCCTGAATCTTACTAGAAGAGGCCAATTGTATGTTGAAGAAGAAGAAAATCCTATTAATCAAAGAATAGATCCTAATCAAAAGGAAAAAAAAAACATGAAACAAAAGAAGAGGTTGTAATGTCCCCATTTTTAGCACTACACTCTCCAATGATTGATAGCCTATCTTTGATTGCCCGTAGGCTAGTCAGAGGCAGAATTAGGGTTTTCGGTTGCTTGGTGATTTCTTTTGAGGATTCAAGGGTTTGCATGTTGAAGTTTTGCAGTTTGGATTCTGGATTCCTTCTAGGTTTTTTAGAAAGCTTCGCAGTGGTATGACATGCAACTGCATTAGGCAACTTTTTCAGACTTACTATTTCTAGTAAGTTACAACGGCTGCATGTTGGAGTTTTGCAATTTGGATTTTTTATTCTTTCTAGGTTTTCAAAGAGCTTCGCAATGGTATGACATGCAACTGCAACGGAGGACTTTTCCGGACTTACTATTTTTAGTAAGTACGACGGCTGCTCGGATTGTAGTTAAAATGTGTTTGGAACAACTTACTATTTTTAGCAGTATGTTATTTTTAGTAAGTTCTAATTTTAGCAGGATTTTTGCAGTTCAGTTCTATGGGTAAATCTGGCAGGTCGGTTTGAGCAGTTTGGTCTCCAACACCCTTGGTGCTATTTTTGGCAATGCTACTTTTAGCAATAGTTCAACAGTTCAATGCAAAGGCTATTTTTGGCAGGTGTTCAGCAGTTTGATACTATGGCTATATTTGGCAAGGCAGTATATTCTGTTTGGTCTCCATCTTTGAGGTATTTAATTTGGCAAGTTAAATATTTGAGGAGATAATGTTTAAGTGGAAAATATTTCCTATGCTCAAATGGACGACGTTATAGGGGATATTTAAGTTGCAAATATTTTATTAAGTGAAATAATTTTGCTAAGGCTTGGAGGACGCCTTCATGGAGAGATAAGTTGATTTCATTGAAAAGACAATTTTTATAAAGTATTTCACTTTATTACTCTGGATGCCTAACTTAGAGGATTATTTGCATTTTTCATAAGTTTATTACCTTCATAAAAAGCGACGACTTGGAGAAGGGTCTAAATGAAATGCAAATTGCAAATTAGTGAAGATGAATGTGAATTTGAGATAGATGCCCTAATTGGAGGGAAAAGCAGATTTGAATTTGGAGAGAAAAGGTTATATAAATAAGAATGTTGGGTTCTTTGTTTGCATCCATGATGAAATTATAATGTTATGCTACCGAAATGGTGAGTGGTTTGCTTCGAGTAATACATACCTCCTAGCTTGGACTTGGTTTCTTGCTTGAAAGATAACAACTAGCTAAGTGAGAAGGCTGTTCTTTATTCAAAAAGACAGATTGAGCTTATTGTAATGGGTTCCTATTATGTTTTCTAATGTTTTTGGTGTGTTTGTGTAATGTTCCACCTTTTCTTTTCTTTTTTAACACAACGAACCAGCATCAAGCCACTGATTAGCATTAGCTCCAATTACAAATCAGCTTGCAAAGTAATGCTCACCAAGAATGTTCACCAAGATCCCAATATGGGTGAGGTGATAGCATATGGTTAGGGGATAGTTAGGAATAATCTGAATTGAAAAGTATATTCATCTGCTTCAGCAAGCATCCACAAGCGATGGGAATACTCCATTTACTCAATGGGTGAGATTATTACAAATTATTAAGGCAAATACCCAAAAACCATAGAAAAATCGAACAATGACTTAAGATAGAAAATCTACTTCAACACTTCCAAACCAGCAACCTGTAAAACTAAGAAAAACATCAAAAATTCAACAATAATGCTCAATTTGCTATCTCTGAATGAGAAGCAATCTCATACCCAGCTAGTTACTATCTCTCAAGCACGAAGACTGGAAAGAAGGAACTAGGAGGTATGCATTCCTCGAAGCCAAAGCCTAAAACAATTTCAGCAATGTTTCAATATGAAAGATAATGGATCCTTGCAAATGAAGGCCAAGACTGATATTTATAACTTTTCTTCTCAACTTACAAATACACCTTTTCCCTCCAATTAGGGCGCCCAAACTAAAATCCTCATTCACATTCAAATTCATCTTTGTCATTTTCATTTCATTTGATCATCTCTCCAAGTCGTCCACCCTCAATAGTGCCAATAAAATATAAAGCAGACGCCCAAAATAATAAGTGATTTAACTTTATAAAAATCAAACCTTTCTCCCAATGTGACGTCCAAGATGAGAAGACTTTATTTAAATTGCAATTAAAACATTAACTTGGGCGTCTGATATTATCAAATGCAAAATACATTATAAAATGTATTTATCTTCTCTAGGCTAGGCATCTAATTAAGATATATTAAAATTACTTCTTCAAATAATTCGTCCTCCAAGCCTGAGCCAAGATTTCACCAAAATATTAAAATATTTTACCTCCACAAGTGAAGCGCCCATCTCAAGCTCAAACCTGCCAAACATAGCTCCAAGAGTGTTGGATGACCAATTGCTCAACTAACCTGCCAGAAATAGCCGCTGCACTGAACTACTAAAAAGCTGCTAAAAATAGCACTACCAACAATAGTACTTACTAAAAATAGCATACTGCTAAAAATAGTAGGTTGTTCCAATCTCATTTTGAGCACAAATAGGGCAGCCGTTGTGACTTACTAAAAATAGTAAGTCCGGAAAAGACATTTATTTTTCTTGCATGTCACACCACTGCAAAGCACTTTGAAAACCTAGAAGGAATCTAGAATCCAAACTACAAAACATGATTTTCAATTTTAGACGCCTTAGCTGGAAATTATAAAGTTAAATAATTACTATTTGATGAATTAATATTTAAGTGAAAATTATTCCAAATGCTAAAGTGGACGATTTCTAGAGGAGGAAATATTTAAGTCCATAATAAAGTATTTTTCACTTAATAACGGGGACACCTAACTCATGGAATATTGGCTTTTTAAATAAAGTTTTTTTTCCTTTCATTTTGGACGCCATGTCTAAGTGGTTGAGGGAGTTGAAATGAAATGCAAATTGGAAAAGTGGTCGAGTTTGCATCTCATTTCATTTTGATTGGTTGAGTCGTCTCTCATTGTACTTTCCAACAGTTTATGTTTTACAAGCTCACGATCCCCGACGCCATATGTTCATACCTCGGCCATCATTGGGATCTTGGTGTACATTTTTGGTGTAGGGGTTACATTCCAGTGTTGGTTTATGATTTCTCTAACGATAACGGGTGAAATTGCTTGTGAAAAATTGAAAAAATTGTAAGGGGGTCATTAGGCTGATATTTATAACTTTTCTTCTCAACTTTCAAATCCACCTTTTCCCTCCAATTAGGGTGCCCAAACTGAAATCCTCATTCACATTCAAATTCACCTTTTTCATTTTCATTTCATTTGATCATCTCTCCAAGTCGTCCACCCTCAATAGTGCCAATAAAATATCAAGCAAGAGCCCAAAATAATAAGTGATTTAACTTTATAAAAAATAAACCTTTCTCCCAATGTGGTGTCCAAGTTGAGAAGGCTTTATTTAAATTGAAATTAAAATATTAACTTGGTCGTCCCATATTATCAAATGCAAAATACATTATAAAATGTATTTATCTCCTCCAGGCTAGGCGTCCAATTAAGATATATTAAAATTACTTCTTCCAATAATTTGTCCTCCAAGCCTTAGCCAAGATTTCACCAAAATATTAAAATATTTTACCTCGACAAGTGAAGCGCCCATCTCAAGCTCAAACCTGCCAAAAATAGCTCCAAGAGTGTTGGATGACCAATTGCTCAACTAACCTACCAAAAATAGCCGTTGCACTAAACTGCTGAAAAGTTGCTAAAAATAGCATACTGTTAAAAATAGTAGGTTGTTCCAAACTCAAATTGAACACAAACCAAGCAGCCATCATGACTTACTAAAAAAAACCTATATTTCCATTGCATGTCACACCACTACGAAGCCCTCTGAAAACCCACAAGGAATCCAAAATCCAAATTGCAAAACACCAACATGCAAGCCTCCAAAACTGTCGAGGAAATAGTAAAAAATGCAAGTCAATATCTCGTCATGCATGTTACCACATCCTGAAGCTCTCCAAAAACCCAAAAAGCTCCACCAAACATGCATCAAAAAATCTCGCATGCAAGCCTTCAAAACCTCCTTGAAAAGTGGAAACCCTAATTTTAGCTTCTGACTGGACTAGGGGCTTCCAGAAACAGGCTACTAGACACAAAAAAGCATATTGCTAAAATGGGGACATTACATTTCATCACGCAACACTCTTCCAATGAGAAAAATCAAGAAAAGCATCAAAAGCATAAAGTTGCAGAAGAAACAGGGGTCATCACTTCGGTTACAAAGCCGCCAAAGTTACCAATCAGTGAACTGGCAGTTGAAGTGTGCATATATTTCTAGGATTGCTCAAGTTGCTAACAAGCAGTAAACTAACAGTTGAGGCATGCGACGATCTGTAGATGATGAGGCAGTCAACAACTTCTTGGAGGAGATGATTGCTCGAGATGGCAACTAGTGATCTACCAATTAGGATGTCCCACCTTTTCCAAAGATAGCATTTAAGACAGCAATTACTTTGATTCCTTTTTCCAAGTTAACTCGTTGTCCCACCTTTCATGCATGTCTATTTTTGGAGACACTTTTTGTATAGTGGAGTTCTATTTAGTTTAGAATCAGCTAAATGAAGTAGTCTTTCCAATTAACTGTTAGATTACATTTGTTTAAGACATAGGAATAAATCTTTCTGTTTGGCAAGAACTGAATGTTAACTCAAGGAGATTTTAGGGTTCCCTACTCCTTTGAGTGTCTATAAATAAGAGCAACCTTGCTCATTGTATTTTAACTTTACTTCATTGTAACAAAATGCTATGCTCGAGAGCCTTCGACTTTGTTACTTAGTATATGTTCTTGAACCATACTTGTGATAACAAAAGGTTAAGCTAGTTTTCTTGCTTTCTTGTCGTTCATGTACTTGTGTTCAATCTTTGTCAAGTGTCATTTGGTTGATCATATCTTGTATGATTGTCCTCTTTCATACCATTTACTGTCCCAAAAAGTGTAATCTTTGATTGAGTTTGAGAAAATAAATCAAAGGAGCAATGAGCCTTTGATCCAAAGTTTCAAGATCTATTAGTATTTGTTGTTTCTATAACCTTTGTTTCGATCTACACCTCGAAAGAGTAATGAGCCTTCAAGGGAATTTGGAGATTTAGTTTATCATTCGTTGTCTTGTCCTTATAATCTGTATTTTAGTCTACACATCAAAAAGAGCAATGAGCCTTCGAGGGAATCCTGAGATCTAGATTATCGTTTGATGTTTTACTTTCACGAACTCTATTTCAGTGTAAATTTGAAAGAGCAATGAGCCTTCGGATGCATTCTAAGAACCAGTCTGTCCAAATTACCCAAATCATTCCCAGTTGCTTCTAAATCCTCTCGCTCTGAATTTACCTGAGGAGATAGAAGCGTTATAAAATAGGCCTAGTTGTAGTTGAGATTACGAAACCAGAGAAAAACCTCAGCTGCAATGCATAGAGTTTTATAAACCTTGTGCTCTTAGCTAAGTAAAAAGATAGGAAATTAGTTTACATTTCTTTTTACGCATCAACAGCAAAAGAGGGAGCTTCCCTTCCTAATTTGAAGAGCAGTTTATTTGTGCATAGCTGTCCATTTCCAATACACACTCCAGACGTGCGAATTGAAATGCCAACAATGCTTTTAAATTTCATGGGAGAAGCCAAATTTTCCGGTGGGAGATGTCAGGGGACTTGGGAGATGGCACGTCAAGTTTCCATGCTCCTGGAAGCATTTCCAAAGATGTCTCTAGTACCGGAGACGCGTACCAGTCTCCAAGACACGTCTCAGGGGGCAAGAGATGCGTCTCTCAACAACTATGGCTTTAATCCATTCTAGCCTTAATCTATACTTAGCACATGCTTTTCTTTAAAGCTACGTAATATTCTTATCTTCATATGCCTAAGTACAATCTGCACTCAAATTACATCCTTGTAGGGTCATTATCCTATCTTTACACTCGTTTCTATTTCTAGCACAACTATCTCTATTCTAAACTTGGCACTATATTTATACATTAATATCATTACAATTCCAGCCCCAACAATTACCATGTTTAAAAGATGCTTGAAAACAAAGATAAGAAATATCACAACAAATTTAGGAGATAATGACAGTTTCTCTTTTCTTTCTCCCTTCCCTGCAAGATTCAATATTTTAATCTGGATAAGGAAATAAAACTGAAGAAAGTTAAAATTTAAGAACCCTTCAAACTTGAATCAAAGATGATATCAGAAAGGGATTTAATCAATATCGCAATACCTGATATATAAAATAAGATAGCAGACATAAAATTGCAGCAATGAATGCAACCAAAACTGCTATCAGTTTGGCAGAAGAAGAGTGAAAAAATTGTGGGATTTGTACAATGAAAAAAGGTGTAATTGATGCCAACATAATTCGAGAGGCTGTACAGGTTGATTCGTCTATAGAAATACCTGACCCTGAAAAAGAGAAAGCAAGTTTAAAAGATGGATTAATAATATATTTCAGATTTTCATCCAATAGAAGTTCCATTAAAAATGTATCAATTTACACAGCTAAAGACTTGAACACGAGAAATAAAAAATCCTGACATAGACAGAAAGTCTTGAAAATCAGAGAAATAAAATAAATCCTCAATACATAAGTGGTCATAAGATAGGCAGAAATGAAAATGACCCTTAAGGTTAATACAAATAAAAGGACCAATGATATAGACAGTTACTGAAATAGTAAAACCCAATATGGTCTAATGTTTTTCAACCATCTCATCTTCTCAGGGGGGTTCTTTTTCTTTCAAATAAATACAAAATCATTGAACTACTGTATGCATAATGACAAAATGACTATTATCTTCACAAGTTCCAAAGAGACAGTCTTCTCTTACCAGCAGTATCTTTGAAATGTTTGTCTTTGGTAGAAAGGTTTATTTAGAATGACCATGGCAGAGTGTACCTTAATTCATGGAGTTGATCGAAAGAACCAAAGATTGAAGATTAAGTAAAGTACTATCAGGATTAACCAATCATTCATTTGTCTGTCAGCTCAGAGTGTACTGCATTAGAGCCCACAACTTTGTATGGGAATATAAGTAATGTGAAACATGTTGGCAGGTCCAAAGGTTATTAAAAATGAGCTGCAAGTGCACAAGTTTTCCAGAGACATGATTTACACCTTTTCAAAGAGGTGAACATAAGGGTCCTCAGCAGCACTACCAACTGCAAGGTCAATCACAGTTTTGAAACCAGCATAATCAATGAAAGCAATGATATAGACACAAGGGAAGATTCTATATTTTTACAGGCACAGAAAATCCTTAATCTGGAAATTGCTCAAATAAAAAAGAGTTCGCAGCTGACAGTTAGTGATGGATGTCCTGTCCATGGTTTCTATACCATGCTCAGGTTACTAGATTGACCAAGTGATAATAGATATCATGAAAGTACCACGACAGATCAATGGTATTATAAGTTCTAATTTATCTTTCTTGTCGAAAAGTGTGTATGAAGCCTGTTAGAAATAATGAAATAATGGATGTTGATCTAACTTCAAGAGCTAAGGAATAAGTCTTTGATTAAAGGATGTAAGGTTGATTATGATAAGCTTCCTCTAAAACTAAATCTGCAGGCAATGACTGCAATTATATGACATGGTGTTTAAAAAGGATTTGGTAAGGAGAATGTGAAAGTTCTGGGAAGTGTTTTGAGTCTGGACAACAGCAATTGTAACAACCTTGGTGTTCTTCTCAGTAAAATTTCCAATGTTTTCACCTTAAGGGAATAAATCATGACACCATGACAGCAATAAAAAAAATTCTTCCAATAATGTAAATTGCATGCTTGATTGAAATAACACAATTCCAATTTGTCATTGCAATCCAAAGTAATCATACAAATCTTCCTCAAACATAGATTTTATATTGAACAAAGATGTCATACAATGCTCAACAAGGATTGCATTCCAATATAATAATTTCACAAATTACAATATTCCAAGAACGTACACTATTACAAACACAGCTCCACCGAGCTTTGGAGCATAAGATATAGATGGTCCAAGAATCCGCCTTTAAAGACCTTGGTCTTTTGTCACTTGCTGAGGAGGAGAAGCATCACTCAAGCGCTTTTCCGCCAACCACGGACTCATATACGGTCCCCCGCACATCTATCAATGATAGATGGCCCTACCCTTCGACAAAAGTATTGGTTGGGTAACCCCGTACAACATACCACTCTAAGCATAGTGTTGTGCGCTACATGACTAGGATTTATAACCTACGCAAGGTAGCCCTCATGCATGTAAATGGACACGGTGAACTAACAATGGAGCCTAGGGCAATCACACTACTTTGGCCAAAGTATTCTCGCTCAGTACTTCGAGTGATGGTCTACCATTCACTTACACTATAGCAAGCTCGTTTTCACTTAAGGCCATTATATAGATGCTTAGGCAATCCCTCTCCACGGGCAAGCTACTCCCCAGGATAACCTATCTCTTAAACAACCTAAGGAAACACAACTCATAAAGCAAATTACTAATTCCCTCCCTTCACTGGACAACATTCCTAGGAGTAACCTACAAGTTCCCTCCCTTCACAAGATAACAATCCCCAAGAGTAACCTACTAGCCATCTAGCATAATTAAATATCTAGATATGAGTGTTCCTTAAGTTTGTCTATGTTTGGTCATATCTAGCATAATAAAAATACCTATGACAAACAATCTCTCTTACCCATGTCTAATCATATCTTGAATAATAATAATACCTATGACAAACATCCTGTTGTGACCTTTTTTCACACATCACCCCATCAAGATGGGGACCCCCTAAATTTTGCTCCATTCTGGTCTTTTGGCTTTGGTTCGCTCTCTCTCTGGTCTCTGGTCCTTCCGGGGATGTCCCGTTGTTTGACCCAGGTTGAAATATTGGTTAAGTCTGGGTAATTAGGGTTTTCATCCTTCAGGCTTATTTAAGGTCAAACTGAGTTATAAAATTGAAATCTAAGCTTAGTGCAGCAGTCAGAAGACTTCCAGCAGAGTCCCCCTAAATTTTCACTGTATTCCGGCAACTTACTATTTTTAGTAAGTATTCAACTTGGGACTATTTTATTGAGATTTTGGAATTCTGTCAGTTCCACTGCATCCGGGTAACATCAAGCTGCCTACACGTAAATTTTGAGCCAGATCGGACGACTTGCTATTTTTGGCATTTCAGGCTTTAAGAGCCAAATTAGGGTTTCTACATGAGCTTTTCAGATGCATGTCTGGAGAATCCTTCTGGGTTTTCCAAAACCTTCGCAGTGATGTAACATGCAAACCGAGACAACCACTTTCAGAAGTCAGCCTTCGGAGGCTATTTTTAGGGTTCGCATGCAGTGTTTTTCAACGCATGTCGGGTTTTTCCTTATGGGTTTTTCGAGAGCTTCACAACGGTGTGACTTGCGCCGAGAAGATCGAAGTTTTGAGGACGCATTTATTTTTAGCCAAGACATTTACGCGCACCGCCGGTTTTTCTCGGTTTTTGGAGATCCCGCAGTAATATGACATGCAAAACCATCCGCAAAGGATGAGTCACTTTCGCATTTACTTTAGCAGGCACTCCCAAGAAATTACTAACACTCCAAACAGCTAGCGTTAACTTATGTATGAACGGTCAAACGGAGACCGTTCGGGATACATGCAAATCAAATTAGGGTTTCCACTTTTATGGGGGGTAAAATCCAAAAATAGCCGAAACAAAGTACCCCACCCATGTCAGCACACTTCAAGGTACCTGCTGGCAAAATTTGAGCAAAGTCGGAGAACTTACTATTTTTAGTAAGTCGGGGCACGGCTATAAATAGCAGGTCTGCACCCGAGGTTGGCATCAGAATAACACTCAAGCTATCAAGATCAAGCGTTGCAACTTTCAGGCAAAACGGAGCTACTAAAGTCAGAAAGTCAAACTTACTATAAATAGCAGGTGGCTATAAATAGCAGGTCAGGGCAGAGGACTGACAGAACAGGTTCACAAGGCAGAGAATATCATCTGATGAAATTTTCAGGCAAAACGGAGCCTTAGAGGTTGAAAATCAAGGAATTTGCTAAAAATAGCACAACTTGCTAAAAATAGAATGCAAGAGCAGGAACAGGTAGAGGCTTGAAAATTGTCTAAGGCAGAAATAAAAGTAGACCCATCAAAATGCGACCTCAAGAAGAGATGCCTTCAAAACGCCTAAGGCATAAAACAAAAGCTCACCTAGTAAAATGCGCCCACCTCAAGGATTGAAGCCTTGAAAAGTTCCTAAGGCAAAAACGAAAGTGGAACCAAGGAAATGCGCCCATGGCAAAAACAAAAGCTCACCTAGTAAAATGCGCCCTCAAGGAAGGTGAGGATATGAAATATTTCTAAGGCATAAAACGAAAGTGTCAAGGGTGAAATGCGCCCTCTAAGGCATGAAATGAAAGCTTGGCCTAGCATTTGCGCCCATGATGAAGAGGAGATGGCCGAAATTTTCCTAAGGCATGAAATGAAAGCTTGGCCTAGCATTTGCGCCCATGATGAAGAGGAGATGGCCGAAATTTTCCTAAGGCATGAAATGAAAGCTTGGCCTAGCATTTGCGCCCATGATGAAGGGGAGATGGCCGAAATTTTCCTAAGGCATGAAATGAAAGTAGAGAGGTCAAAATGCGCCCAAGGCAAGATAAAGTGGCTAGGACTTGGAGAAATTTCTAAGTCAAGAAAATGAAAGTTCAAGACCCCATATGCGCCCAAGGATATTCTAACTGTTTGAGAATTTTCTAAGTGAGAAATCAAGGCTTGCATGAGTAAAATACGCCAAGGTTGCTGGAGAAAATTTCCTAAGGCAACAAAATAAAAGTAGACACATGAAAGTGCGCCAGAGGTGTAAAGTGAAGGAATTTTTTTGAAATAAATATTTCATCAAAATGTATACGCCTGTGGTAGAGAAAGTGCTAGAAATTTTTTCTAAGTGATATAACACTTCACTAGGGAAAAATACGCCCTTGGCAAGGAAGGATGATTTGATGAGTTTTAAAATTCTCCGAAAGCAGTTGAAAGTTAACGAATCTTTTTTCAAGGGGAAAATTTGATATCGACGAATATTTTCCATGGGTCAAGTGAAAATCAAATGAACCCGCTTAAAATGCACCCATGAGTTAGCAGAGTTTGAAAATTAATTTCCTAAGGGAAATTTTAATATTTTCAGAAGAAATTCGTTTTGCCTAGATTATTTTCCTGACAGAAGTTAAATCTCAAAGGACGAATTATTTCGAGCACGCAAACAATTTTTTTTATCGCCCGGAGTTGAACGTTTTAATGAGAGAATTTAAAATGTCTAAGGCAAATTTTATGAAATCGAGGATTTAAATGACAGACATTTTAAAAGTTGGAAATAAATTTGCTACTCCCACGAATTTTTTCGAGTTGAATTTATTTAAACACTGCGAGATTTTAAAATGGAATTTTAAATCAAGTCAAGTGATTGTTTTTCTCGCGAGTTGTTTAAATCGCCAAGAGTTAACTGGCAGATTAAGAGGAAAATTCAAATTTTTTTACAAGGAAGGAATCATTATTAATGGCAACTGCCATAATAACCGGCTGACGACTAGCCCACTACTGCGCTTGAATTAGAAGATTCCGAACGAAGATAGTGGGAAATTGATGAAGGTGCTAAAAATAGCCCCAGCACTACTTAGCAGGATTCTCCGAGAAGAGTTATTTAAACAATCTCTTCTCTCATTTCTCCTCACATTATTTCGAAGTTGAAGTTGCTGAAGAAGTTCTGGAGAGATTGAAATATTTTCCAAGTGGTTGAGGAGAGAAATTCTGTGAGAGTTTATTTTATTTCGGAGTGTTGAGTTGCTGAAAGTACGAAGTGCTGGAGAAATTTCATTTGCCGAGACTCTTTCTTTCGAAAAGCTGAAAGTGTGTTGCTGCGACTTCGAAGTTGAAGGTTGAAGTTATTTTCCGGAGTTGCTGGAGAATTTAATTCTCAAAGAGCTGAAAGTCGAAGTGTTGAAGAAGTTTAAACGTTGAGAAGTTGAGGAAGTTGGAATTTCATATTGCTGGCAACTCTTTATTCCTCTAACTGCTGAAGTTGACAAAGTGAAGTCAAAGTTCAAACAATTTGTGCTGGAGAAATTAGCTACATTGCTGAAAGTTATTAACTTGCTGCGTTTTTTCTTCACCAGTCAGAAGTGCAGTTGCTGAGAGTTGTCTCTAAACTCAGAGATTTTTTTATACAGTACGAGGTTTGGAGTTAGAAATTTATGCTGAGAAATTTTATTTTCAAAGCTAACTCCGTATTCGCAGCCATCTCGGGAATTGTTTTATTTTATTAATCTGCAGCCTAGCTTATTCTTCTATTTTATTTTGCAGATGGCTGGCGCAAAGGATGTTGCAGGAACAAGCAGAGCCGCAGGCAGAGCTGCAAACACTGAAGCAGGCAAGGCTGGCTCATCCCGGCAGGCAATGATTAAGAGGCTCGCTAAGCCATTTCTCCCAAAGTCAGCAATAGTTTCAAAGTTGGCAGGATTGAATGACACCAACCTTGGTTCATTTAATCTGAATGCACTCAAATCGAGGATGTTCGGGCTAGGGGGCCATCAACCATCCGTCACGGCACATAATATAATGAAGAGTGGAATCTACGCAGCTGCTAGTTTTCCGCCAGCAATTCAGTGTCCGGAGCTAATTATGGAGTGCGCCAATCACTACAAGCCAGAACGTAGGACGATTGTCTCTCCGGATGGTAAACTGCTCGCCAACTTCACACCGGATGCCATCGGAGAAGCATTTGGGATTCCAACTGCTGAGGAGATGTTATACAGAACAAATAAGAGGGCAGATAAGATGTACTCTTCCTCTTTCGAAAGAGTCACTGCAGTCATCAACAGAGTTTGGATGCAGAAGCCGAGGCCACCCCGCACTAAGCTCCCAAAGCAGATAATTGCCGAGGACGTGAAACAAGAATACTGTGATTTGATAATGATGTTGAGCCGGGTAAATGGGAGTGCACAGGCTTACATTTTCGAGCCTTGGATGTTCTACTTCATCGAGATCATCTTGGAAGGAAAAGAGTGTGTCGATTGGGCTAGGATGATTAGCAACCACATCGATGAGCAATTCAGGAGCTTGAAGGTGACGAAGACTTTCTACATGAGCTCATATGTGATTTACATGTTGGCCAGAATGACTAAGTACAGAGGGATTTCGTACAAAGAGCCAATCGGCTGTGCCCCTGGTCAATTCAAAATTCATGAAGCCTGCACACAGCTACATTTGGCTAACATTGCCAACTATAAACGGGCAAATGATGCATTCACAATGCACATCGCGAGGACGCTTCAGCAGAGAACGCAGCAGAGAATATCTAAAGAAGCACAGACATTGATTGAGGAATATGGGTATTGGCTCATCCAATTCCCGAAATTCACATATATTAGGCTGCAAGGGTTCACTTCGTATCCGTATCGGTTACCACGATACCCCACTGATCACATAGTAATGCTTGAGATATCTAGGCAATTGATTGCCTACGATAAGATTCAGAAAAGGAAAAAGAAGGGTGGGCTTGATTTCCCTATCACCATGGGAAATTCCATTGAGGTGTGTCCCTCTTTGCAGGCAGCCCGAGAGGCAGAGGACGAGCTGCAATCTTATCATTTGTCATATCACACAGGCAGGCAGGATTTCGATCCTTACGGGAACATCCGGATGGTACAGAACGTTGAATACCGGCACAGAGCTCATCTGGAGGACTTCTGGGCAAATGCAGTGGATGAGGCTGAGATAAGAAGAAGGATGTTTTCCAGACTTCCTCTCAAGTTGATTAGAGAATGTGAGATTATTCCAGTTCCCGACCAGGTGGAGGAGGATGTCAACGTCATGCAACCCGACTATGGGTCAGTTAGGGATACTCCTGTCCCACCACCTGATTGGTCCGAGCCAGAGATCATGGACTTGGACACTCTTTCTATCCCGGTGATGACTTTTACCAGGACTTGGGTCGACAGACATGTATGCAGACTTAAGAGCAAGTCGATCGCCCTTACTTACAGCTTGATGGGTGACCCAAGGCCGTTATCGGTAAAAAGAGGGAAACAAATTGCTCAGACATCGAGGGCACAAGTGGAAGTGCCAACCCAGCCGATACCGTTGAGGATAGAACAAGCATCACCCGTGCACTCACAAACTCAATCTTCGAGTTTAAGAGTGGTTTCATTATTTGCCGATCAGAGGGCAGGATTAGAGGAAGAGCGGGGACTTGAGGAGGTAGATCAGCCCAACGCCCGGGAATCAGCTAGTGTCAGTTTATCCAGGGGCGGCCAACATGAGGAGGAAGAGGAAACAATGGCCGACACCCATTTTCAGCAGATGTTGGACACAGCTTTGGAAGAAGAGGAAAACACAGAACAAGGGACCCAAGGGTCGGGAGATACCCAGATTATAGAGGAGGATGAGCCTGAGCAAACCAGTGCAAGAAGAGAGGAAGTGCACGAGATGGAGGCAACAGAAGAACAGCCCCTTGTCATTTGTAATCCACAGCAGACGGTGCCTGATTGGCTTTCCGACAGAATGAGGAGAGAACCCGAGGATGACACGGATCCAGCCATTGAGATGGAAGAGTTCCTCAGGAGGATCAGTGCGCCACCAGAGAAGAAAAGGGCCCGAAAGTTTTCAAAGATCTCGACCGACGAGTCAGGCTCTCGCACGCTTCAGGTGGCTATTCCGAGGGAAGATTGTGATCGAACCGAGGAGAGGCCTGAAAATTATGTGATCACCACAGTAGAGTTGGGTCGTCCTACGGGAGCCCAAGTTATCGAGGAGTTCGATAACTCCTATCAGGCATTGAAGGATCAGTTGCTCCGCACGGAGGGGAAGTATAAGAAATTGAAGAAGGAGCACAAAACCTTGATAGGATATATGCAGAATCTAGCACGTCCAGGTGAACCAGCAGACCCGGCAGTAGAACGTCCATCGGAGCTTCCGAATGAGTCAATTGTTGCCTTAGAGGATTTGAAGAAAATGGAAACGGAGGCGGACAAGTGGGTTAGCCGTGTTCATACTGAGACAGGAAAATTCATGGAGGACCTTGTCGATGCTTATCGACAGGCCTCAAATATTTTGGCACGAATGGATATAGTAGATCAGGCCTGGGGTGATACTCGCATCTATCAAACGAAGACTGTACTTCGTTTGGGGGCTTTGATGCATGTACCTCTAGAAACCTTAGTGGATGGAGGTGTAATTCAGAGAGGTGATAGGTACGATTTCACCAGTTGGTACTCCTCGGTGGTCACAGGCCGTGGATTTCACGACGCAGCAAGGGCAGATTCAGCTAAAGTGAAGAAGGCAATGGGCAACATCTTGGGGGGAGTCCTCAATACATTAGAAGCCATATTTGCTAGAAAGTTGGTCCCAGAGGAGATAACTGCTGATGGTTTGAAGGGTAGACTGCCTCCATTCTTCTCAGCTGCGAAGTCACTTGTCCTGGATGACTTTGAGAATGTCTCCACGTTCTCTAGTATAATTCAGCATACCCAGGACGCCTTAGTGACATGGAAGAAATCTTGCATCAGACACGGACAGACGGTAGCAGTCTTGGAGTTCCAGCTCAACCATATTCCACCGATCTCTACACAGGAGGTTGAAGCAGTATTGGCCCGGTTGATCGAGTTTGCTATCCGGGAGAAGGCCAGTGGGAACGCGCTGCTTGATGAGGATCTTCTTGATGATGGTAGTGGGCATTAATTGCTCATTATGATTCTGCAGTGGAGAATATTCTGTGCATTCATTGCCCACTCCTCTCTGTGGCGGTTTTTAGGGCAGAAACCCTAATCAGGGCATAGGTGGCTCGATCTGAGCCCTTCATTGTAATTTGATCTGAACCGTCCACTGAATTGGACTTATTATAAAAGGGGCATCCCCCCTCATTTGTAAAAATCAGAATTAGAATCAGAGATAGATCAGAGCTAGAGAGTATTGGAGATAGAAGTTAGAGAGTAGAGCTTAGAAGTTAGTTTAGATTGAGGAGGAAAGGAAGTTTTCCCATTGAGGACTTTGTAAGAAGTTGTTGTGAACACTCTCATAATATAAAGATTTATCATTGTTTGGTGGTTCTATCTTCTATTGTGAGTAGCTAGCAAGGCTTGTTCGTCTTTCCAATTCAAGGTAGATAGAGTAAAATAGATTTTATTTCATGCAAGTAGTTGTTAGCTGTGGAGTGTGGCGTTGTGATTTGAGCAAGTCTTCTCGTCCATACCACTAGCGGACTTGCTGATGGTAAGTTCGCCTTGCGTGGTCAACTGGAGTATCAGCACTTAACTTCGATTATGGTTCATGTGTTTGTATGCGTCGTGTTGACGGTATGAACGTGTTGTGTCATAGTTTGAACATTTTCTCATCCTTTGAAGATTGCACCAACTTTGTCGGAGTTGTTCGAAAGAAGACAAAGCGAAGTTTGGTTTGAAGATTGTTTAAGTCGATCTTCGTCCTCCACCCCTTTTAGAAGTAGATCTGTAGAATCCCTATCCCTATCCCCTTTTAATTCTGCATTTTCCGAGTCAGTTTAGATACCAGAACAATATCGCCAAATCATTCATGTCCTAATTGCTTCACGGAGTTGAACAACTACGTAAGTCCCCTTGAAATAACCAGCAAAACACATCAACCAACTGAGTCTATTCGCGATAAAAGGAACCTTGGAGTCGAACACATGAACTTTCAAGCAATCTTAGCATGTGGGACACTTTGATCAAGAGAGAATAGAGTGACCGTTGGGCAACTTTATTCTGTGCTGGCGCTGTCACATAAGGCACGTCAACACATCCCTCCTATCATGGAGTAAATACAAGCACAATGCATAGCCTCAATTGAAGAATTGTCATAATAATAGATGATTCTATTCGAGAATATCCCCTCTTTGACTAAAAGGGTTTAAGCTATGAATAAGCCTTATGCTTCTCATGTTTATTCATATCTAGTATATAATACTTATGTTAAACATAAACCTCCTATCATTGAGTAATTACAAGCATTTCGCAAACAGTATTTGCAGGTTCTACTTTCTTCCAAAGTAAACAATACTTTTCTCTAAACGCATGTACCCATAAAAGACTTCAAACAAACAAGAATCAAGTCATTCAACACTAATACAATCAAGGTAAGAATATCCCCATGCCTGTGATAAGCTTTTCAATTAATTGGCTGCAGTCCCAGCACTTCCAAATCAGCAACTAGCCTGGTATCGATCCTTCAGCAAAGACTCAATAACCACTATCTCTCAAGTTGGAAAATACTCCTCTCGATGATAATAATAAACTCTCCCTAAAACTCAAGGCTCTCACTCACTGTTCTTGAAAAAATATTGCAAATAGAGATGTAGATAAAATGCAGAGACTTTCTCAAGGAATAATGCATAGAAGAATGCGTCCAAATAAATGAACTTACTCATCTATTTATACAGCAACTTAGAGATCACACAACCTATAGATTAGGCATGATCTTTGACAGCAAATTGCATGCATAGCAACACATCAATTTCAATTAAAAGGTGGCGAATATGAAAGCATATAACCAGCTTAAACAGCTACAGATCGACTTAGCTAAATGACAACAAATAGAGACCAATTCAAATCTGCATATGATAGAATTCGATTTGCATCTCAAAACAGTCATCTACAGGTTAAAGGATTCAAAGGTGGCACCAAGCATTATTATGCATTCTGAATATCGCACAGTTTCCTCCCTCAAAGAAACAGTCAATAAAAATTTTGTGCCATCAAGTTAAAGTATCGACTAAGTCATGATATCTGTCAATTCACTCATTAAATTGGCTTTGACATAGTCGTTGATATGTATTCATGCTTTTATAGTTATTGATCGATGCAAAATAACATGGTAATTTAGTTTTACTAAGCCCATGGTTTCCTCATAAAAAGGTGTTGACCTATTCTCTTATTGAACATCGACTTATTGGTTGAGTTAAGTTTGCAGATCACAAACTCTTCTATCATTGACAGCAAGAGCATAAAATGCGGCCCAAAGAATATAGTCATAACTATCACAAAGTCGACCTCTAAGTTGTTTAAGATAATTGACTTCAAAGCCATATGTACTTAGCATTATAATTGGCTGATAATCACTGCTTTAGATAGTCGATCTCAAAGCAAATATCAAAGACCCCTACAAGTTGCGCCTAGATCCTTGTTTGGTGCACTATGATTATGACTTAGACTATTTATCCTTTCATATACATAATGCATCTTTCACTAAGGGTAAAATATGTGTTCAGCTTGTTGGCGTTTCAATTAGCACCTCTGGAGTGCTTTATTGGAAACGGACAGCTATTGCAAGTGTTATAGTACCGCTCTTCAAATTATAGAGGAAGATCTCTCTTTGCTGATGTTCTATGTAAAAAAGGTGTACTAAGATTCCTATCTTTTTTTCTCAGCAGCAAGACACAAGGGTGCATAAACACAATGCGTCGTAGCTATGCTTTTCTTTGGTTTCCGCAGATCTTAACTACGACCAACTAGCTTCTAGACTATCCTACCTCCTCAAGATAAACAGAACATGACAGCATAGGAGCGAAATGGATGGGTGGGATCACTTGAATCCTCCGTCTCCTTAGAATATGGTCGAGGCTCTGAACTCTCGGATATACGCTTGGGATAAGGTTTTATACAAGTGAACACTCTTTACGATAGGCTGGATCAAAGACTTGCCAAGGAGGAGGAACCCCTATCCGAGGTATAGGCTTGGGAACAACTTACTGAAAACAACAAGATACGATTATTTGGCTAACAGGATTCCCCCGAGGAGGTGACAGCACCTATCCAAAGTGTAGGCTGAAAGACAATTCATTAAACAACATCAAACAATAGCAATCGATGACAAAATATCTGAGGAACCCCTGTCCAAGGAGGAGATTGAAACAATATACTATTGAGAACAAAGACGTTGGATCAACTCAAACCTTAGATCAAATAAGCATACGCCATCTGACTTTCTTCTTCAAGCTTTACCAAAGAATTACAAAGGTTGGGACAGCAAAGGCACGAAATCATGCACATTTACGATCAAACAACAAACTCTCATCCAAGAGTAAACAAATACAAACAAGCAAACTCTGGCAACAATGGCGCAACAATTTTGCATAGTAAACAAGGTTAAACAAATAATGAGCCCAAGGCTCCTATATATAGAAACTCAAAGGAGTAGGCAACCCTAAAATCTCCTTGAGTCAACAATCAGTTCTTGCCAATCAGCAAGATTTATTCCTATGTCTAAAAGTAGGTGAGGAAGCAATTAACTGGAAATTTACTTCAGTTAACTGAAACTAAACAAAAGTCAAACTAGGAGTCTACTTCAGTTGACTGACACCTACCTAAAAGTGAACTTAAATTACAAATGTGTCTCCAAAATAGACATCCACCTTTAAAGGAGATCTGAGATCCACAAATCGTGGGAGTCAATTAGACATCCTAGATTAGTGGGATCTGACACGCATGATCTGTGGAGATCTAGAGTCAACTTGGAAAGGGGCATCAAGTTGACTCCAGTCATAGTTATTGCTATTTTGGAGGGTAAGACGTCCTTCCTTAGGTGCTTTAGACCTCTTCACCATTGGTCAACAGTGTCTCAATCCAATCGTTGACCTCTTCAGCCCCTGGACAATTAATGCTTCTCAAGATGACAGCGTGGCGTCTCAGCATCTCTTCACTTGTCACAAGCTGTTGTTGATAGTCTAGGTCTTTGGCAGCTGCTTCATCCAAATTCACAAACATGGTTGCAATTTTGGTAAACTTGCAACCATTGAAATCATCAAGGAACATGCTATGAATGACATCTCGGAATTGTTTCTGCACCATTTCTAGCTCAATGTATTCTCCTCCCTCATGCTGGTATCCTATGTGAGGGAAGGATATTACCAACGTTCTTGCAAAGTTGATAATATCTGCGACAATGTGCCTGTAGTCAATCAACTCCACAAAATTGGCATCGTAGGCTTTCACCCTGTATGCCAGTTGTTCTTTCCAATCAAAAAGATGGCGTTTGTTTTCTGTGGTTGTAACTGATTGATATGCCAGTTGTAGATCAGCAACTGTCGCTTCATCTGCTAGCCTCCTTTCTGCTGTCCTCAAGTCTGATTGTTGGATCTCTGCACGGAGTCCATGTGCTCTATCTCTCAACTAGTATGCGTCTGCCAATACACATCGTCCTCTAATAACAAACTCATCCACTTGATTTCTCAAGTGTTTGCCATAGGTGATCAACTAATGATGGTTTTTCTCTGCGTGAAGATCTAGCAACTCTTGAGGCAAAGCCGAGGAGCTAGGAGTACCGTGCATTAAGTTTGAAATATACATCCTCAATTGTCGGTTTTCAGCCTTTAAGGTTGCTTTGTCTTGTCCATCCTTCGTCATCCTCTCTTGGGCACTCGCTGAGGCAATTCCAAGAAGGTCTACCTCCACCTGACGAGTGGTCTTTTCAAGGTTCACCTTTGATAGTGTGAAATCCTCAACCCTCACATTATGTATGTCTTTGTCTTTAGGTGGGGCAGCAGTCTCTATGATGACCTCATTATCTGCATTCCTTTCTACATGTGTTTGCTTCTTTAACTTCTTCGTCGGCATGTCTTGAGGGAAATGGTCGAACTCTATGAAGTCAAGCTGATAGGATGACCTTTCTCTCTTCCTTCCAAGGGAACTCTCAAGCCAGATAGAATCTCGACTAGCTTCGCTAGAAGGAGGAACGTGGGCCCTTTGAATGTTGGATGAACGAGACTGTGCCGTAGCAATGTCTCGTGGTGGCGAGTCCAAGTCAATGGGACTTTGTGACCTCTGTGATGGTGGTGAAGTGGGTTGCTTTGTTTCTATTACAGGCATCGTTTCTGCTACAACTGCTTCTACAATGGGTTCCATCTCTGTTGTGATTATTTCAATCACTGGCTCTGGTTCAGCTGCAGCGATCTCAACTATCTCAGGTAAATTGGTGGTTGTCTCCACCTGTAGCTCTTGTTGATTTGTACCAACAATCCCTTTTTTTCCCCATGTGTTCCCTAACATCCGCATTCCTTCAAGAAGAATGCTCATTTTCTTTTGTCTGGGTCTCTTCCTAGATGTGGAAGGTAGTGTAGACTGAACCGTTGGTAGCTCTGATCAGGGAAGTACTACCTTCCTTGTCCTTTTTCTGTCAAGGTAGATTCGACTGTCTGACTACTCTACTCGTTCTTTCCTCTATAGACGTTCTCTCTTTCGCATACCAATCCACTATACCAAGTGGTTGTGAATCCAACTGATCCATGAAGGAGGGAAGAATGACTTCTTCTTCGTCCTCAGATAAGCCCTCAATGTCCTCTGACATAAAATCAGCAATTTGTGAGAGCTTGAACCTGCTATAGTTCCTTCTTCGCACCTCGAACTCATCATCACGGTTGACCCAATAATCTTCTATGGAAGATTCATGTGATGAGCATTGCTCGAGATGTGCTGCATAGAGCCCTCTTGGATCGTATGATGACCTCCTCTCAATGAGGTACTTGAGATTAAATCTCACTGTTACTTGGCTCATCAACCTAGCATCGGTTGTCGTCTTGCATCTATAGAGTCCCATCTGAATGGGAAAGTTGGCAGCTAGCTTCTTCTTTTGGCGTAGGTAAGAATGAACCTTAGACAACTGCCTCAGGAATTCCATGAACACTACCTTATCTGAAGGGTAGCGTGGCATCATGGCGGGGTGACCATTGTAGCCATACACGCGTATGTAGGTGAAAGTGGGGAATTGGATAAACCAATCCGCCCAGTCCACCATTGTCGCCTTGGCTGCTGGTGATATACGTACGTGCATCTCATGGTCTAGCTCTCGCACGGTGTGCATGGTGAAGAGGTCGTTTATCTTCTTGAAGTATCTTTTTGCTTGAGTAAACTCAAGACGCGAAAAGTATTCTTCAATTTTTTGCACACCTAAGATTCCCACAGTGTTTAGTATTCTGAATTCGCCTTGGAAGGCAATCGGGTGCACTAGGTAAGAACACATGTGGAAACTATGCTCTTCTAAAAACCTGGTAATTTTTTGATGGAGTGTGTCACTGATCAGAGCGGCACAGTCGTAATGTTCTTTCTTGTTGATGATTTTACCAATGATATAGAACATCCATGGCTGAAAATGATTTCCATCTTACTGTCCAGTGACTCTACTGAGTAGAGTGATTAACACTGCGTACTCATCTCTGAATTCTCCTCACCCAACCAATTTGGGCGAGCTGACCTTCTTCACTTTTAACCACTATTCGGCCATTTTCAGCGAACACTCGTCTTTTGAAGCCTCGAATGCCTTTCTGCATTCCGTCACAGATATGACCTTATTGCTACGCCATGGTGGAATTGAAAAATATGTCTCTATGTCCTTCGGCTTCAAACTACAGATCACTTTTCCATCCACTGATAGGACTTCTCTTGTGGTAGGATTGTAATGCTTGATGTAAGCCATTACAAGCTCCACACTCCATGAAGTGATAGGAATGCATGCATCTCGGAACAACCCGGATTCTTCAATGTTCTACAACGTAATTTGATTCATGCCCTCCAAATCCTTAGAATTGACCTCCAGGTTTTTTGCCATAAGTCTGCGTCAGTCGTTTTCAGATAATCATGGTACAAGACCGTCTTGGTCTTGTATTGTACATGGGAGTACTGCATTCTGAAAGACTTAAAGATAGATTGTGCACTTGACCCTATTCTGACACTTTCCGGAAACCCTTACCAATAGTGCCTACCGAGAAGTATTTTTCTAGGAAAAATTTGGCACATGGGTTTTGTTTGTGCTTCAAAGCTGAACAGACCTAGTTCCTTGGATTTTTGATTTGGAGACTTTTCAGGAAAGATCCCTAAAAATAGGGGCATCAAGTTTGTTGATTCAGGCAAATCTGAAAAGATGGGTTTCACTGGCAAATTGCGTTGATCATACCCAGCTGGTCAAATCTAAGGTGGCCTGTCGTTTCTTGTGACATGCAAAGAATTTTTAGACAGAAGAGAGGAAGTAGACAAGAGGTGGATTGGAAGTTAAAATCTGCCTCTTTGCAAAAATCTGCCTTTGGAATCAACCTCAAAGAAGAAAACCTTTACTGCCACTAATCTTCAAAAATATCAAAGAACTGTTCAAAACCTCTGCTAGATCTTGAATATACGTTCTTGGGGGCAATTTGTAGTGTACCGACACTCTGCTGATTTGTTTTCACTGTGTTCGTAGGTCTGATTTTGTTTCAGTTTGTGTTTTCTTTCTTGTCTTTGAGTTTGTTTGCCAATAATGTTAAAATGGTACCACGAAGCATATGCATAAAGTTGGAAACTTCTAATAAACTAATCTACTGAAAATCACTCAAGTAATTACTCAATTTAAGAGCCAAAGATGCTTTCTTCATTACATAATAGATCACATAAAATAGATGGCTTACATCAGATTTAAAAAAATACATCTTATGCCATAATTTTTACTTACAGCCATACAAGCACTGTGAATAGTGACTTGCTACAGTACCCACCCCTAAAGAAATGCACATAACTCTTGGAAGACGAACTTCTCCCAACCAAATCCAACATGGGAAACCTTCAAGGACAAGGGCGCACCCTTTAGGAAAGATAGCAGCCACCAAGGAGAGGCGTCATTTTTCCTTTTCCTAGTTGAAACCCTCATAAAAAGGCAGTTGGCTGTAGCTCTTCACAAACAGCCCCAAAACGCTTCAAAAGCAAACAGCTCCCGTGCAAATGTGAATGGAGTCTGTGGCAGTCCAAACCCCCTTTGAAAATGGCTTGAATGACCTACAATCAGCAACTTATGAATCCAAATAAAGCAACCAAAAACTGACCAACAACCTTAAGGTGGTGTTTCACACCCTCAAGCAGCTCAAGAACGATGAACTAAGCCCCACCAGGCTCACCCACTGCAAGAAATCAGAAAACCCTAGCCTCCTTCTTCCTCCAAAGCAACACTTCCAAGTTTTCAACAAGTAAAATCATCCATGCATGAAGAGGGTCGAACTTTCTCTCTTCATATATATAATTTAACATTGAAATCACTATTCATTAAAGTGAGCACTATTCACTTAAGTTATTTATTTTTCCACTTTAGCAATGAATAGTAACTGCAAAATATAAAGTCACCCCTTCATTTTAAAGACACATGGTCCCTAGGCCGAGGATGGTGAAATAAAAGGTGAGTATCAATAATTTAAGCACAAGTATCATGCCAAACACAACAATTCACCCCGCCACCATACTCCAAAGATCAACACTGAGATTTGACGACCAAGTGCTCGTCCAAGAAACCCTCTATCCAAAACTATTAGCCTACGAGGGTCAGGAAAAATAGGCTAATCCCTAGTTCTGATGCTCATGAAAAAAAGGGGACATTACAGTCCGCCCTCCTTGAAATTGCTTGTCCCCAAGCAATCTCTACTACAAAGAAACCTCAGTCCTCGGAAGGCCCAAATGAAGAACTGTAAAATGTCCCATGCATCACCAACTAACTCCGGAAGCACTAGCATAAACGCAACTACGCCAAATATTCCCGGATCCCAAAACAATCTGAACTCACATCCATGTGTCATGCAGAGATAGGAATATCTAGAAGCATCCGCTATGCAAAACCTCTCTTGTCCTCCGTTAAACACCCATGGATGCGATATTTAACCCAACCATCATGCCAATTGACACCACAGTCACTCTGTAACACTGTAACTGAATGTAATCCCTGTGACATAAAAGTAGCAACCCTTGTCGGATACATATTAGCATGGTGGATAACTGACTGCTGACCCTGCAAGTAATCCCCCAAAAAAAACTGAGTCGGGTACTTGCAACTGCTAATCCCATCTTCTGAAGATGGTAACTCTCCACCCCATAACAAATGGCATAAACCCTGAGCCACTCCATACCGACGCATCAACAAGTCCTCTGAGTGTGGATCAAAAGAGAAGTGATGAGCACTCCACACTATGTAGTTGCGATAAAACACTCCCACCTCGGTCAATGGCTCATCACTAGCAATACTGAAAACAGGAGATAGCTCCAAACTCCTATAGTAACAACGATGTAAGGCTGAATCAACCTTATCCTCAGGAACCTGCAACTGATCACTCTGACTCAGAGACACAACAAGCTAGCATCCAAAATCAGCCGCATGGGATGCTGTATTAGTTTGGCTTCCAAGAGAGGGATACAAAAAAACATGAGAGCCATACTCCCAACCCAATGATACTTTGCGAGTCCCTTGTGAAGATGATGGAGTAGCCTCGTGTACTAACACACAACTCTCAGGGGGATCCACCATTGCGACACAAGAGCTATCAGTAATATGTCCCGCACCATCTATCATGGTACTGACCACAGGAGAACTTGATGCAACGGGTGCTTCTCTACTACTCTCAACCAAAGTACTCATCCCAACTGAGACTACCGCACTTATATCCGTGATAGATGTAACCACATCCTCAATACAACCCATGGATATACGATCTTCACCAACTGTCACTGTAGGAGACTATATTGTAATTGCAACTGGTGGAGACTATACCAAACTCCCCTACACGATAAGCTCCTCCAACCGTGACTGTGACTCCTGAAGGGCCAACTGGGTGCTCTGCAATGAGTCCATAGTCACCTCAAGCTCATGAGTGAGCTCGTCAACCTCCTCTTCTTTTCCCTTCAATGCATCATAGCAAATACCATCCCACTCGAGAAGATAGTTCATATCAAAGAGTAACGCCAAGTAATTATGTTTCATTAATCCAATGGCTTCTCGTAGTGTATGGAACTCTCCAAGGGAAAGACTGTTGTCACCGTGCTCATCTAGCATAAGAGTACTCCAACCATAGGTTGCCAACATCTGTCGAGCAACATCAAAATGCTCCAAGGCTGTAACAATCATATTATCACTAACCTTCAACTGCCCTATCAAATGGTGATGCCCCTGTGACTCATCATTTCCACCCAAATCTGCACTATAGTAAGAGGTTGAGTCCTCATCACTCACCTCTTGATCAGCAACATCATGTCTGCTATCCTCAATGCACACATCAACAACTAAGGTACTGCTGCTATGTACCTCAACGAATGGCTCATCAGGTAAAGTAGAAACTGCTGATATGACAGTATCTTCACACACTTCCTCTTCCAATGTAACTATATCACCATCCAACTCACGATCCTGTGGTTCTATGTCAACACATGAATCATCAAACTTGTTCTCTAAGGCCTGATCTGGAAAATCAGACTCACCATGACATGAATCCGCGCCAAATACTACACCATTAGTACCCAATTCCTAAGTACTTTCATGTAACAACTCAATAGTAGCATCTTGCACATGTGTAGCCACCATTGTTTCATGCTATTGCAGGCTACGAGCTAATCTTCGTTGTGAAAGCGTGAGTTTTCGCTGGGTATTATTCAAGATGCTCTCAACCCTGATCCTAACTCCACCATACCAAAAGTGGTGAAGCAATACACTGGGACCCCTCCAAACGGCAGTGCTAACTCTACCTCCACCTGGATCCCAACTCAGTAAACCATGCCAATTCCAAACACTATGCTGATACACCTCAAGTATCATACTTGAGTCGCACAGATAAACTGAAAATCTATCAACCTCAACACCATCTGACTTTAGCGGCGCCACTCGGATATACCCTTTCTCCAAATTGCAGCAAGTCTCCAAGTCTTGAATCAAATGATAATCAACGTCGGAGAATAAAGTAGAGGACCTGCTAAACCCGGAATCATCATTTGAAGTCAGAGACAAGTCATACCAGAGCTGGCTAGAGCACTCCTTATTTCACCCACCTCTTTGTGACATCAAAGTCATCATCAAATTTGGTGTATGTGGGATGAAAATGAGTTGATGAGCATACCTCATGCTATAATCGAGGTGAAACTCTTCTGACTGTGCTAATTGAGTGCTCACCAAAGAACCCTTAATGTCCTCAAGCTCTAGAGAGAGCTTATCAGCTTCCTCTTCTTCGCTCGTCAAGGACTTCGAATCGATCCCAACAAGGCTAAGTAGGGTGTCTCTGTCTGAAAGAAGGTTCAAATAATTCATCTTCATTATTTCCATACCTTCTTTGACAATCTGCAAAGCATCATGAGAAGATCTGGCTCCAGTCCTTTCTCGTCTTCTCTCTAACTGGACTGCCCAAAGATGATCCTCAATTAATTTGTGCATCCTATCATGATGAGATAATGCCGCAATAATCCCATCCTCCTTCACTTTCAACTTAGTCTCCAGGCTACAAACAACTCCTACACCATATGATGAAGCCTCTAACTGTTCTTGCTTACCCATGTCTGGAATCTTCACCAAGTTCTTCGATTGCCCAAGCTTACCAACCTCATCACTGTCATTAGAACAAAGTGCATCTCTTCTTTGTGTAAGGAGTCCTCTAAGGTTATCTATTCCCTTTTGTCTTGCTATGTTGATGAGATTGACTTTATCTTTTACCTTTTGAAGGTGTTGTCTCGCATTGGCAGCCACTAATCTAGCCTCCTTTGCTTTCTGCAACCATCCTTCGTTCAACTTTTCAGACCTCTTTACCTCTTCGCTGCCAAAATATACAAAACCAGCCCTCATATGCTTGATATCTTCATGTCTACCAAATGGTGTAGTCAAAACACTAGTGGCTGCTCCACTTAGTAGAAGATCAATTTTCACATTCTCCTCCATATCTTGGGCCTTCAATAGACTTTCATATGTGTGAATGGCATCCACCGAACCACAATCCGATTCCTTGTCATGATAGGTTGAAGTAATGCTAGACTCAAATAATGAGGTATCACAAGAAATCTGACCTTCATGTTGCTGCTCTAATGTAACTGATTTAACTGCAACCAATTTTTGTTTTTCTTCAACCTTGACATCATCATGAAGTGTCATGTGATCCAAATCCTCCTCTTGGCAAATCTATTTAATACTCTCCTTAGGATCATCAGTAGGCTGATCACTAACTGCTGCAAATTCATTGTAGAGATTTCTAGAAGTTTATCCTATCGATGCCTCTTCTCTCTCCTTTTTGTTTTGTGATATAGACCTGAAGAAGGATAATAGGTATTGCTCTGAATTTGCGTATTGCTCCCGTGCAAATGTGAATGGAGTCTATCACAGTCCAAACCCCCTTTGAAAATGGCTCGAATAACCTACAATCAACAATTTATGACTCCAAATAAAGCAACCAAAAACTGACCAGCAACCTTAAGGTGGTGTTTCACACCCTCAAGCAGCTCAAGAACGATGAACTAAGCCCCACCAGGCTCACCCACTGCAAGAAATCAAGAAACCCTAGCCTCCTTCTTCCTCCAAAGCAACACTTCCAAGTTTTCAACAAGCAAAATCATCCATGCATGAAGAGGGTCGAACTTTCTCTCTTCATATATATAATTTAACATTGAAATCACTATTCATTAAAGTGAGCACTATTCACTTAAGTTATTTCTTTTTCCACTTTAGCAATGAATAGTAACTGCAAAATATAAAGTCACCCCTTCATTTTAAAAACACATGGTCCCTAGGCCGAGGATGGTGAAATAAAAGGTGAGTATCATTAATTTAAGCACAAGTATCATGCCAAACGCAACAATTCAGCCCGCCACCATACTCCAGAGATCAACACTGAGATTTGACGACCAAGTGCCCGTCCAAGAAACCCTCTATCCAAAACTATTAGCCTACGAGGGTCAGGAAAAATAGGCTAATCCCTAGTTCTGATGCTCATGAAAAAAAGGGGACATTACACAATTTGCTATTTTATCCTTCAACCTGCAAAAGAATAAGTGATAATGGGACGCCTAGCTTGAATATATGATGATTCAAGTTGAGATCCACCAAGTTTGGGTGCCAACTCATGATTTAAGCCTGATTTGGAGTTCAAAAAGTTGATTTCCACTGATTGTGGAGTGTTCGGCCTCTTTTGCCTCCAAATTTCCTTAACTCAAGTCAACATATTGCTCTTGACTTTTTTAGGCGTCCCTCCTTGAGTTTGAGCAGTTTTTATCATTTTTTTAGGCCGAAGTGCCTCCGTTTGACCTTTGATCCTGGTTGCTCAGTTGATCTTTAGCAGTTGTTGACTGATCTATTGTCGAGATGGGATCATACTGAAGAGATATACTTGGGGTCATCAAGTCAGAAACTTGAGTTTGAGCCTCCAGAATAAAGGGCACCTTTCTCCAAGAGAGGCGCTTTTGGCTGTGCCTTAGTCAATTTTCATTGACTGTTCTTCGTTTTGGCCTTTTTAGACCCTCCATGCTTTGATTTGATGCTCCTATTGATTGATGAGTCAGATGACTCTGCTTGATGGTGCATCGAGTAGCCAGCTCAGTCCTGCAAAGGATGGCTAACTTCTCAGCTTCTGGAGGTGAGTTTATGTCTTTCAAATCTAGGGGCGCCCCTGGTGGCTTGTTGATTGATTTTATCTACTTTGAAAACTAGCTACTTTGATCTCTGTCGTCAAATGATTCAGTTCTTAGATTCCTTCGCTTACAGTCTCATTGTCGAGATTGATCAAAGTTGAGAAGGTCATCCTGGAGGGTAGTGAGCAATCAGGCTGCATCTACATGTTCTAAAGAAAGGGCGCCTTTCTTCAAGATGGGCGCTTTTCCTCTGTACTTAGCTAATTTCTTGGCTTGTTCTCTTAGTCTTTCATTTTGGCTTTTTCTGCTTGATCTCAGCATGTGATCATTTGGCGTGTCCTGTGAACGTGTTGTTAGATTGATCACGTAGCTAGGAGAGAGCTAAACAGATGTTATGTATGGAGCAGCTGTTGATAGATTCATCAGATGCCTTGAACTAAGGGGCGCCCCTGGCCAGCAATGGCGCTTTTTCCATGAAGCTCTTTGATTTGACATGTTCATTGCTTGCAGAATCTCCATACTTCATTGACGTTTAGCCAGTGATCCTTGAATCAAATGATCTCGCTGATAGTTTTGTTGTCTAGCCAACACAAACGTGAAGAAGACGGTTGTTTTGAAGATGTCAGGTGACTGCATTTGCCCTCTAAGATCCAAGGGTGCCTTTCTTCAAGAGGGCCGCCTTTTCAGCTGTTGACTTCATTTTTGCCTTGGTAGCAAAACGTCACCTTCCAAAGTTAGCCAAATTTTGGCTTTTTCGTTTTGAAAATCTCCTTCGTTTGAACAGCATCTTTTTGACCTTTTTTGCCATGGCTTCTTCATTGGAGCTTTTGAAGTTTAGCTTTCAGCACCTAGTACTAGCCAATTTGCCATTAATGGTTGTGGAGCTCCTAACTTTGTTCATGAAAAAAATAGAAATAGACCCACTAGAGTAAAACATGTCTTTTGATGATTTTGATTTGATCAGTGTGATCTTGAAGTCGGTTAACCCTATCAAAATCATTTTCAATCATTTCCGAGAAGGTCCTATTTTTTAGGGTTTCCCTAAAAATAGGGGCACGAAACCCTAATTTTCAGTTTTTCAGAATTTTAACCATAGGTTCCTTGATAAAAACCCACAAAAACTTTATGTTTGGTTTGACCTAAAACAAACTTTTGACGGCATTTTTACATGATTTTAGCTCAATTTAAGCAGAATGCAAAAAAATTATTTTGGGTACAACACAGCTCTTGGTTTACTGGCAGCAATATGAAAATAGATAGACACAACAGCATTTAGAAATAAAGTAATCATTTGTTCTTGTGTTGAATATCTATATAATATAAATATATATTATATTATATTATATTATGTACATTTTTATATATTCACAAACATATATAATATATATATAATTACTTTAGCGAAGCATCATTTGATATCTAGAATACGTACATCCAAGTTATCATTCTCATTGAACAATATGCATGTATACATTCATATACATATATATACATTTCTTGAATAAGCGTTAATGCTTACGTATGTATATATATATATATGTATGTGTGTGCACAATCATATATATTCAATGACAACATGATAGTTAAAAGATTCAATTGGTATGCAAAAGAATACAACAAGATAACAATCACATAGTAATAATATATATTATCTATTTACACCCCTCTATTAAGCACTTACGCTTACGTGTATATATATATATATATATATTATCTATCAACACAACAATCAATGATCCATTCAATATTTGAATGATCACATCCTATGTGACTATGGCATCATATCAATCGTTTATAAACACATATGCATATCTATACATATGACATCATACTCATATGGACATCCCATTATATCCATCGTACGCATATGCCGCCATATGCATATATATGCATGTATGCATATATCCTAATACATAATCAACCACACAAACAAGCACGGTAGGATAAGGAAGGACTCACAAGCTCAAACAAATAAACATCATCCAAGCATGCATTCAATAGTAATCAAGACCCTTACTAATGCAGACAAATTACGCTAAGGATGACTTACCTACTTCCCACATGATAACCCGACTCAATCAATCTACTGTGGATGTGTGAATAAGTTCAGATAGGTTACGTTACTGGTTACCCGACCAAGACCTTCTCCTGAGTGATACTTCCCCTCCGCCTGGAGGAATTGAACATATACTTGCAACCACTAACACTTGCACATGGCAGTCAACTATTCACAAAATATGCAATATACATAATACATCTCCAAAGTTAGAATATCAACACAATATTCATCCAATCACATAAATGCATTCCTTCATATAATATTAAATGAGATGGCATTTGTTGGCGTTACAATTCGCACCTCTGGAGTGTGTATTGGCAACGAACAGCTATGCACAGTATTAACTGCTCTTCAAATTAGGAGGGGGATCTCCCTCTTTTGCTAATATGCGTGAAAAAGTAAAGTATTCTAAATTCCTATCTTTTTGACTTAGCTGGTAGAGGCACAAGGTTATAAAACCAAGAACATTGAAGCTAAGGTTTTCTCTGGTTTCCGCAAATCTTAACTACAACTAGGCTAATGCTAAAACTATCCTATCTCCTCTAGAAAAAAAGAGCAAGAGGAATTAGGAGCAAGTGGGAATGGTTGACGATAAACTCTATCTCAAGATTCCCAAGGAGGTGGAACACCTATCCGAGGTGTAGGCTGAAAGTAGATTACTAGAAACAAACACTAAACGATAATCTTTATTTAAGAATTCCCAAGGAGGTAGGATACCTATCCGAGGTGTAGATATGAAAGAAGGATTATTAAAAACAACATCAAATGATAATCTTTTTTTCTAAATTCCCAAGGAGGTAGGATACACATCCGAGGTGTAGATATGAAAGAGAGACTATTAGAAACAAATAAATCTAAGACAGCAAATTGTATTATGAGACACACACACAATGAACGATCAAACCAGCTTTATATTAAACAAAGTGAACAAATACAGAATAGCAATATTGCACGGCAAGGTGGGCACAACAATTTTTTATCACAGCAAAAGTTAAAATACAATGAGCAAGGTGCTTTTATTTATAGAATCTCAAAGGAGTAGGGAGACCTAAAATCTCCTTGAGTTAACATCAAGTCTTGCCAACATGCTAGAGTTATTACTATTTCTAAACAAAGATAACCTAATAGTTAACTAGAAAGACTACCTCAGTTAACTAGTCTAAAACTAAGACTAATTGGACTTTGCAAAACGCAAGTCTTATTGATATGAGTCAACTGATAACCAACATCAGTTAACTGAAACCTAACTGAAAGTTCCACCTCCACCAAAAATATCCCCGAGGAAGAGATAAACATGCATGAAATCAGCAATCTAAATTCAAGAGTGTTGTTGAATTGATTGTTGCCTTTGACTCTATTCTTGGGAAAATCGTGGAATCTAACTGACTGTCTACTCCAAGCCATCTTGAGCAATCATATCCTCCAGGAAATTGTTAATTGCATCTTCTTCATCCAAAGATCGTCACATACCTCAACTATCAGTTTACTGCTTGTCAGCTATTTGCGCAATCCTGGAAATATTTGCACACTTCAACTGGCAGTTCACTGATTGGTAACTTTGGCGGCTCCATAACTGGAGTGATGATCTTTGTTTCTTCTACAGCTTGATGCTTATGACGCTTTTCTTTATTCTTGTCAAACATGCTTTGGTCTATGCCTCTCAACTTGTCTAAGTCGATTTATGGGTGTGCCTGATACAAGTCTGTGGCAATTGTTCTGATGAAATCATGAATCAAGACCGATTTGGTCTTGAATTCAATTTGAGTGAATTGCATACTGAAAAAATAGACTGTTGATTGTAAACACAGGTATGTTCTGGCAACTTTTTTCGGCGAGCCTAAAAATAGCCTGTCGAGGGGCAATTTTAATGAAAAATTCTGAGATATGGGTTTTGTAGAGAATGTAATTCTAAGGCAACCTAGGTCGTCAGAAATTTGAAAAACTGACATTTCCTTTGACATGCAATGACTTTTTAGTCTAGAAGCTATAGAGGGCAACAGGGCTATTTTTCTCGAAAAAATCATACATATGGGTTTTATTGGCGCATGCGACCTGATCAAACCTAGAGTCTTTGTTTTTTGAAATTTCGACTTTTTCTAGAAACCCTAATTTTAAGGGGCAACAGGGCAACTTTTTCCCAAAAAATCTAGCACATGGGTTTTATTGCCAACACTATGCTGAGTGAACCCAGATGACCAGATTTTGAAAAAGATGGCGTTTACTTGTGCATGCAAGAGAAAACCTAAGACAAGGATAGAAGAAATATGAGAGGAAAAAGATAGAAATTATATTCTGCCTCTATCAATCTTCAAGAAAGACACCTCCTTCAATCCTCAATCTAATGAATTTCTGTCAAGAACCTCATGGAAAAATGAAGCATGAAATATTATTCTTTTGTGCAACCTGAACAAAGAACCTCGAAGAACACTGAAAATAGCCTTTGTTTGATTCTTCAAAAGGCGTTGGAGAGAAAATAGCTGATTTTTGCTTCCACCTACAAGAAATAATGAAGTTGTGACGCCTATTCTTGAATAAACAAGCATTTTGGAGATGGTAGTGCCAGTTAGGTAGCTGCGCCAACCCTAATTGAGTTAATCCTCATGCATGCATCACGAACTAAAGTTCTCCATTGATTTTGGACGCCATATGCAAGAGGTAGCATGCAAAAATCACAATTGAGAGTAAAATGGTCAAACTTTGACTTTTGGCACCCAAGCTTGAGAGTTATAAAATTTTCAAAGATTTTCAACTTTCGCTGTGACAAACTGCCTTTGTTTGACATTGAAATTTGGTTGACCGATTGATCCTGAAGTTATGTTGATAGACTCATCACGAAACTAGATCAAGTCTGATGAGATGTTGCTGAGAGCAACCAATGCTAAAAACTTCATCTGGTGCCTTGAATACTAGGGCACCTTTTCCCAAAAGGGTGCATGTTTCACCAGACTTAGCCATTTTTGGATTTTGACTCTTCGTGCTTCAATCTGCAACTACCGATGACTAACGATTCTTGTCGATTGGATACCAAATCCATCGCGAAGCTAAAATAATTCTGCAAAGGAATACCTTATGTGCAAGTTCTGAAAGTTGATTTAAAGTGCTCAAATTCAAGGGTGCCCCTAGCCTTCAGGGGCGTAATTGACCTTCTGAGACTGATTTTGCACCTTGCAACTTTCAACGAAATGCCCCACTTTGACCCTTGCTACTAGGAGCTAGATTTCTCTAATGTTTGTGTCGATGATCTCATTGTGGAGATTGAACAATTTGGAAGAGATGTTCCTGGGAGTGATGAAGCCAAAAGACCGCATCTGAGACCCCAAAAAGTTGGGTACCTTTTCCAGAAAAGTTGCATGTTTCCAACAGTCAATTTTCTACTTGCTCTCGTCTTTGGTGTTTTACATTGATTCTTCATCCACAAGCGTTTGACAGGTCCCGAGAACTGATGGTTGGATTTATCGCGTAGCTAGAATGATTCTACACAAATCTCTTGAAGAAGACAACTGCCAAAACCCTCATCTAGTTGATCAAAAGGCTAGGTGCCCCTAGCCTATAGAGGTACATTTTGACATTTTGACTTTCATTTATCCTTTGTTTTGCATGCTCGCCAGATCAACAGCTACGGTCGTTTAGTATGTCTTATGGACTGGCGAACGGATCCATCGCGAAGCTGGGCTGAAACTAAAGAGATAACCGAGAGATGGTTACCAAATTCTAATATCTGGCAAGCTATATTCAAGGACACCCCTCGGCTATAGGGGCACAATTTCCATGATTTGACTGTCGTCTTTGATGTGTGTAACCGTCAGCATCTTCCGCCTTTGTTTGTTGATGCTTCGCAAATCTGATGAATTTGCTTGATGACTTGTTGGAAAGCTGACAAAAATCCGGAGAAGATGAATTTCTTTACAACCTGTTGTACCCTAAACAATTTTTTTGCTTCATTAAGGCATTTTGATTAAAATGGTCTAAACCTTGTAAAATTGTTGTCAAAAGTCAATTTTTGGGCAAACGAAGTATGGACTTTATGTGGGTTTACTGTCTAGAAGATACTAGCAAAATTTACAAAAATTGAAAATTAGGGTTTTCAAACCCCTATTTTTAAGGAAAAACCCTAAAAAATAGGATCTTGTCAGGATTGACTGAAAATTATTTTGATTGGCTTATTTCACTTCATGATAACAGTGGTGAAGTCGAAATCAAGAAAAAGTAAATTTAAGTTTTGTGGGTTTTTTTCACTTTTTTAAGAGAAAAGTTACAATCTCTGAGGTCAACAATGGCAAATTGCCAGATACCAGGTGTCGAAATCTAAGCTTAAAACACTCCAGCAAAGATTCTATGGTGAGATATGTTCAAAATAATGCTTCATCATTGGAGAGATTTTCGTTGAGGAGAAAATCATCAAAAAAATTCGAACTCTGGAAATAAAAGTGCACTTGCTAGCCAGGGGCACCCTATGTTTCAGAGGCTTAGATCATCTTTTTGAGATTTGTCACTTCCAAGAAGACTTCTCTGGAATCCTATCAGCTTTGGAATGAGCCTACCAGCCAATCCAGAAAATCTGTCTAGTACCTAAAATTGAAGATTGAACGAGGAACGAGGGAGATGTAATTGGTCAATTTTTGACTAACACTGGAGCAGAAGAGCGCCCTTGGAGGCCAGGGGCGCCCAAACTTTTGAGGTACCAGATGTAACTTTTTCAACAAATGACCTCCAAGATGTTTGTCTTAGACTTGATCAGACTTCGCAGCAAGTCGGTCAGCAGATGAATTTGAGTTGCCAAACTGTCGGAATCAAGAGTCAAACAAAAGGATAAAAGTCATTGTCAAATATCAGTTCAGAGCACAAAAGAACCCGTAGAGGCCAGGGGCCCCTATGGATTTTGAGCCCTCAAATGCAATGGTTAGGATTTGCTCAACTATTCGTCTTGTGTAGAATTCTTCCAGCTTTCCATTGCATATCTCACTTTGATCGTAAGACTTGTCAGTAGTCGACAGTTGAAGAATGAATGAAGAATCGACAAGTTTGAAAAATGGTTGTCTGGAAATAAAAGCACACCTAGAGGCCAAGGGCGCCCAAGATTTTCACCTATCAAATGAGGTTTTTAGGGATTATTCTCTCCAAGAGATCATATTCAGAATTGAGCCAGCTCCGCAATGGACCTGTCAGCCAGCTCGGGAGTTTTGCCAAGTGTTGGGAAATGAAGGCTAAAGGGAGGAGGAAATCAAGTTCAAAATGATGAAAATGCATGAAGATTTGACTAAGTCTGATAAGAAAAAGAGCCCCTAAGGCCAGGGGCACCCAGAATTTTGAAGGCTCAAAAGTCAGAATTAGGGTTTTCAACCTCAAGGAGCTCCTTTTCAGGTTTGATCCTACTCTTCAATGAAACTTTCAGCCAATCTATTCTCAATTAGAATCAGTGATCAAACATAAGCTCCAATGACATTTGGAAATGAAAATTTTCAAAAAAGTTTTAAGTCTGGAGTAATGACGCCTAAAGTCAAACTTTGGCTTTTGAACTGAAGTACATTAGCGCCCTATGATGGTGGAGTTTTTGAACTCAACTTAATATAATATTAAAACTCTAGTTTCACTTCTAAGTCGACCTCAAAATGACTTAATTTTTCATGCATGTGGAGAATTTCTCTTTGATGTTGGGTGGCGCCTATTTTAGGATTTATTTTTTATCTAGTTAACTGAATTGAGGTCCAATAATATTATTGCATCCTAATTTAGGGTTTTTGCATGCAAAATAACACCTTAATTCATGAAATTTATTTATAAAGGCATTTGGGCGTCCATTATTCTCATCACAGGTTGAAGGCAAACACATATTTTCTCGTGCAAGCAAGATATGAAGGCGCTACAAGTTATATTTTTCGGTGTTCTTTGCAATGCCAGGTCCAGATTGTTCAAAGGAATTATTTTCTAGACTTCATCTTTCAAGTGCATGCATTCCAAACTTCATCAAACCTCATTCAAGGCATAGGCATCATTTTCAGAGGCAAAATATAACTTCTACTTTCTCTCGCATGTCAAAGTAAATGGCATCTTTTCAAATTCTGTTCATTTGGGTTCACTGAGCGTAGCATTGGCAGCAAAACCCATGTTCCAAAATTTTTCGAGAAAATTGCCCCGTTACTTCTCATTTTGAAGAATTGTGTATTTTTTCAAAGATTCTTTTGCATGTTGGCCAAAAAGTCAACTTTTTGAAAAACGAAGAATCTAGGTTTGGTCAACTCATTGGCACCTACAAAACCCATGTGCCAGTTTTTCTCATGAAAAATTGCCCCGGAGCCCCTATAGCCTTTATAGCTTCTATTCTGAAAAGTCTTCACTTGCCTTAGTAAAACTCATTTTTTCGAGTTTTTTACAATCTGGGTTGGCTTAAAATTTCATTCTCTACAAAACCCATGTTTCAAAAAATTTCCTAAAAATTTCCCCTCAAAAGGAAAACTAGTAAAACAATATTCATTCTTGACATTTTATTTTCAAAACCACAGCTTTGGACATTGAGCAACTATTCTATTCATCTTTCCACCCTATGACAAAAAACCCTAGCCAAAGATTGGTTTCAAGGACGGAAGCCCACCTATCCAATTTATGAGTGGATTTATCCAAGATTCACAGGTGTACTGAATGTTAGGAATTTTTTGAAGAATTGAAGCTTGACAAATAAATATCTATATATTTCATTTCGACAATAGGACCTAGATGATCCCCATTTTCCCCATTTCCAATTGGTGAACCCTATTTTTCTATGTTTCATTTTGGTGAAACCGACTTTGTACAACAAAATTTTGAAAATTAGATCTATTTCAGCCCTAGATCTAAGTTTGCATTAGATTTCCATTAATTGCATCACACTTAGGGTTCTTTAAACTTGCATTAGTGAACATTGCATTTAGAGTTTAATATTGCATGTTTGCATCACTTAAATTCATAAAAAATCAGAAAATTTGCATTAAGTTTGCATTCATTTTGCATTGTAATTGCATCAAGATAATTCTTCAATCATATAGGTTCAAATTGCATTCTAAAAACAGTCATCTTATTCATCATTTGACCTTATTTGCACTTGCATCTAGACACCCTAATCTGGAAAAACCTGTTACAACAATCTTTGTTTGCAACCAGAAACATAAATCACATACAGAAGCCCAAAATTTAAAACTTAAAATTTTAAGAAAACCCTGAGCAAAAACCCATTCACCCATGGGTCAATGAGTCCCTGTACAAACATTCTATTTCTAACCAATTTCTAAGTGCATTCAAATCTCTGTTCGATGTTCCTGTTTCTGTTGTTCAAACTGTATTTTGAAATTCTGAAAAACAGTTACTATATGTGCAAGAAAAGGTGTTATCTTGTCTCATTTGTTGCAGACTCATAAAAATTCTATTGCATTTCAATATTCAAAATCATCAAACCTATAGGACAAGTGTGACATTCTGAAGCATTCTATAAGTTGGATAGATTACTTTTCATGTTAGCATGTTTCCTTTTCAAAGATGTAGTTTTGACATGGTTAAGAATAGATTGTATAAGTACAACATTCCCTCTTATGAGTACAATTTAGAGCAAAGAAATGAGGTCATTAAGAAACATGTTAGCCATCCTCCCACTATCTTTCCTAGTTATGAGAACATCTTAGTGCAAGAGAACCAAACCATTGACACATTTCTTAATATCACCTTGCCTGTCCTTCACTCAACCCCTAATATCTCTCCCCTTTGTGAGGATGATATGATACAAGAGGATACAAGCATGGATAATCATGAAAACCATAATTACTCTTTTCCCAATACCTCTCCTATTGGTGATGAAGGTATCTCAATGAAAGAAGATACAATCATTGAAAGTCATGAAAGTCCTGTTTGTTCCTCTCCTTCTCCCACTTGGGAGGATATGATGACACAAGAAGATGAGATCATTGACACATTTCTTAAACATCACTTTACCTACTCTCCATTCATCTCCCAACACCTCTCCTACTTGTGAGAATGCTTTAGTGAAAGAGGATGCAATCATAGATAACCATGACAATCACATTTTTTCTTCTCCCAATATCTCTCCTATTTGTGAAGAAGATATTTTGGTGTTAGAAGATCCACTCACTGAGAGTCATGAGAATCTTCTTTCTCCCTCTCCCAATGCTTCTCCCACTTGGGAAGATATAATTGAACAAAAGGATCCAATCATTGGTAAGCAAGAAAATCAAAGTTATTCTCCTCTACATACCTACCCTACTTGTGATGAAGTTATCCTAAAAGATCCAACCATTAAATGTCATGAAAATCTTGTTGGCTCCTCTCCTATAGACTCTCCTACTAGGGAAGATATCATGTTGCAAGAAAATGATAGAATTGATACATGTCTTTCAAACAATAGTAATATAGGTTCATTAGATGAAGATGATAAGAAGACATTAGATATCCTCTTGCTAGAAGATCATCAAAATAAGGATAAGTCTTCTGAGGTTGTGAACATTAGATCTCCCTTGAGTCCTCTAATTCTTAGACCTCCTACAAGTCCTCTAATTATTGGACCTTCCATGTCATCTCCTAAACGAACCTGTGCTTATCATAAGACCACCTCAACACAATGTTTTGCAACAGCCAACTTATAATACTGTTGCTCACACATATAACACAAGGAACAATAGGCAACCACAAACCATACCTACTTCATTACCATTACCTCAACCTATTTTGCCTAGTGCTCCTCATTTGCCTATGCATAGGGGAAAGGAGTATGACCTTGTAGAACAACTTCGCAACACTCCTACTAAGATATCCTTATGGGATTTGATTCAAGCCTCACCTAATTACCATAGTATGCTCCAAACGGATTTGCAACAAGTTGTGGTTCCTCCTAGTGCAAATCCAAATGATGTAGCAGCCCTAATTCAAGGAATGAATTCAATCAAAATAGACATAGTTTTTCACCAAAGTGAGCTACCTCCTTTGGAAGTGCAAAAACAAAATGAAGCTTTCATGATAGTGGTTATCATTAATAGGTGTGGCATAAAGTGAACCCTTGTCGACAATGGCTCAACCCATAACATGTGTAGCATAACCCTTTTGGATAAGCTTTGAATGGATAAGACCAAGATTGAACCTAATTCTTTGTCCATTCGTGGGTTTGATAACGTAGGAAAACAACTACTTGGCGTGATCACATTACCTATACAAGTTGGAAAGGCCACATTGCAAACTCCTGTCCATGTTATGCCTCAAGATCTTTCATATAATCTTCATTTGGGAAGACCATGGATTCATGAAATTCACGCAGTGCCTTCAACTCTTCATCATATAATGAAGTATGTCTACAACAACAAAGTGTATACAATCAAGGATGACCCTCACCCAAAAAGTTGTTTGCACACCGAGAAAGACAAGGAAAGTCCTTTGAAAACATTGATACTGTTGTGATCTTTTTCACACATCACCCCATTCAGATGGGGACCCCCTAATTTTTGCTCCATTCTGGTCTTTTGGCTTCGGTTCGCTCTCTCTCTAGTCCTTTGTCCTTCCAGGGATGTCCCACCGTTTGACCTAGGGTGAAATATTGGTTAAGTCTGTGGAATTAGGGTTTCCTGTTATTCAAGCTTTTTAAAGGTCAAACCGAGTTATCAAATTGGAATCTGAGCTTAGTACTGTAGTTACAAGGCGTCCAACAAAGTCCCACTGAATTTTTATCGAATTCTGACAACTTAATATTTATACTAAGTAATCAATCTGGGACCATTTCATTGGGATTTTGGAATTTTGTCAGCTTCGGCACATTTAGGCAGCTTCAAAGTGCCTACACGCAAAATTTGAACAAATTTGGACAACTTGCTATTTTTGGCAGTTCAGGCTTCAAGAGCCATTTTCAGGGTTCACACATGTGATTTTTCAATGCATGTCTGGAGATTACTTCTGGGTTTTTCAAGAGCTTCGCAACAGTGTGACATGCAAGCAAAAGGGATTGAGTTTTGAGGACTTTCTATTTTTAGTCAGTGCCCGCATGTTGACCAATTTTTTGGGTTTTTCTGGGTTTTTTGAGATCCCACGGGTGATGCGACATGCAAAATCATCAGGTAGTGGATTGGTCACTTTTCAGGAAGTTTCTATAAATAGCAGTTTCATTCAAACAGCCGCCCGACACTCCAGTTCAGCAAGCAGAACGACATACAGCAAAAAAAAAACTAAGCCAAACAGAGACCGTTTAGGATACATGCAAGTCAAATTAGGGTTTCCACTTTTATAGGGGGCGAAATCCAGAAATAGTCAAAATGAAGTACCCCATCAAGATCAGTATCATTCGAACAACCTACTGGCAAAATTTGAGCGAAATCAGAGAACTTACTATTTTTAGTAAGTCAGGGCACGGCTATAAATAGCAGGTCTGCACCAGAGGTAGGTGTGAACAGGGCATTTAAGTTATCAGGATCCGACATAGCAAGTTTCAAGTCAAACAGAGCTACAGAAGTCAGGCAGCTTTGGAACTTACTATAAATAGCAGGTGGCTATAAATAGTAGGTCAGGGCAAGAGCGAGGCAAAAACAAGTTCATCAGACTACGGGGATCACATGGTGAAAATTTCATGACAAACAGAGCTATGGAAGTCAGAAAAGCAAGGACTTACTAAAAATAGAATGTGAAGGGCAGACAAGGGCATGAAAATTTTACTAAGTGTGAGAAAATGAGAGCATACCCTCTCAAATGCGCCCATGGTGAAAATGGAAGAGGACCCATGTAAATGCGCCCTTGATGAAAATAAGGGTAGGCCTTCCAAAACACACCTAAGTCAAAAATCAAAGTTCATCCTATGAAATGCGCCCTCAAGTGAAAGCTTGGCCTAGCAAATGCGCCCTCAAGAAGGAGAAAAAGTGAAAAACGCCTAAGGCATGAAATAGAAGTAGACCCTATCAAATGCGCCCTTGTGCTAGGAGTGGTTAAGTGAAATTCTTCTAAGGCACGAATCAAAAGCAGCACATACAAAATGCGCCCTTGGATGGAAGAAGTCCATGTAGAATGCGCCCAAAGGTAAGTGGAAGGCCGAAATATTTCTAAGGCATAAAGCAAAAGTAGACCCTCCAAAATGTGCCCACCTCAAGTGTAAAAAGGTAAAACGTCTAAGGCATTGAGGATGAAAGTAGAAGGGGCTAGATGCACCCAAGGTAATTGGAAGGCTAAAATTGTCTAAGGCATGGAAAATGTGAGTAACCCATGTCATTTGCACCCAAGATGGAGGAGTAGGCTGAAAATGCCTAAGGCATTTAAAATGAAAGCTTGCCACCTCAAATGCACCCAAGGGAGGAATTGTACCTAGAAATTTTCTAGGTCATGAAAATAAAAGTAGCTTACCTAGAATGCGCCCATCTCTAGCTAGTCAAAATGCGCCCAAGTCAAAGGATGAATGAAGGCTTAAAAACGTCTAAGGCACAAATCAAAAGTAACATGCCTCATTTGCGCCCAGGCTAATTGGAGAAGGCTTAAACGCCTAAGGCATTGAGAATAAAAGTAGGACGGGCTAAATGCGCCCAGGCTAAGACATGAAGTGGAGAATTTGTTAAGGCAAAAACAAAAGCATGATACTCAAAATGCGCTCAGCAAGGGAAGAAATTTCTAAGTTGCAGGATAGGAGTGATCACCTCTCATTTGCGCCATGGACGAATGAAAGCCTTTAAAATTTTCTAAGGCACCAAAATCAAAGCTCCACCTATGGAATGCGCCCAAGTTGAAGTGGAAATGACAAGAATGTCTAAGGCGTGGGAATTTAATTTTGAATGAGATAAAATGCGCCCAAGGTAGGAAATGACTTAGAGTTATTTCCTAAGTGATAAGAATAAAAAATACCAAGGGTCAAATACACCAGAAGTAGAAAATGTTAGATTTTCTTTAAGTGAAATAAAAAATTTCACTAAGGAAAAATGCGTCCTTGATATGGATGGATTTTAAATTTTCCAAAGGCATTTAAATGAAGTGGGATAGGTGGTGAAATATTTTTAAAGAGGAGAATTAACATTCATGAGTGTTTTTTTCCATGTCAAGTGGAAAATTAAATGAACCTCTTTAAAATTCACCTATGAGTTGACAGAGTTTAAAAATTAAAAAAAATTATCTTCCTAAGGGAGATTTTAATATTTCCAGAGGAAAATTGTTTTGCCTAGATTATTTTCCTAACGGAAATTAAATCTCAGAGGGTGGATTATTTCGAGCAAGCAAGTGATTTCAGATTGATGGAGTTGAATATTTTAAAGAGAGGATTTAAAATGTCTAAGGCAAATTTCAAGAAGTTGAAGATTTAAATGACAGACGTTTTAACAGGTTGGAAATGAATTTACAACTCCCACGAATTTTTCGAGTTGAATTTAATTAAACATTGCGAGGATTTTAAAATGGAATTTTCAATCAAGTCAAGTGATTTTCTCGCGAGTTGTTTAAATTACTGAGAGTTAACTGGTAGACTAGAGGGAAAAATTTGAATTTTGCAAGAAAAGAATCTTCATTAATGGCAACTACCATAATGACTGGCCGACGACTAGCCCAATACTGCGCCTGAATTAGAAGATTCTGAGTGAAGAGAGTCGTGAATTGATGAAGGTGCTAAAAATAGCTCTAGCACTACTTGGCAGGATTCTTCATGAAGAGTTATTTAAACAACCTCATTTCTCTCATTTCTTCACACATTCTGAAGTGCTTGGAGTTGTTGAAGTGAGAAATTTTGTGAGAGATTGAAATCTTTTTCAAGGTTGCTGAAAGTGAGCTTGAGTTTTTATTTCTAAGTACGAAGTTGCTGGAGAATTTAATTCTCAAGTTGCTGAGAATATATTTTCGAAGAGCTGAGAGTGTGTTGCTGCAAATTTCGAAATTGTATGTTGGAGTTGTTGGAGATTTTATTTTCAAGCGGCTAAGAGTTGAGGTTGCTGCAGGATTTCGAAGTTGCAGAGATTTTCTTATTTGCTGAAGGTCTTATTCTCGGAGTGCTAAAGAAGTCGTTTTTCAAGTGGCAAAGGAGTTCTTGAAGTTGTTGGGATTTTATATTCGAATTGCTGAAAGTTGATTGTTGTTGGAGTTGAGGAGAAGTTTGAAATTCCATGCTGCAGTGATCTTTGTACTCTTCTAATTGCTGAAGTTGATAGGCTGAAGTCAAAGAAATTTGAATTATTTATGCTGGAGAAATTATTCACATTGCTGAAAGTTATTAATTTGCTGTGATTTTTTCTTCGCCAGTCAGAAGTGCAATTGTTGAGAGTTTTCTCTAAGCTCGGAGTTTTTATACAGTTTGAGGTTTGGAGTTAGAAATTTATGCTGAAGAATTTCATTTTCAAAACTAACTCCGTACTCGCAGCCATCTCGGGAATTGTTTTATTCTATTAAAAATCTGCAGTCTAACTTCTTATTCTATTTTATTTTTGCAAATGGCTGGAGCGAAAGATGTTGCAAGAACAAGCAAAGCTGCATGCAGAGCTGCAAATACTGAAGCGGGCAAGGCAAGCTCATCCTGATAGGCGATGATCAAAAGGCTCGCCAAGCCATTTCTTCCGAAGTCGGCAATTACTTCAAAGTTAGCGGGATTAAATGACACCAACATTGGTTCATTTAATCTCAGTGCACTCAAATCAAGGATGTTCGGGCTAGGGGGCCATCAACCGTCAGTCACGACACATAATATTATGAAAAGTGGGATCTACACGGCTGCTAGTTTTCCACCAGCAATCTAGTGCCCGGAATTAATCATGGAATGCGCAAATTGCTACAAGTCGGAGCGTAGAACCATTGTCTCTCCAGATGGCAAATTACTTGCCAACTTCACGCCGGACGCTATCAGAGAGGCATTTGGGATTCCTACTTCCGAGAGGATGTTATACAGAACAAAGGAAAGGGCGGACAAAATGTACTCCTCCTCCTTCAAAAGGGTTGTTGCAGTCATCAACAGAGTCTGGATGCAGAAGCCAAAGCCACCCCGCACTAAACTCCCAAAACAGATAATTGCCGAGGATGTGAAACAAGAATATTGTGACTTGATAATGATGCTTAGTCGGATAAATGGGAGTACGTAGGCCTACATCTTTGAGCCTCGAATGTTCTACTTCATCGAGATCATCTTGGAGGGAAAGGAGTGTGTTGATTGGGCTAGGATGATTAGCGACAATATTGATGAATAGTTCAGGAGCCTGAGGAGGACGAAAACCTTTTATATGAGCTCGTACGTGATATATATGTTGGCTAGGATGACCAAGTACCAAGGGATCACATACAAGGAACCAATCCGCTGTGCACCTGACCAGTTCAAGATCCATGAAGCATGCACACAGATACATTTGACTAACCCTGCCAGCTACAAGCGGGCAAATGATGCATTCACGATGCACATTACAAGGACCCTTCAACAAAGAACGCAGCAAAGAATATCAAAGGAGTCACAGACATTGATAGAAGAATATGGATATCGGCTCATCCAATTTCCAAAATTCACATACATTAGGCTGCAGGGGTTCACTTCGTATCCATACCGGTTGCCAAGGTACCCCACCGATCATATAGTAATGCTAGAAGTATCTAGGCAATTGATTGCCTATGATAGGATTCAAAAGAAGAAGAAGAAGGGTGGACTTGACTTTCCTATCGCCATAGGGAATTCCAGTGAGGTGTGTCCCTCCCTACAGGCAACTCGAGAGGTAGAGGATGAGCTGCAATTTTTTCATCTCTCGTATCACACAGGCAAGCAGGATTTTGATCCTTACAGAAACATCTGAATGGTGCAGAACGTTGAGTACCGATACAAGGCTCACATTGAGGATTTTTGGGCAAATGTTGTTGATGAGGTTGAAATAAGGAAAAGGATGTTTACTAGGCTCCCCCTCAAGTTGATCAGGGAGTGTGAAGTCATTCCAGTTCTTGACCAGGTGGAGGAAAATGTCAACGTTATACAGCCTGACTATGAGTCAGTGAGAAATACTCCGGTCCCACCACCTGATTGGTCCGAGCCAGAAATCATGGACTTGGACACGCTTTCTATACCGGTGATGACTTTCACAAGGGCTTGGGTCGATAGGCACGTATGCAGACTCAAGAGCAGATCAATGGCCCTTAATTATGACTTGATGGGCAATCAAAGGCCACTAACAGTGAGAAGAGGAAAGCAGATTGCCCAAGCTACAGAGGCACAAGAGGAAGCGCCAACCCAGCCGATACCTTTGAGGATGGAGCAAGCATCACCCGCGCACTCACAAACTCAGTCTTCAAGTTTGAGAGTAGTTTCACTATTTGCCGATCAGAGGGCGAGATTGAATGAGCGAGAGCTTGAAGAAGTTGATTAGCCCAACATCAAAGAGTCAGACAGCCTGAGTGTCAGTGCACCCAGAGGAGGAGGCCAACAGGAAGACCAGGAGGAAACGGCGGTCGATACTCGTTTCCAGCAGATGTTGGACGTGACACTGGAAGAGGAAGAAAACACAGAGCAAGGGACCCAAGGGTCCGGAGATACTCAGCTCGTGGATACTAATTAGCCAGAGCAGAATAGTGTTTGAAGAGAAGAAATACGCGAGGAGGCAACAGAGGAGCAGCCCCTTGTCATTTGCAATCCACAGCAGACGGTGCCGGATTGGCTTACGGACAGAATGAGAAGGGATCCTGAGGATGATACAAATCCGGTAGTAGAGATGGAAGAATTCTTCAGGAGGATCAGTGCACCTCCGAAAAAGAAGAGAGCCAGGAAATTTTCAAAGATTTCGACTGATGAGTCAGGCTCTCGCACACTCCAGGTTGTTGTCCCAAGGGAGGAGTGTGATCGAGTTGAGGAAAGGCCCGAGAATTATGTGATCACCACCGTAGAGTTGGGTCATCCTACGGGAGACCAAATTATTGAGGAGTTCGATAACTCCTATCAGGCATTGAAAGATAAGTTGCTCCGTACGAAGGGAAAGTACAAGAGGTTGAAGAAGGAGCATAATACTTTAATATGATATGTGCAAGAGCTTGCGCATCCAGGTGAACAGGGAAACCCAGTGGTTGAACCCCCGTCTGAGCTTCTGAGAGAGTCAGTTGTTGGCTTGGAGGATCTAAAGAAAATGGAAACGGAAGCGGACAAGTGGGTTGGCCATGTTCGGGCTAAGACTGAGAAATTCATGGAGGATCTTGCTTATGCTTACCAGCAAGCCTCAAACATTCTGGCACGCATGGACATGGTGGATCAAGCTTAGAGTGAGACCTAGATTTATCAAACGAAGATTGTTCTTCGTCTAGGGGCTTTGATGCACATGCCTTTGCACACCCTGGTGGATGGGGGTGTAATACAAGAGGGTGATAGGTACGATTTCACCAGCTGGTACTCCTTAGTGGTCACAGGCCGTGGTTTCCATGATGTAGCACAGGCAGATTCAGCCAGGGTCAGGAAGGCAATGAACAATATTTTGGATGGAATCTTGAATACCTTGGAGGCCATATTTGCTAGGAGGTTGGCTCCGGATGAGATCACTGCAGGTGGTTTGAGAGATAGGTTGACTCCCTTCTTCTCAATCGTAAGATCATTTGTCCAAGATGATTTTGAGAACATTTCCACTTTCTTTAGCATAATTCAGAACACACAGGACGCCTTGGTGGCTTGGAGAAAGTCTTACACCCGGCACGGATAGACGGTAGCAGTCTTGGAATTTCAGCTCAACCATATCCCGCTAATTTCAGTTCAGGAGGTTGAGGCAGTGTTGGCCCGTCTAATCGAGTTTGTTGTTCGGGAGAGGGACAATGGGAACGCTCTGCTGGACGAGGATCTTCTAGAAGATGGTGATGGGCATTAATTGCTCATTATGGTTCCTGCAGGGGAGTGGAGAATATTCTGTGCATTTATTGCCCACTCCTCTCTATGGTGGTTTTTAGGGCAGAAACCCTAATTAGGGCATAGGTGGCTCGATCTCAGCCCTTTATTGTAATTGAATTTGAGTCGTCCACTGAATTGGGCTAGCTATAAAAGGGGCATCCCCCCTCATTTGTAAACAATTAGAATTAGAATTGGATCAAGGGTTGAATCAGAGCTAGAGAGTAGAGAGCTTATAGCATTTAGTTAGAAGTTAGCTTAGATTGAGGAGGGAAGAAAACTTTCCTTTGAAAGTTTTGTAAACGGTTGTTGTGAACACTTTTCAGAATACAAAGAGTTTCATTGCTTGGTGATTTCTTCTTTGTTATGAGTAGCTAGCAAGGCCATTTCATCTTTCCAATTCAAAGTAGATAGAGTAAAATAGACTTTCATTTCATGCAAGTAGTTGTTAGTTGTGGAGTGTGGCATTTAATTTGAGCAAGTTTTCTTTCGTTCATACCACTAGCGGGCTTGCTGACGGTAAGTCCGCCTTGCGTGGTCAACTGGAGTAATAGCACCTAACTTCGATTGTGACTCATATGTTCATATGCATCGTTGTGATGGTATGAACATGTTGTGTCATGATTTGAACACTTTTCTCATCCTTTGAAGATTGCACCGACTTTGTAGAGGTTGTCCGAAGGGAGGCAAAGCAGAGTCCGGTTCGAAGATTGTTTAGATTGATCCCCACATTCCACCCTTTAGAAGTAGATTGTAGAATTCCTATCCCTATTCCCTTTAAATTCAGCATTTTCCAGGTCAGTTCAGATATCAGAGCATCATAGTCAAAATCTTTCATCCGCTTCACTTAATTGAACAATTACGTAAGTCCCCTTGGAATAACCAGCATATTCACATCAACCAACTAAGTCTATTCGCAATAAAAGGAACCTTGGAGTTGAAAGCATGAACTTTCACGCAATCTTAGCATGCGGAATACTTTGATCAAGAGAGAATAGAGTGACCGTTGGACATTTTATTCTGTGTTGGTGTTGTCATAAAACACACGTCAACAGATACCAACTTCAAAAGTAGAACCCATGCAAGAAGAAGAAAAAGAGAAGAATATTGAAAGAGTTACGAAGCTATTGGATGATGATTGGGGTTCATTGGATTTCACACCTACATTCATGGGAGAATACAAGATTACACACAAACCAAGAAAAGAGAAAGAAATGGACATAATATCAACCATAGAAGCAATAATTTGCAAAAAATCCCGATTAATCCTGATTTTTAAAAAATCTGCATGCTGGATGATTTTTTCCCCCAATTTTTTGAAAAATTCACTAACCAACCATTTCAAACTGCAAAATTGCCAAAAAAAATGTGTTTAAAACCTGCAAAAAAATGCAAACAAATAAAATCACGCTGATTTTTACGCAAAAAAAATCCATGAGACCATAGCTTGTTGCTTACTATTATGCTTTGATAGATTTTTTACAAGCATCCATAGCTTGTTCGAAAGTACTTGTTTTAGGCTTTTAGCCATAGCAGCAAGGAAGTGAACCATTTGATAAAATGCTTTGGTAGACATGTATGAAAAATGTGGTAGCATAGACAAGGCAGTGAACTGATTGAAAAAATGCCTCAAAGAAATGTGGTCTCACAGTGATGGAATGCCATGATAGTGCTTTGGTAGAATTTTATCAAACAATTCACTACCTTGTCTATGATATTGCTTACTATTATGCTTTGATAGATTTTTTCCAAGCATCCATAGCTTGTTCGAAAGAACCTATTATAGGCTTTTAGCCATAGCAGCAAGGCAGTGAACTATTTGATAAAATGCGTTGGTAGACATGTATGAAAAATGTGGTAGCATAGCTGTTTGAAAAAATACCTCAAAGAAATGTGGTCTCAATGTGCTTGTCGCCACAACAAGCACATTGAGACCACATTTCTTTGAGGTATTTTTTCAAACAGTTCATTGCCTTGTCTATGCTATTACTTACTATTATGCTTTGATAGATTTTTTCCAAGCATCGATTTTAGGATTTTAGCCATTGCAAGAAGGTAGCGAACTGTTTGATGAAATGCTTTGGTAGACATTTATGAAAAATGTGGTAGCATAGACAAGGCAGTGAACTGTTTGAAAAAATTCCTCAAAGAAACGTGGTCTAATGGTGAATGAATGCCATGACAATCCATAGCAATTTGCTTGTCATGGCATTCCATCACCATCATAGCATTCCATAACCATGAGACTACATTTCTTTGAGGCATTCCATCACCATCATGGCAGTGAACTGTTTGAAAAAATGCCTCAAAGAAATGTGGTCTCATGGTGATAGAATGCCATGAAAAATTGCATTTGTTTGTCATGGCATTCCATCACCAAGAGACCACATTTCTTTGAGCCATTTTTTCAAAAAGTTCATTGCCTTGTCTATGCTACCACATTTTTCATAAATGTCTACCAAAGCATTTTATCAAACAGTTCACTGCCTTCCTGCTATGGCTAAAAGCCTAAAACAGGTGCTTTCGAACAAGCTATGGATGCTTGGAAAAAATATATCAAAGCATAATAGTAAGCAATAGCATAGACAAGGCAATGAACTGTTTGAAAAAAAATACCTCAAAGAAATGTGGTCTCATGGTGATGGAACGACATGATGGTGATGGAATACCATGACAAGCAAATTGCTATGGATTGTCATGGCATTCATTCACCATGAGACCACGTTTCTTTGGGGAATTTTTTCAAACAGTTCATTGCCTTGTCTATGCTACCACATTTTTCATAAATGTCTACCAAAGCATTTTATCAAACAGTTCACTTCCTTCCTGCTATGGCTAAAAGCCTAAAATGGATGCTTGGAAACAATCTATCAAAGCATAATAGTAAGCAATAGCATAGACAAGGCAATGAACTGGGTATGCATTCTTTGTGATTTCTAAGCAATCAACTTACTGATTTGATGTATGACAGACCTGTACAAGCCTGAAACTTTTTGTTGTAGCATCTTTCCAGAGCTTTGGGGGTGTTTGTTTATGAGGTTTGAAGTGTTCTTTCCATGTAGAAAGTGTTTGGTGGTGTTTGGGAATGAAATGATGGTTATTTCTGAGTGAAATACTTTGCTGTCTAGCCTTGTACAGCAAGTTGCAGAGGATATCAGACCTACAACCTTCACCATTTGCATCTGTTTAAGGTATATCTCTTGTTGAGAACTTGATTTCACTGAATTATATGATATTTGGCAACATTTGGGGGTATTACAGCAGGTTATATTGTATCAGCATTGTTAATCTTTATCAACATTTTATCATAGCAGGTATATCATTGTTTGACATGTTTATGTTGATCTTAAATATGCTTATGGACTAATGTTGTAAGTGCTTTGGATGGTTATACGGCCAAAGTCATTCATTTCTTACACCTTGGATTGTAACACTGGATGGTAGTACCACAAGTGACTGCTCTTGTTATTTGTTGATACTTACTCCACTGAACAAGTGCCTTATGGCACTCACTCACCGCTGAAAAGTGGAAGAGTTGTTCTCATCCTGTTGTATTCACTCACCACTGAAAAGTGGAAGAGTTGCTCTTTTGTTGTACTCACTCACCACTGAAAAGTGGAAGAGCTTTCTTGCATTTTCATTATTGTATAAGCTTTCCCACTGAAAAGTGGAAGTGCTAGCTAACCCCACTAGATAAGTGGATACTACTTTCAGCTGTTTATTTTCAAAAGAATTTGTAATTCCATACACTATATGCTCTCATCTTGCCCACACTGGGAACTTGGTGATCAGAAAATGAAAAGGAAATTTCTAAGCATTCCATTTTGTTTTGAGCTAACAACTTTTAAAAAAAAAAAAGATTGGGCTGTTCATTACATCCTAGGAATCGGATATCTATTTTTGATGGTATTCATATTCAAGGCTCTATAGTCTATACACATCCTCATGGTACCGTCCTTTTTGACCAATTCTATAGAAGAAGCAAAGGGACTTGAGCCAAGCCTAAAATGACCTATTTTTAAGAGCTCTTTTATAGCCTTCTCAATCCCTTCCTTATGCCACCTGGGATGGCAATAAGGAGTGGTGGTAACTTGCTTGGCACCTTCCTCAAGCTCTATCACATGTTGAAAACCTCTATCAAGTGGTCATTCTAGAGGTAGATTAATAAAGACCTTGCTATACTTATCCAGTATGAATTGGATATCAATATGATAAGACTTCTTACCCTTTGAAGAAGCTATGATTGTTACCAAACAACTGCCCGCCCATGCAACCTAACCTCATTAAAACGTTCTCTCCATTTCTTTTGTAGAAACAACTCTAGGAGCTTCGATTTCCATTCCACATAGCACTACCGTTTTTCCCCTTTCTTTGAACTTCAACTCCATCATTTGATAGGTTTGTGTGAACTCTCTCAGGAAATGTAGCCATTCAACTCCCAAAACCACATCAATCTCTCCTACGCCAGCAACATATAAGTCATCACTCAACTTATGACTGCCCAAGGTGATGCTCAATTATGGAATCTTTTTTGTGCAAGGAATGGTAAAGCCATCTACAACCATCACATTGAATCCTTCAAAGTCTTTTGCCTCTAGACCCCTCTTGGCTACCAATCCTTCATCAATAAAGTTGTGGGTTGCCCCACAATCAGCTAACACAATGATCCTCTGCCCATGTAGAACTCCTTGAACTCTAGAGGGATTATACTTAGGAGTGTCAAATAGTGTTGCAAAGGTGCCTCCTTAAAATTCTTTTTCTTCCCATCTCTCAGATTTTTGTTCTTCTTCCTTTCTCTCTAGCTAAGGCTCTACAGTTCTAAAATCTTCTTCTACAACCACTTCAATAAAGTGTACTTGGCCTCAACCAAGACATGTATGTATGAGTACCCACGGATCCTTACAAGTGAAACATAGCTTCTTCTACCTCAATTCATTCTTCATCTCTTCCTCTTTTCTAGATGGCATGTTCTTTGTCTAAGTAATCCTTTCTAAAGGAGGAGCATTTCGTTGGAATTTACTTTTGGGCACTAAAGTCTCTAATTTCTGGGACCTTTTGATGGCCTCCTACAAAGAGGGTGGTTCAAAGGAATTTACCAACCCCTTGAGAGGTTTGGATAGACCTTCCACAAAAAGCATGATAAGCCTCCTCTTGAAGACATCGAGAACCATCGTAGCCAATCTCTAGAATTCTACCACATAGTTTTCCATGGTGTTGTATTGTTTGAGCTAGACCAATTGCCTAAATGAATCTCAAGGTCTTTTCTGTAAAATCAGTCAATCAAACTTTTGCTAAATTCATGAAAGGTATCAATAAGGCTATGATCCAATATGACCAACCCATAGTACCACCATTTGTGTCTATGCCCTCTAGATGAAGGGTGGCAAACTTATTAGCTGATTCTTTATACATGGGCTTAAGTGACAGATACGTGTCTATTTTTTTTATCCATGCATGAGATATACACTTATTTGATCCATCAAAAGTGGGAAGAGTTAGCTTTCCCAATGTATGCTATAAATCTCTATCATGCTGATTTGTCATAAGTTTTTGTTCATTCCATGGCCCACTTATCATCTTCAAATTGTGGAGATTTGTGAGAGACACTTCTGTTGGTGCAAGAGCTCTATAATCATTATAGGAAATTGTAATGTCATTTACAACCAGATTTTTCTTTTCAAACTCAGGTGATCCTTCTTCCCTTCATAGTAAATTGGGTTGAAAAAGTCTAGCTATGGAACCAATTATAGTTTTTTTTTTTTTTGTTTGCTAATGAACTCCCTTCACCTGTATGATTTTCAGCTGCTCTAGGTATATTCAAATTCTGCAAGGTTTGCAACAACTATGCCATTAGATTGGTCATTTGTTGTTGCCCTTCAATAAGGGCATTAAATTATGCATCTTCTTTTTCTGCATCTAATATGACTCTTATGTTCCCTCCGTTCCAATCTCTTCTATCTCTGGACCTTGATGCTCTATTTCTACATTTTCAAGTTTTGGTGATTGAGATTTTCTTCTTTCTCTTTGGTAATATCTGAATTCCTTGCTGTTGTGCACGTCGTATAGTTTGCATCAAATCGTTAGCTTTCTCTACTAGCCAGCAAGATCACACGTTTGACAATTGTAATGTCCCAAACATAAAAAAAAAATTGTCAAATTCGCAATTATAATGTGTTGTACCCAAACCAAAATTTTTGCTTCATTAAGGCATTTTGCTTAAAATGGTCTAAACCTTGTAAAAGTGGGGTCAAAACTAAGTTTTTGGGCAAATAAAGTATGGGCTTTTAGTCAATGTGATGCCAGGAAGATACTGGCAAAATTTGAAAATTTTGAAAATTAGGGTTTCTGAAATCTATTTTTAGCTCGAAACCCTAAAAAATAGGAACTTGTCAGAATTGGCTGAAATTAATTTTGATTGGCTTATTTCACATCACAATCATAGTGGTGAAGTCAGTTTAAGGCTGGTGGGTAGTTTTCACTTTTTCAAGAGAAAAGTTAGGATCTTTGGGGTCATCAATGGCAGTCGGCCAGTACCAGGTATCAATATCTAAGCTTGAAACTCAAAGAGGAACGCTCTACGATAAAAGATGTTGGAAATAATGCTTTTTGATGGAGGGGATTTTCAGATTGGCAAAAAGTGCTAAAATATTCTAAGTCTGGGAACTTTTCACTATGTAACGTAGTAGACACTTGCGCAATCAACGTGCAAATCAACTTTATAGTGTCCGTACATGTGAAAATGATGAAGTATAGTCATCCACACACCTCAACAGTCACAACGCTTCGACGTGGTCAGACTTAGCAGCAGATACAACGTTTGCAAAGTATAAAATGGTGAAAATCAATGAATTCAGAGCAAATCCGCTCCCCTGTAGCCCAGGGGCGCCCTTCCTTTTGAAGGTCAAGATTTGATTGTTTTGGATTAAGAACACATTCATAGTTTTATGTTTTCAGTTAACTTTCCGACTAGCCATGGAGCAGGATCATCCGAGTTGTAGAACTTCAGCAAACGAAGACAGAAGCAGAGGTTGCAAAGAGTGTTTTCTCACAAGGAGGCGGTCTAGAAATGCAGATCCGCTCCCTTCTAGCCCAAGGGCGATTTTCTTTTTGAAGGCCCAGATCTAGATGCATGTGTGTTTTGATGGTTTCATTCTTTGCAGAATTAGTTTAGCTTTTCAACGAGCTATCAAGCGGAAGCGTATCCAGTATAGAAATCCGGTTATCAGCGTTAGAAGTGGAAATTGCAGGCAGGATACATGTCAGAAGAAATGAATTCAAAGCAAATCTACTCCCCTGTAGCCTAGAAGCGATCCTGAATAAGACCTGTTTGATGGATGAATTGGCAATTGAGGTCTTCCTGAGATCTCTTCCAGCTCAGTTCAGTTTTGCAGTGTACCCGTTCACAAGACGATCCGATGTTCTGAGTAACCGTGATAGAGGTCCTACCGAGCACGTAAAACAGAGGATGGTGAAGCATAGCTACACAAAGCTGCACAGCTGTAGGCTAGGGGCGATTCTCCTTTAGGCCTGCCAGACGGGGTTATTTGCAATTACAGTCTTCACAAGACTTGTGTGCAATTACTCAAGCTATCCAACGAGTCTAGCCGACAGCCTCCGGGATTTGACGAATGCTCGTACGTGCGAGGTCAAGATGATAATGCTGTAAAGAAGAGCTGATTGAAGGTAGTTCAAAAAATGACTAAGTGTAAGAATATTATTTTCTTTGAAAAAGGCGATTTTCTTTTAGAGGCCTTAAAAGCAATTTTCTGGCTTCGTCGTCTCCAAGAACATCTCTTGCAAGTTGACCAAACTGTACAGCAAGACAGGCGGCACGCGATATCGGAACATTCCAGTTCCCGGTATCAAGGGTCAAAGTATGGTGTTCAGATGAAAATCACACTTTTGTCAAAATGGTGTTTGAGCTATCACAGAATAGGGGCGCTCATTCTTTTGGGGTTCTTAATACAATTTTCAGATCCCTCACATACAGTCATTGGATGCAGAATACTTCTAGTCATGCAATGAATCCATTATTCAATCAGTGGAGTTCATCATTCACCGTCAATGGCAGTTTGAAGCATCAGAAGGCAAAACAGAGAAATGGCTAAGTCTGGAGTCAAAACATCAATTTAATCAGAGGCGCCTAATTTTCTAAGGTATTAGATGATGATTTTAGCAGTTGTTGCTCCTAGCAAACATTTCATCCTTGTCATGCAAGCTTCGCGGTGGATATCTCAGCACGGTCGCAGGATCATTCAATCATCTTGAAATCAGAGTTGAACAGGGTCAGTTGTAACTTTGCAGTCAGCTACAAAATAGGAGATTCTCAAAAATCTCATAACTCTTGCAAATGGAAGCCTAAAAGATCAAAATTTGACTTTTTGGAATCAGGGAAGTGTGTTGAACACAGCAAGATGCTATTTTTGGCAAAAAATGAAAAAAAAATATTTTGCATGCAGAGCATTGAAAAGTGACGAATTTCTTCAAAGACAGATATTGGCGCCATTTTTAGTTTTTTGCATGTTTTAAAATTAAGATATTATTTTTAGTCTAAAGACTCAGAGACAGTGGCAGTTCAACTAGAGAGAAGCCAATTGAATTTTTTTTTTTCTAAATTAGGGTTGCATTATGCATGCATGATGGTACGAATTGTTTATTTAAACAAGCATGGCGCCTTTCATCATTCACACAGCTTTGAAAGTTCGAATTTCTTCAAAGAGATTGGCGAATTTTCATCAAAGGATCAAGTTCGAAGGTGATAAAATATTCTTTTGCAGGTACAAGTTCAGATTCAGCATCAGATTCAAGGCAGAGTGGCGATTTTGACAGAAGAAGATAATAAATAAATAAAAAATTAAAAAACATCTTTCTTCTTCTCTATATTTCTTCCATCTTCTCGTCTTAAATTCTCTTGCATGTTCGAAGTGTTGGCAGATTTTGGCAAAACAAAATATCTGGGTTGATTCAGAAGAGCTTTCTCAGCAAAACCCATGTGCTAGAATTTTTCAGGAAAATTTGTTCCAGAACATCTGTTCTTGAAGCTTTAATTTTCTCAACCGAAATTCTTTTGCATGGCTGAGTAAAGGGTTAATTTTTGCATTTTTGACGTTCTGGGTTGTCTTAGAATTATTTTCTGGACAAAACCCATATATTTGATTTTTTTCGTAAAAATTCTCATCCGACAAGCTATTTTTAGCCTCAGCAGGCTATTTTTGGCTTTCCAGAAAAGTTGTCAGAATATAGCCGTGTGCACAGTCAACAGGCAAGTTTTTCAGAATGCAGTTCACTCAGCTCGAATTCAAGACCAAATCGGTCTTAACCCACGACTTCATCGGAACAGTTGATACAGATCTACATAAGGTGTTGCCGGAGGTAGTTTTGGATCCACTCAAAATCAGGGATTCAGTTATCAAGAATATTCAGCAATCCGGGTTACTTGAGGCCGCTTCCATACCTATTTCGGTGCATTGCGTGGAGTTTGTAATATCTTGCATCAAGCATTACAATTCCGCTACACGAGAGATACGGTCAATAGATGGACGTGTCATATGCAGTCTCAAACCCCTTGATATCGAGCGAAGTCTGGATATTCCTCAACATTCGGATGGGATGGTCATTTCCATGAGTCAGAGCGAGCAGGCATTCAATGCTGGACTGGATAAGTGTCAGAACAAGATGATAGAGAGGTGGCTGAAACAAAAGAAGAGCAAGTTGCCAAACAACTTGGGTCGTGGCGAGTGTAAGGATGAATACAATATTTTGATTACACTGCTTAATCGTGTCTCAGGTCATGCAGATGCAAATAAATTTCACCCGTGGATGTATTATATCATTGGTAGAATCATCTCTGGACAAGAACATTATGACTGGGCATCCTTCATCAGCGATGCTATTCACGAGCAAATCACCGGTTTCCTAGTTGCGCATCAATTTCATATGTGTTCTTACCTGGTGTACTTGATTGCTTATCAAAATCAGTTTAATGGTTTGAATACGGTGGGCATACTCAGTGTACAGAAAGTCTATTGTTACTATGACCAGCTTGAGTTCACGAAGGCTGAAAGTCATTTTAAACGTGTACAAGAGGCTTTCTTGACTTATACAGTGAGAAACTTGGACCGGGAGTTGCATATTCGCATCTCGATAGTTGCTAGAGCAGCAATGAAGAATTGGGCAGATTGGTACATTCATTTCCCTACATACACCTATATTCGTGTCTATGGATACACAGGAAAAACAGCTATGTTACCACGTTATCCTTTGGATAAAACAATATTCATGGAGTTCCTGAGGCAGCTATATGAAGTTCACAAACGTTTGCGCATCAAGCGTAAACCAGCTGCCGAGTTTCCTTTGCAATTCGGGATGTATTGGTGTAAGACGGCAGTTGATGCTAAGACCGCAGGTCAAGAGCTAGAAAATTGCAAACTCAAGTACCTAGTGGATACACGCACATATGATCCTTGGGGTCATTACGCAGCTCGCCTAGGTAATCTCTCTTATCACAAACCTACAATGGAAGATTACTGGGTGAATTGTGATGATGATTTTGAGGTTCGCAAACGTAGCTATAGCAGGTTTTCTCTTCCACAAGTTTCTGTTTTCTTGGCGGAAGATGTGGAAGGATTCACAGAATATGAGGGAGATACACTTCCTCAATTTTACAGAGAGCAGGTTGATGGACAACCACTGCCGTTAGTGAACTGGTATGCCAAAGAGTTCACATCAGTAAAGGAAAGATCGAGCAGGGTCATCCAAAATAGTATGCTTTATTTAGAAAGCAGAAGGTTGAGAAAGGCATCCATGCCTAGAGCAGAGCCGCCACCAGAAGGACTTGTATTGCCTTCTTCTTCAAAACCTAAGCAGAAGAAGAGGAGTAATCCTCCTGAAAAGAATCCAGCACCTAGTAATTCGAAGGGAAAAGCATCTGTTACAATTCCACATGTAGAGCCAGTCAGAGAAGTTATTCAAACTTCTCCACAGCTTGAGGTTCAGCCCCGTATGCCGTCACCGACACCATTAGAGCAACCTCCCATTCCAATTCACATTGATTTGGACATGGATTAGCCTCCTCGTAGCGATTCGTTTACACATTCACATTCATCAGATCCTCCTGCGACTAGTATAGATCATTCCAGTGGGATTAATCGGGATTCATCTTGGCTTGAGAGTTAACTGGGAAGAAAAAGGAGACAACCATCTTACATACTTGATCATTCAGATTTCGATCATGACCATCAAGATGTGCCTGAAAAGAGGATCAAGAAACAGATACATATTGGGAGAAGTGCAGATAAGGAATTCATTGTTGAGACTGCTGCACCTCCAGAAGATAAGAGTCTAGACGAGATGGAAGCTCAAGACTTCGAAGTTATCACAGTTCATTTCGGTAAGAGTACTCGTCAGACAGATATTGATCTCCTACAGGTTGCTACAGATAGCGCCAAGGATAGGATGGTGAAAGATGGTGAAGATAAATCAGCTCTCAAGGCTGAAATACAGCAGCTTCGCCAGTACATTTCTAGCCTTGTACACAGGACAGGGGATGTTGTCACCGCGTTTCCACATATGTTAGAACCACTAGCAGAGCAGGGTCAGATTGATCTCTTGGTTGCATATGGTAAGCGATTGGAGGAATGGGAAGAGGAGTTTGTTGCTAGAGGCCGCCTTGTACTTACAGAATTGTATCAATTGCGGTATAATGCACGTGAGCTTCGTCTACGACTTCAAGATGAGGAACGTGATTTGGCCATTAGTAGACCCAGGGATGAGATTCTGATTGCCAACTTGGGAATGTCATTTGATTCAGTCACAGAGGCAGAAGATAAAGAAGAGGTCTACATTTGGAGAACATAGTTGATCTTCAAGGCAGAGATAGAAGGAAAGATAGCATCTGAGGTGGCTGAGAGCAGAGAGCATGTTACTAGTGCACTCCGCTATATAAGAGACTTTGTGTCTCAATTACCATGTGTATATCAGCGTGTGGGTGGTGACTATGTTGAGCTTGCTGACATCCAGTTAGAGCTCCAAGCACTTATTCACGGTATTTTCAGTGGTGAGACCGTTGGCTGTAAGATGAATCAGCTTACAGCCATGTCAACATTGTTTGATGAGGCAATCAGGAGAAAGGGTGAGTTCTAGTGTCAGATGACTAATGGAGAAGACATGCTGCACAGACATAGGATTCTTCGCCAGAGCTTCAGTTCCCCAGATGGAGATGCAGTCAACGACCTCGTAGATGGGTTAATTTCTCAAGATCAGGGCCAGTAGACTTCAGTTAAAGGCGTCCCACCTTTTCCAAGATAGACATTAGACACAGGAGTTAAACTCGAGGCTTCTTTCCGAGTTAACTGGTTGTTACACATTGCATGCCATGTCTTTCTTGGAAATATCTACATATACTTGGAGATTAGATTAGATTTTTCAGTTGACTGATGATAGCATTCCAGTTAACTTGCTTTCAATAAGGACGTGCATGTTGCACCTTGTCCATTTAGATTAGATGTTTTCGTTAACTAATGATAGTTTCCTAGTTAACTATATAGTTTCATTCAATTAGGGTTTAGGAATAAGATCTTGCATGCATTGCAAGACTTTAGTTGACTCGAGGTGATTTTAGGGTTGCCTACACCTTGAAGTCTATAAATAAGAGTTTTAAGCTCATTTGTAATTTAACTTTTGCTTGATAGAATACATGTTGCGCCTACCTTGCCTGTAGTATTGCTATTATTGTATCTGTTCAAAGAGTAATTGTTGTTATAATAAATTGTTGCGCCTACCTTGCCTTCATGTTATTGTTATGGTGTTTATTCGACCTTAGTTAAATGGGGTTGCTGGTTTGATCGTTATTGCATGCGTGTTGCGTCTATACAATCTACTGTCCCAGTTGCTTACCTTTTGTTTTGTTGATTATAAGCCTATTCAGAAGAGCAAATAGTTGCGCCTACCTTGCCTTCATGTTGCGAAACTGTACTCAAAGCTTATCGTATGATGTGTGTTATAGTAGACTCATTCAGCCAAGCAGATAGTTGCGCCTACCTTGCCTTCATGTTGTGAAGTTGTACCAGGTTTACCGTTCATTTGTTTGTTTTAATAAACTTCTTCCCAAATTAGCAAATAGTTGAGCCTACCTTGCCTTCATGTTGTGAGCCCGTACCTGTAGTTTATCGTACAATACATTCCTGCTCCATTTCCTCATGCTATGTTTCTTGAGGAAATTGGATAGATATTAAAGAAGTTAGCTTAGTTGTAGTTACATGATCTGCGAAACCAGAAAATACTTAGCTGCAACGTTCTAGGTTTTCTTAACCTTGTGCCTCTACCAGCTGAGAACAAAAAGATAGGACATTAGTTTAGTTTTCTATTTCATGCATTATAGCACAACGAGGGAGCTTCCACTCCTAATTTGAAGAGCACTCATTATGTAGTGTGCATAGCTGTCTGTACAAACTCACACTCCAGAGGTGTTAGTTCTTACGCCAACATAATGCAAGGAACCTTCACACCTTTTGATCAAAAAGATCGTGCTATGGGCAGGCTGAGAGAATATGGTGAAAGGTTATGAATACCATTAAACTATTGTGCTCACTAGTGGCAAACCACACAACTCTATCATGCAATTACAGAATTGAAAACAAACGAAATGTTGGTTTTGGTGGCAAGCCTTCCAAAACAATTACAAAATCTGTATCAAATCTGGCAAAGAACCACTCCAATTTTATGTTAAAACAAAAATCACAAAAATCTCTTTATAATCAACAAAAAGGAATATATCCAACCCAAGCTACTGCTATTTTAGCAATAACACTTGACTTACAGACAATCTTTTACTACTAAAATGATGTTACCAGCAATACAAAATACTCAAGATTAAGTGCAATCACACCCAAATAATTAAAGATGCAACTCTAACATAGCACCACTAATACCCACAAATACTTCGATGGTATTACAGCAGCTGAATACACTAATGATTTGTACTACAGAAATGTATGGCAACACCAATAAATTGTATAGTCACATAATAGTACAACATAAAAGATAATATGAACTAAAGGCTGCAATCTGAAATAAACTGCAACATGTTGATTTGGTGAAATGGTTGGGACTAACAATCTTCAAATGTTGTGATTTGCTTCTGAAACAATAGGGCAGCTTGATAAAAAGATATAAAACCCTTCGTAAATCTGATTTAATATTGAAACCCTTCACAGAAAAATGATATAATATTGAAATAAATCTAGATTAATATTGAATCCTTTACAAATAAATATGGAAATCTTTACCAAACTGGAAATCCGTAAACGCTGAAATCCCCAAAAAATTTGAATAAACCTCTAGAACTATAGCATAACACTAGAGCAAGGGTACAAAATCACTATAGTAGTACGGAATCACTGCAGCAAGGGTACAAAAGAACTATAGTAGTACGGAATCACTATAGCGAACTTAAAATCTCCCAAAATCCTTTCAACTCAATGGTTATCCGAGGGTGGAATTACTCCAAATGAATCAAAGGGTTTTCATCGTCCGAACCAAATACCTAGAGGGTTTTTGTCCTTGGGTAAAAAGATGAATATGCATTCAATCTCAAGAAAAAGGTCTCTCCTTTTATAACCTTCTTTTAAATTTAAAAAAATATTTCCCACTTTATTTCAAAAGTGAGTAGAAACTAGCATACATATATTAATTAATAATATATATAAAAAACGCTGAAAATTATCATTACTTAACATTGTTTTTCTTAAATTTTAAGTATTAAATATTTTTTAAACTTTTTTTATCTTATACACTCTTTTCAAAACTATAAAATGTATTAACTCTATTTTTTTTAGTTTTCAATGTATTATATTATTTTACTTTAGATTTAAAAATATTTTATTAAAAAGTAGGAAAATCACTTCATATTACATAAAAATTTCAAAAAAAAAATACTATTTTTACTATTCTATATTTTATTTTGTTTTGTTTTTTATAAAAATATAATAAATATTATATATTTATGTATAATTTATTATTTTATTGATGCAATAATAAAACCTACTTCTAAAAATAGTTTTTTCAGTAAACTACAAATATTAATTCTTAAATAATCTTAAAGAAAAATAAAACAACTCTTAAGTGAATAGAAAAAAGTTCTTCAAATAAAAAAAATGTTATCAAGATGAATAAATCAGTCTTTATCCCATTCTTATTTAAACATAACGTTAGCCTTCACCAAAACGTCAAATTAAATTTGCTGAGTTTTTATTGACACAGACTCACATACTTGTTGCTTTCACTATTTAACGCTTTCAGCGTAAATATTTTTCAAATATTCTATTGGCCACCTTTTCTAAAACACTTTTAATATTGTACCCCAAAATAAAAGTTGTCTTTTAAAAGTATAATATAAAGTTACTAGGACAACTTAAGTTATATTTTTCCCAAACCTTTCCCCTTTAATTTACAAAAAATAAACAAACAGGCCAGGGAACTGCCAAATACTTTTGTCAAAAAAGGAAACATTACATCTCAAATGAAGATGGACAAATTCCCTTTTGGTGTTATCTTCACCCTTCAAACGTTATAGCTACGAAAAAATCTATTCACAGGACTACCACTGGCCATATATGTATACTTCACCCTAATAATGTAGGGATGTAAGCACGTGAGCCACCACCAATATGTAATGGTTGAATTGAATAGTGTATGCATACCCAATTGATGGGTTTCATACCCTTAGGTATGCCTAGTCTAGCTTGCATACATTTTTCTATTTAGAAGATCAAATTTGATCATTCTACTACATAATGGGAATATTTTATTATTGCACTTATTGGATGTAGATGGACAAATGCTCTTTGGATGTGTTCTTCATGCTCCAAGTATAGGAGTACTGCATGCATCTATTCAGAAGATTATCATTAGAGCGTAACCAGAATCTATTTGTACAGGTATGTTCCTCCAAATATTGGAAAATGGCTCTATCACATATAGTGTTCTAGTCAACTAGACAACAAGATCAACTCCTTATGGTTAACATAAAATATATGTTGACAATAGAGATGTCTATTTTGCATATTTTAAATTTGAACATCTTGTTTTTTATGTTCCTAGGATATAATCTTGGTTTTATTTCCTATTTCAACCTTGTCATTATAAAACTTATGGCACATAATATATGAGATAATTTCGATCTTGTGCAACCAAGAATATGTTAAAGAACGGTTTCACGATTAATTGTTCTTGCTGAGACAAAGTGAACAAATACAAACTCCGCTAATTGAAAACCCAAAGAGATCATTTTAATAGAAGTATATAATGGATGTTATAGATAAGTACCATGAAATTAGCGGTAAATAAAATGAGATGTTAAAGATTGTAAAACAATGACACTAAAGTAAATTAAAAAAGATAAAGTAACAAGCTTGAAACAATCAAGGATAAACAAGATTTTATGAAACAAGCAACTTCCTTCAAAGTCTTGCCAACAAAGTTCTTGCTAAAGTATTTGCAAAATCTTGGAATTATAAAAATGTAAAACCGGAAGTAGTTAAACATAGCTACAGATTAGATTAAGATTTCATGAATAGTACAAGGCAAAATCATACCCAAAACGGCTAAGCTTAACTTTATCTTCAACCTCAAAATTTTAACAAAACCATACCGAAAAGGCTGAATCTTCTTGTATTTTGGGAATCAACTGCAACAGAATTTTCAGAGAAATCACATTTTCCAACAACCAGACAAGAGCCCCACAACAGTGTCAAGAACATCACGGTTGATCCCGCAAGTAATCCCATTCCAATTGAAGCTTGTGATTGAGCAGTTTCTCTACTTCCAAATAGACCAGATACTGTAGAATCAAGCACAACTTTAAACATCAAACTACCATCTCCAAATATGCAGAAAAATCTACCTAAACAAATTTGAAAAGATCTAGTTATGTGTAAGAACAGTAAAAATATTATTTTGATAACAAATTATATGGCTTACTTGGTAGGTTCTTTCTCATGCAGTAGAGAGTATATTTCATGTTCATCTTCAGAAATATCAATCTACAAAATATTTACTCAAAGAAAAAATCTCATTATCAATCATAAAAGGAATGTTTGAAGGATAAACCCAAAAATAAAAGATACATAAATATAATTTAAAGAGCAACCAGCAAGCTAAATTTGAATATAATTTTATAATACTATCCTTAAATCATAGCATCATGATGCTTTCTTTTGCTGTCAACCTAAAATTTTGATCCAGTTAGAATTCTCACTATGACAGAAACCTTTTGTTGTACCCATATAAAAAATTCCACATTGAGTCATCTTTTGAGCCAAATCCTTCTTTATTTCTCACTTTGTGATTCATTGCTAAATCCTTCTTTCCCCTCATCATGAATGTGGTATTAGTCATGCTTCGTAAATGTCTTTACAAGACCAATGAAAGGGGATTTCTTGTATTAATATTTCATTGTGATGTCCCCGCTCTAGTGAGTTCTCAGGAACAGTGTGTTAGCCATTTATTGGACCCTCGTGGGCTAGCTGGATTGGTTAGAAGGTCAGTGGTACTTTTTGAAGAGCTTGGTCGTTCTCGTTTTCAGAGCCCAGTGATTGGTTCATAGCAGGCGTTAGCATTTCAAGGGTTGACAGCTTCTGATGGCACGGGAATATTTGGAGTTTTGAGAGAGTTATGGATTTTTAAGTGATTTGAGTTAATTAATTAACTTAATGCCTTATTATAAAGTCAAATTGACTTTATACATTTTATATCACTTAAATATTCTATAAAGGTGATTTAATACTTTAATCACTTAAAATATAAAAGGGCACCCAAGTATTTAAGTCAAAAACTATTGAAATGACTTAAATATATTTTAAAAAATTTAAAATATGAAGAAGGGCGTATCTTTCTTGGAAGTCGTGCCTTTTTGCATATAAGGCATTTTTGGCAATGAGAACATCATTCATCATTATTTTGATTTTGCCTTTGGCTTCCTCTTGTGCTTTCACCTATGATTAGGGTTTTGAGCAATCTTCCATTGGAGAACGATATCTCTTCAATGTTGAGCACTTTTGAGACTGTGAGAGACCAGTCGAATTTGTGCAACCAGTGAGAGCTTCATACAGAGGTTCTACATGCTTCAATCACGGTTTATTTATTTAGTTTTCAGTTGTTTGCAATAAAGAAGAGGGTTACTTCATCCAGAGTCTTCATCTCCAACAGATTTGCAGCTACAGGTTGGATTCTTCAGAGTCTTCATTGGGCCGTACCATTTGCATTGGGATTTGGGCCTCTTTGGAGAAGGGCATGTGAAGCTTGAGACTAGGGTGTTTTCCTTTTGGCTCTTGTTTGAGCTTCATCATGGGCGGCTATCACTAGTACTACATTTTATCTTGTTTCTGAGTGGGAGAAGTCATTTCTGGAGGTCAGGCGTCCATTTATGCCAGTTTTCACCATTCTTGGCTGGCGAGTTGGCTTACCTTTTAATATAAAAAATCTGGAAACATTCTGGTATGTTTAGCACTTGTGATCCATTGGTTATTGTTTAATAATACCTGTTGCATTTACATTCTATAGAAATTAGCTCTGTTTCTCAGTTTATGAGCTTTTATATGATGCGCCCCTTCTCTTCTGTCTATAAACTTTCTCTCTAAAAAACGAATAAAATACATTACGACTTAAGAAATCTTGGGGTTTGAGTTGAGAGCCAGCAGGGCTCATCACAGTGGTATCAGAGCATATTAATCCTACCAGCTTGTGGGAAAAACAATTCTATGCGGCCACACCAGAACAGGTTTGACAAGCACTACACACGCAGAGGCCCTGGAATTCAACGAAACACTTTTGAACCTTTTCAGGCAACTCCATTATACGAACAGGAAGAGGATTTTGATTTTGATAACATGGCTGAAAGGAATGATGATGCTCGTCTTAATGACGAAGACAGGGAAGCTAGAGAAGTACTGAGAGGAATGGTGGCCGGTCAAGAACAGGTGGCAAACATCCTCCAGCAACTGAGTACCAATGTGCAAAACCTGACAGTTCTGAGAAGGCCGAATCTGGATCAAGATCAGGAAGGTAGCATACATGGAGAGCATTACAGGAATATTGCTCCAGCACGCACCTTTGAGAGAGCCACATGCCCTACTTTTGTCAGAAATGACGTTGAGGACGAAGAGGAGGTGGAAGAAGGTGGTGAAGGAAACTTTGCTGACAACATCCTGACTATGCATGATGAATGGGATGCAATGCCTCCACGAGTTAAGGATCACCTTAACTTTGACCGTTTTATGAGCCAGAAGAGAGAACACACCAGGAACAGGAATGACAGGAGGCCTAGATACAAACATAATGATCTACGACAGGCTACCAATAAGCTTACCTTAGTAAACTATGATGGCAGTGGCAGAGTTAAAGCATGTGCCTGGGTGAGTAAATTGGATACGTTCTTGACACTACGTCCTATGCCAGAGGAAGATGCTATTAGATTTGCAGCTCTACATCTTGATGGCGTGGCACATGACTGGTGGATTCATGGCATGGCTACACTTCACCATGACCGGATTACCTCATACCAGGAGTTCGCTGATAGATTGGTAGAAAGGTTTGATAGACGTGATCCTGAACTATTCTTCAGGGATCTAGCACAGTTAAAACAGTTGGGTAGCTTGGAATCGTACATTGGAGAGTTCCAAAGACTATCTGTGATGGTGACAAGTATCTCAGAGAGAAGGCTGATCATATTGTTTATTGAGGGTCTTTTTGAGCCCATGAAAGGTTGGATAAAGGCATTTGATCCACCTACTTTACAGGAGGCCATGAGGAAAGCTCGCAGTATGGAGCTCACTACTCGTAAACAATTTGGCACAAAACCTTCTTCCTCCTACACAAAGAACAAATCTGATCCAAAGAAGGCTGATAATTCTGATCAAAAGAAAAAATTTGCAGCCCCTCTAGATCGTGACACAATGAATGATCTACGTAGAAGGAAGCTCTGTTTTTACTATAAGGGCCCATATGACTTCAATCATGACTGTACCCTCAAGCCTAAAGGGCAAAACAGGCACATGGAATGGTTTTATGAGGGAGAACCATTGACTGATTTTTCTGATCAGCAAGCTGTTATTTATCACACAAATGAAGAAAAGTCAGAAAATGAGGCAGAGATTGAGGTAGAAAGTGAGCTACAGGAGGCTCATATGTCCAGCATGCAAAGAGAGGGATCTTTCAAGCTCCGTGGGATTTTAGCGGGAGAAAGAGTCATATCTCTTTTGGACACAGGTGCAACCCACAACTTTATTGATTCACGGTTAGTGGAGAAAAGGGGAATTCAAACTCAGCAGTTTGAAGGCATTCGAGTGAAGGTTGCAGATGGATACACTCTCAACTGTGAGAGGATGATTCCTAATTTACCATTGAAACTCAACAATTTTGAGTTTAAGGCAGATTTTTATGTTGTGAACATGGGAGGAACAGATATAGTTCTCAGCATGAAGTGGCTTCAGGCTATAGGAGAGTTCACACTTAATTTGCGTGATATGGAGATGAAATTCAAAATTGATGGTACAAATCATGTTCTTAAAGCCATCAAGGACAGCAATCAAAAAAAAAATTCACTCCGGAGAATGGAACGTTTGATTCGACACGACATGGTAGAATGGGTTGCTGAGTGCAAGTTAATGCCTTCACAGTTGTAGCAGCAAGCTTCTTCTTACCATCCGGATGTACAGGAACTCCGAATCAAACATGCAAAGGTTTTCAATGCTATTCCACCAGGTAGACCTCCTGATAGAGGTATTGAGCACATCATTGAGCTGGATGAGGGCACGAAACCTATCATGATCACTCCTTACTGGCACCCCAAACGTTTAAAAGATGAAATTGAGAAAACTATTAAGGAGTTTTTAGCTATGGGGCACATTAGGCCGAGTAAGTCACCCTTTGCTTCATCAGTTGTTTTGGTGAAGAAAAAGGATGGTACACTTAGGATGTGTACTGACTACAGGATGCTATATAGGAAGACTATAAAGAACAGGTATCCTATTCCACGAATAGATGAGTTGATAGACGAACTTCATGGAGCTTGCTATTTCTCGAAGATTGATTTGAGGACTGGTTACCATCAGATCAGAGTCAGAGAGGAGGATATTGAGAAAACCGCATTCAAATGTCAGTGTGGACACTATGATTTCTTGGTTATGCCATTCGGCTTAACCAATGTTCCAGCTACATTTCAGTCTACTATGAATAGGGTTTTCCATCCTCTCTTGAGGAAATTTGTATTGGTGTTCTTCAACGACATCCTGGTTTACAGCAAATCATGGGTGGAACACATTGTTCACCTAGATGAGGTATTGAGTATACTTAACAAGGAGTCCTTGTACGCCAAGGAATCCAAGTGTGCTTTAGGCATGGCTAAGCTTTTGTATCTGGGTCACATTATCAATAGAGAGGAAGTCAGTATGGATCCAAAGAAAGTTTGAGCTATCATCAATTGGCCTGCACCTGAGACATTGACACAGCTCAGGGGGTTTGTAGGATTATGTGCCTTCTATCGTCGGTTCATTAGTGGATTCTTGCGACATGCTACGCCACTAACTGATTTGACTAAGAAGGGAGCCTTTGTGTGGACACCTCTTGCATAGGTGTGCTTTGAGAAGTTCAAACTTCTCATGACTACTTGTCCAGTTTTGGCTTTGCCAGATTTCACCAGACCATTTGAGATACATTGTGATGCCAGTGGTGAGGGTATTGGTGCAATTATCATGCAGGATCGACACCCTGTTGCTTTTAAGAGCAAGAAGCTAAGAGGTCCTGAAAGGAGTTACAGTATCTATGATAAGGAAATGTTGGCCATCATGCATGCCATGGCCAAATTCAGGCAATACTTGGTTGGTAGTAAATTCAGTGTTAAAACCGATCACAATAGTTTGAAACATTTTTTCTTGGACAGCGAGATTTGAACGAAAGGCAACAGAAATGGGTCAACAAACTTCAGTCCTATGATTTTGACATGGGCACTCAAAATGTGGTTGTTGATGCTTTATCTCGCTGTCCTCACTTGAGCTCCATTACACAAATTTCAGAGGACTGGAGACACATGATAGTAGCAGAGTATGCTAAGAATCCGTGGGCTTCTAGCATAGTGGATGGGACAGTACAGGATGACAGATACTCACTTGTGGATGATCTTATCATTTACAAAGGAAGGATATTTCTTGTCCCAGGTTCTGAGATGAGGGACATGGTATTGAGATCATTCCATGATTCGCCTATGGCAGGACATCCCGGTTACTTTAAGACCTACAGGCAAGTATGGGAGAGATTCTCTTGGAAGGGTCTCGAGTCATTTGTTCTTCAGTATGTCAGGGAATGCCTTATTTGTCAACAAAACAAGCAAGAACATACATACCCTGCAGATTTACTTCAGCCGCTTCCTATTCCTGAGAGGAAGTGGGAATGCTTGTCTATGGACTTCATCACGGGCTTGCCCAAAGCTCAAGGGAAACACAGCATTTATGTGGTAGTAGATCGGTTGACGAAGTATGCACATTTCTTCTCAATCACTACTATACACACAGCTACTCAAGTGGCGGACTTGTTTTTCCGCGAGGTATTCAAATTGCATGGATTGCCTCAGAGTATAGTCAGTGACAAGGATAGTAGGTTTTTGAGTAACTTCTGGCAGGAGTTATTCAAACTTTGCGGGACAGAACTCACTCTGAGCACCAGCTACCACCCACAGACAGATGGCCAAACAGAGATAGTCAACAAATGGGTGGAGGGATACTTGAGGAATTACAGTTCGGGACAGCAGAAGGCATGGGTGAAGTGGTTATACCTTTGTGAGTATTGCTACAATACCACTCATCACATGAGCATTCAAATGACACCTTACCGAGTGTTATATGGATATGATGCTCCAAGTTTTCTAGATTTGTTGCTGAGTGACAATAGAGTAACTAGTGCTAGTGACCTATTGCAGGAGAACCAAGACATCATGAGAGCACGCAAGGAAAATATTCAGAAAGCTCAGAATCAGCAAAAGCAATATGCTGATCAGAGGCGAGTGGAGAGCTCTTTCGAGATCGATGATTTGGTGTATTTGATGCTCCAGCCTTATAGGCAGTCCACCCTTCGTAAGAAGGGCGCCGAGAAACTCAAGCCACGATACTATGGACCATTCAGAGTTGTCAGATGTGTCGGTGAAGTGGCTTATGAGTTAGATCTTCCAATGGACAGTAAGGTTCACAATGTGTTCCATGTATCGCGCCTCAAAGAGGCATTGGGACCACAGGTGACTCCTATTGATTTACCACCCCTAGATGATGAGGGGAAATTGATTTTGATACCTGAGGCCATTCTGGATTCCAGAGAGCGTCATCTTCGGAGGCGGGTTATCAGGGAATATTTGGTGAAGTGGAAAGATCTACCGACACAGGATGCTACTTGGGATAGTGACAGTATTCTTTAGCATCCAGCTTTGAGTTTACTTGTGGGCAAGCAAATTTGGGGAGGGCGGACTGCGATGTCCCCGCTCTAGAGAGTTCTCAGGAACAGTGTGTTAGCCCTTTATTGGACCCTCGTGGGCTAGCTAGATTGGTTAGAGGGTCAGTGGTACTTTCTAGAGAGCTTGGTCGTTCTCATTTTCAGAGCCCAGTGATTGGTTCACAGCAGGCGTTAGCAATTTAGGGGTTGACAGCTTCTGACGGCACGGGAATATTTGGAGTTTTGAGAGAGTTATGGATTTTTAAGTGATTTGAGTTAATTAATTAACTTAATGCCTTATTATAAAGTCAAATTGACTTTATACATTTTATATCACTTAAATATTCTATAAAGGTGATTTAATACTTTAATCACTTAAAATATAAAAGGGCACCCAAGTATTTAAGTCAAAAACTATTGCAATGACTTAAATATATTTTAAAAGATTTAAAATATGAAGAAGGGTGTATCTTTCTTGGAAGTCGTGCCTTTTTGCATATAAGGCATTTTTGGCAATGAGAACATCATTCATGATTATTTTGACTTTGCCTTTGGCTTCCTCTTGTGCTTTCACCTATGATCAGGGTTTTGAGCAATCTTCCATTGGAGAACGATATCTCTTCAATGTTGAGCACTTTTGAGACTGTGAGAGACCAGTCGAATTTGTGCAGCCAGTGAGAGCTTCATACAGAGGTTCTACATGCTTCAATCAGGGTTTATTTATTTAGTTTTCAGTTGTTTGCAATAAAGAAGAGGGTTAATTCATCCAGAGTCTTCATCTCCAGCAGATTTGCAGCTACAAGTTGGATTCTTCAAAGTCTTCATTGGGCCGTACCATTTGCATTGGGATTTGGGCCTCTTTGGAGAAGGGTGTGTGAAGCTTGAGACTAGGGCGCTTTCCTTTTGGCTCTTGTTTGAGCTTCATCATGGGCAGCTATCACTAGTTGTCATGTCCTCGAAATAGCAAAACCATAAAGACCAAGTGTTAAAATACAAATAAATTAATAAATAAAATAAATAGCAATATTAATATTAAATATAAAATAAATGTGTATCATATCAATATAAATATATATATATGAAATAACAAATATAATAATAATATATAGGAAAATTATTGTTATTACATTATAGTATTAAATAACTTAATATCAAAAATAATAATAATAAATAAATATTACAATCATTACACATCAAAGATTGTAATACATTAGAATAAAATAATAATAAGATATTAGCAAATTGGTTTTATTATTATACTTTAATGTTAAAATATATTCAATAAAACATCAAAATAAAATAATGAAATAAGTATAAATCTGAAATATCATAATTATTAGTAATAATATATTATTTTAAAAATATTATTATTATGATAATAAAGGTAGCAATTAAATCTAACAAAGGGATATATTTTATGAGAAGTCACCTCTTTCACCAAACAATACATTCCCCCCATGAGTCAACTACCTTGAATGGTATAAATAGAAGGAAAGAAAATAAGGAAGGGGGAAAAACATGGAGAAATACGATTTGCAATTTAGAACAGCAGCAACAATGATTGTTATGCATTGGAATATAGAGCCATTTAATATATATATATATATATATATATAATTTAATAGGCATTAAAGGATATATGCATAGATATAGATAAATTTTATAAATAATAATATGCAATGAATAAAGAATATATATGAATAAGGAAAGAATAATTATATAAACATATATATATGAATACTAATGATGATACTTATAAGTAATGATGACTCTTTAATATAAACATAAGTAGATTATGTATATTTATGAATTGTCCTCATCTTATGATCAATTTAGTATAAGGTTAAAGGAGGCGAGTAAGGAAACATGGAGAGATATAGCAACTCAGGTGATATACTCACTTAGCAATAATATTTAGCATATTTTGAATATAAGAAATAAATATAGCTAGTCTGATTATTAGCGTAATGCTTTCTTTAATATTATCATGATGATAATGATGTTGATATTGACTTCAAGAATCAGTAATAAAAGCAAATGTATTTGATTGCTAAAAGATTGTCTTCCTTGTGTTTGCAAGCTTATTGGGAGGAAGGGTGTGAGGGAAGTGGTGCCTAAAAACCCCACTTAAGTCCGCCCCCGAAACCCAAGGCAAGGATGGGCCTTGGAGGGGTGGAAATTCTACTCATAGTCTGCCCAATCCCAAGGCCTCGGTGGGCCATGGAGGGATGGGGGTTCCACTCATAGTCCACTGCGGCCCTGGAGGGGTGGTAGGCCCAAGCCACTTATCCGTTCCCCCGACTATCCCCAATAAGTCAAGTGTTTTCTGAGGTGCTGAAATGGGTAGAGAAAGCAGATACCAGTGTTTCCACTAAGCATACCACTCCGAGTATGAAATGGTCTTAATTTGGATGTTCAACTTGGAGCCAAGGGGTGGGTTGTCTTGAGGGGATGCTTGTGCCCTTGTGCTTAGATGGATAGCTTCGGGAGGATATACCCATGCCACTCCTCTTATGTCTTCATTATTACTTTTGATTATGCTTATATTTTGATATCTAGATATTAATGCTAATAGATTTGTTAATAATATGGTGAATACAGGATTCTTATCTAGGGTTATTGCATTAAGAGAACATTCATTTGGAAAAGAAGAATTCTTAAACCTAATCAACAAATGAACTCTAGGGCAAATCGGGTAAGGGACATTACACTAGTACTGCATTGTATCTTGTTTCTGAGTGGGAGAAGTCATTTTTGGAGGTTAGGCGTCCATTCATGCCAGTTTTCACCATTCTTGGCTGGCGAGTTGGCTTACCTTTTAATATAAAAATCTAGAAACATTCTGGTATGTTTAGCACTTGTGATCCATTGGTTATTGTTTAATAATACCTATTGCATTTACATTCTGTAGAAAGTAGCTCTGTTTCTCAGTTTATGAGCTTTTATATGATGCGCCCCTTCTCTTCTGTCTATAAACTTTCTCTCTAAAAAATGAATAAAATACATTAAAACTTAAGAAATCTTGGGGTTTGAGTTGAGAGCCAGCAAGGCTCATCACATTCATCGATCCTTGTTTGCTATCTTAAACCTTGGTCGGCTCCTAATATTGAATCGCTATTAAAGCCTTGGTCGGCTCCTAATATTGAATCGCTATTAAAGCCTTCATCAGCCCTTTGCTAATATATTTATTTTATCTCCTAGTTTAATTTATTAAAGCTGTGATTTGTGTGGCAAAGGTTGTCATCTCTATGGCAGGCGGCATGACAATGAAAGTCCTTATCCCAACCTCCAAATGCTTTCCTTTCCACATAGCAACAAAACATAAATTTCCAATGGCATCAATGAACCCCTTGGCTCAAGAAACTCTAACCATGGAGATCTTAAACCTTCCAATGTATGAGTTCAAAGTGAAGTCTTTATCATTCAAGTTCATATACTGATTTTTCCTTTAAAGTAGATTTGATCTTTCACATGGAGATAGGGGCTTACATGAAAGACACCATAAACATCTAGACATATCACATCAACAAGCCCTTCATCCTTAAACTCTGGATTAACCCATAACAACCAGTTTGAAACATCATAGAGTGAATTACTATCAGCATGCTAGGTTTTGGAATTAGAAATAATAAAAGACATCCAAATCTCAATTCAATCAAAATTTTTATATGCCAAAACAATATTTTTTTAGCAAATGTAATGAAGACAGCTCATTTCTTAAGGAACGTACAAATAATAGATTTTGACTCTTAAAGAGACCTGTTGATGCGTGTTTTATGACACACCAAACACTCTAGAATAAAGTATCTAGAGACGCTCTATCCTCTCTTGAAAAACTACCTCTTGTGCTAAGATTGCAAGAAAGGTCACACGGTAATTCCAATGTTTCGTAAATTGGGGTGTGGATAAGCTTTGTGGTCGTTGTGATTTGCCGGTAATCCAAGGGGATTTTACTCTAGTAAATTACTTGAAAGCAATGATTCAAATGCAGTGTTATATTTTTTGGACTTTCTGATTTTAGATATAAAATGAAAAAAGGAGTAAGGGGTGAGAAATCCTATACTACTCCTACGGAACTAAAAGACTGCAAGGATTGAGTGAAACTAAACAAAACCATACTTTGTTTTGCCACGTAAAACGACAACTACACAAAGCAAGTGCAATCTTTTGGGATTTGTGCTTAAGATTTCTTCACTACGAACAATACCATCAATAGAACATTATTCAAAGTAAACTTTGAAGCATCGACATCAAAAGCTCAGTCTAACTTTACGCATCGAATGAAAAGCATCCATCCGAAGAAAGTATGAGCTAAGTTTCACTAATCTTTGCCATCAATCTATCATTCCACTAACATACATTCAAATAAAATTCTAATCTAAAACCATTCTACGAGAAAGAGAAAATACGCAACCATGCAACCATTTGACAATGAAAGGATTCAAAGCACCTCATGCATTATGAACTTTATCATCATAATAGTTTTCAGCAACAATTTCATAAAACCTCTCTTATTTCTACTATCTATGCTCTACAATTCTATCTTCTAATCTGATTTCTAATCTCCAATCTCTAATCTGATTTCTAATTACTTCTAATGCCTTTCAAATGAAAGAGAAGGGGTACTTATAGAGTTTTTGAATACAATGAACAGCCAGGATTAATTCAAGATCAATGGCCCAGATTAAGACAACAAAACCCTAATTAGGGTTGACTAAATATCAATCAGTTAACAAGCAGATGAGTCATCCACTGAGAGTTGTATCCTTATCTGCTTCCACATTGCTCTGTCCAATGAATCTAGACACGATGGCACCAACTTCCTCGATGGTGATGTCCGGCAATGTGTTGACTTTCTACTCCAGCAAATCCAGACTATCTGCACATTCGGCAAAGATGATCATCCACTCTGATTCTTGCTGCAAGAAAGTGTTTCGAACGGTCAGGAGGTCAAATGCCTTAGTCAAATTTTCTTTCAAGATTGGCATGGTGGAGAAAATCCTTTGAACTTCATTATGCATATTGTCCGGCTGCAAGTCATTCTCTCGGACAATATCTTTGTCTAACACATCCACAGCCATGTGGAAAATATTATTTTGGATTCCTTTCACCTGTTCTTCAATTTTAGTACTTTTTGCTTTTACCTTCTCCAAGACTTCTCCACGTGAAACTAATGCACAATACCAGTTGCTGAAGTCATATGCCGCTCCCACTGCAATGATCTCTTCATCAATCAATCTTTTCTTAGGAATTCCCCTTATATCTCGAAGACATGGAATGATTTTACTTTCAATGTATTGGAGTCCGTCCCATGCTTCTGCCAAGTTTGCAACTCGTGTGAGTAGAGAAGAAGTTTTCCCATGAACATATGCCAACTTTTCACGAATTCTTTTACTTCTCCCTCTTGCCCTGCCATCCATTCCTTAGTTTCCCTAGCAGCAGTCAACTCCTTTTCAAAATTTCCTATTGGCTCCTGTGATGAATTTGGAAGTAGAGGGGCTGATTGGTCACCTTGATTGAGTGGCTTTGTCAGATGCAGGATGTATTCTCTTAGGCACTCAATCTCCATCTTGTACTCTCTTTTCTTCAAGGTTTCTTTGTGTAGCCTAGATTTAATGGTAGAAACAGAGTTATCCAGGTCCTCAACCTCTTGTCCTTTTGTTGTCAGACCAATATCAATGACTATAATGGCATATTCACTCAGAGAAATTTCATCTTGCGACTTCTCAACAATAGGCACTACAATTTGCACAGTACGATTACCAACTTCATCTCTTTGTATTGTAGAGAATTTCTTGGCCGGCTTCTTTGTAGCAGCTCGTTCCAGCCTTGCCAAGAAATCTGCAATATCATCTTCTTCTGGTATCTCAACTAGTACCTTGAATTTAAGTCTTTCTTTTGACCAATTTGGGATTGTTGGTTGTTCAACGTCTGTCGTGCAAAGCTTGAGAGCTTGAGCTTCTGTCCACCTGGTGCAGTAATCTGTAGCTGTCAAAATGTACTTGTGCTACGCCAAGGAAGGTGGATTAATCATTCCAATAAAATCTAATCCCCATTTTGCAAATGGCCTGACTTCAATCACTGGCTGCAAGAGCATAGCTGGATTCTTTTCTCTGTATGCAGTTGTCTGGCAAATATGGCAAGTCTTCACATGTTCATAAGCATTTTTAAAAAGTGTAGGCCAGTAATATCCAGCCCTTGAGATTTGCTGAGCTGTGGCCAAACCACCTTCGTGACCTGTTCCAAATTTCTCGTGAAAGTGTTCCATAAGTTGCTTGGCTTCTCTTTTTCCTACACTTCTCAAATAAATTCCTTCGTGATTTCTCCTGTAAAGTATTGACCCTTGTAGCATAAATCTTTGGCTCTTCATTCTTAAAGCTCTCCGTTGTACTGGATTCAAATGTGAAGGACACCTATGATTCAACAGGTAATAAACAGTGTCATCATACCATTCTCCTGGAGACACTTCTTCCAGCACATATGTTTGTTGCACCAATCCAGGTCTTGCCATTGCAATCGTCTGTGCTAGAGCTTGCCCTCGGACTAACTTCATAGGCTGCATTTCCATGTCGTACTCTTACAAAGTGGTGACCCACTTGCCTCTTCTTTATCCTAATTCGTTTTGCATTAGTAATGTTTTCACTGTGGCATCTAGAACTATTGCATAGACTTTGCTTCTCAGGATGTAATGCCTGAATTTCTTGGCTGCTTTAACCAGAGCGTAAGCCTGCTTCTCCACATTTGGATATCTTAACTCTGCCTCTTTCAACGGTGCACTCATAAAGGCAATTGGATGCTCATCTTTTTCTTTTGTTCTTTGGGTCAATACCACCGCACAGGTGTGTTTTGAAGCGAAGGAATATAAGTAGAACGGCTTCGAGTAATCCGGACTGACCGGTACCGAAGCATCCACAATTGCTTGTTTGATTTCTTCGAACGCCTTCCTTGTTTGAGGGGTCCATTCAACCTTCGCATCTTACTTCAACATTTCATTTAATGGTCTGACAATCTCGGCAAACCCAGTTATAAACTTTCTCACAAAATTAATCTTGCCAAAGAATGACCTCAATTCTTTCTGACTCCCTGGCATACCAATTTTTGAAATTGCTTCGATACAGTCCGAGTCAATTGATATGCCCTATTCCGAAAGAACATGTCCTAGCAATCTTCCTTCAGTAACCCCAAACATGCACTTCTTTGAGTTGAGGGAAATGCCGAACCTTCTGCATCTCTGAAAGATCTTTCTCAAATCCTAAACATGATCTTCGCTTTTCTTGGAAAACACGGTTAGGTCATCCATATATATAATTATGCATTTTCCAACTAAATCCCGGAAAGCAATATCCATAGCCCACTGAAATGTAGCTTTGGCGTTAATCAAGCCAAAAGGCATCCTTCTGTAAGCAAAGGTTCCCCACTTGGTGGTGAAGGTCGTCTTCAGTCTATCTGCCTCTTCAACCATCACCTGGTTGTATCCGGAATAACCGTCCAGGAAGGACATCATTTGGGAACCATTAACAATCTGTAACACCTCAGCTAACGAGGGCAAGGGATAGTTATCCTTTTCAGAAGCCCTATTCAAATTTCGAAAGTCTACACACAATCTTATCTCACCATTCTTCTTTCTAACCAGAACTAGATTGGCGACCCATGTGGAGTGTCGTATTGGAAAGATAATCTTGGCGGAAAGGAGCTTCTTTACCTCCTAATAAATCAACGGTTCTAGCAGCGGATTTACCGGCCTCTGCCTTTGTCTGAATGGCTTATTTCCCGACTTTAATGGGATTGTGTGTCTAATTAAGGAAGTTTCGTATGTCTTCAAGTCCTCGTAGCCCCAGGCCACCACATCGGAGAACTCTCTCAATGCTTGCACAATACCTTCCTTTTCTCTTGGGGTACAAACCTTACCCACAAATACATTCTTTACTTGCTCATTAGTTCCCAAGTTGACTGTCTCGCACTCATTCCCTTGAGTGCCCTAATTTTTACTCAGTTTATCAAGATCAAAGAGTCTTTCTAGTTCAACCATTCCTCTGGGAATGACATTTATCTTTAGGTTCAAGATCCCTTCAGTGTCGAATTTTGCTTCCTCAGTTTCTTCTTCATCTATAATTTGTGCCTCGAATACTCTAGAGCTTGTCAGAAACTCCAATATCTATTTATCATCATCGAACACCTGGAAATTCTTTATGTTATCTGGGATTGAGGGTGTGGAGATCAACTCCACTATGAACTTCTTTAAACCCTCCATGGCCAATGGTTCCAGTGAACTAGCTGCCTGCGTGAGAGAGTTTGCTACTGGATTTTTGGACCTATACACCTATTTGATATTGAATGCGTCAAAGCTTTCAATCAGGTCCCAGACTCTGTTTCGGTTACGGCCCAATCTTTTGTCGTGACAGGCGTATTGCTTTCTTACTTGGCAGACCACTATGTTTGAATCTCCAATGGCATGCACAATTTTCGTGCCTTTCTCTATTGCTAGGATCAATCCGTGAATCAATGATTCATATTCAGTGACATTGTTAGTGCAAGAGAACTAGACTCTATAAGCACCTAAATATGCTTCTCCCCTAGGGCTAAAAAGTTCAAATCCTGCTCCATTTCCCTTCTTGGATTTTGATCCATCAAATCTTAGAGTCCATAGTTGATTCTCCATGTGATTGCTAAGTGGGTTGGGATCATTCTTCTCCACTACGGGCTCAGTTTTCTCACTTTCTACCAATTTCTCTGTCAAGGAGCTTTTTCTTTCATTTACTTCTTCAAGTTCTTCTACCAAAGAGGCTTGTGGAACTTTCTTTGAAACTTGCTCTATGGCCATTTTGCACATGGCACATGTAAATTCCGGATGGAAAGCCTCATGAATTCTACACCAATTAGGCATTAGCATACTGTTGATGGAGGCATTCTTTCCTGATTCCATTCTTTGCTTGACACTCTTCAGCACAAAATTCCTAAAATTCTTGAACATTCCCTCACTCTCGCTTGAGTCATCTTCAATTAATACTTCAGTAGAGGGAGAGGTATTTTCCAAGGGTTTTTCTTCATTCACACTCTGCAACATGAGGATTTCTTGTTTGACTAGCTTATACGAGCCCAAATCAGTCTCTGCGAACAATACTTCATTATTGTCACCATATTCGGTGATCATCAACCTTAGTCATGGTGTGCTCTCCACTCTTATCTGATTAGGAATTCCTCTCCAAGGCAACCACATGTAAGAAAAGTCAATTGCAATATACCCATTCAGCTTTTGGGACCAATCCCTGCTAAGCAGCATGCCATATCCATCTGGTATAGTCACAACGGAAATATCAATACGGCTCTAGATTCTAGGATCCGCGTCTAGCTGCATGTGAATGTCATTTAATTCCCCAACCACGGGAACTTCATTTTTGTCTAGTTGGCTCACCTCCTTGTTTGTGTGGAGGGGGATTTGGTGTGGAGGGGGATTAGGCCCAACCTTTCACATACCTTCAAAGGCATGACGTTACTTGATGCTCCGGAATCAATCAAACAATTGTGTAGCATCTTTCCAAATATTCTAACTAAAACTAAGAATGGGGCCGGTTCATCCTTCCCTTGATAAAATACTACCGGTTTCCTTCTTTCATCTGCTACATCATTTCTCTTTTCATCTTTCCTGTCCGGTTGAACTTGTCTGCCTTGAGCCACATCTCTTGTATTTTGTTTTGGCCTTGTGGCATCATCAGGTTGAGAACTTCTCTTAGTCTCGGTCTTTCCAGGAGTGCCTAAAGAATTTAACACCATGCCCTCAAAATTCTGAGACTGTTGTTGTGTCTCCCAAGAATTATAGGACGTTTGGGGCACACTTTGCACCACATTTGTGTTTTGCGCGGGATGAGACTGTGTGATAACATGAGGATTTCTTGGCGCGTTGGGTGCCTCTTGTGATGTACTTCTCATGATGGGAGTTTCAATCAATGTTCCCAAAAGAGAATCTCTTATCTCTTGAACAATCATCAACTCAGAGAGGGGAAGACTGACCTTTATCTTCTTAAATTCCTCCAACACATAGGAGCTCAACTTCTTTATATCTTCTCTAGGAGAACTCCCCTTTTGTCCCTGTTCAGTATGGTAAACAGGTTGTTGAGTGATCTATTGTCCAACTCTGCCTCGCGTTGTATTTTGTTGTCTATACTCTGGAGAGTCTTTAGATGCATTAGGAACATTGCTCGCATTGGGATGAGGAGTCGTAAAGTTATTCGGAGGCGTTGACGAGGTCAACGGCTCATGTTGAGGATAATTCCTTTGGTACACTTTAGGGGGTCCACCTCCAGTGGTCTGGAAAGCTTGCACTTCTCTGATTCCTTCCACCAGGACACTATTGTTAAGAGGTGGAAAGCTGTAACCATTTATGCTGAGGGGCACATCTGGTGATGCATATGTGGCATGAGCCTCTGAAGGCGCTTGAGCCTCTGGCGCCCCTACGGGACCATTTGCCGAAGCTGGTGGGAACTTTTGATTAACCGACGGAAGTGTATAACTCTGAAATTTAGGCGAGAACTTGAAGTCCTCTAGGATCAATGCCTAATCATATCTGGTTGCTAGAACTATTTCATACCCCGTAATTGGAGGATTTTCTGTGGGTTTTGTGTTCTTCACTTCTCCTCTGAAAATGTCAGCAGCTACTTGGAACTCATGACATTGAAGCTCGGAGTGCTGACTAGTATTATGTAATCTACACCATCCTGATAGGGCAGCCTCTGCCAAGTATACTCTGTCTGTAGGACGGTTCTCAGGCGGTGGCCGGTTGTCCAGTGGTGAAGGGACACCTCCATTATTAGGCCCCGTATTCTAGGATCTTTTCTGGAATCCTTGATTGTTATTTCTATACCCATGATTGTTCTCATGATTGTATCCTTGTTGGGTATCGTGGCGGTTCGGAGGATTATTGGAATATCCTCAGTTAGCACCTTGATGTGCTTGATTATTTCTTTGCATGGCTTGGATCTGATTGTTTTGATTTTTGAGGTATGTCACCTCAGTTGACAGCTTCTTCACCTGTTCCACCAACTCTTTTATCTCATCCCTTTCTTCTTGAGTTTTCGTCGGTGGGACCGTGTTCTGAAGATAAACAGGTTGCGTTGCCGGCGCTAGAGACAAAGGTACTCCAGGGTGGAGAACTAACTGATTTGATGGCGTCGTTGCCTGATAAGTTGGTTGGGGAACTGGATTCAATGCTGGAACTTGTTGATTCCATGTTTGTATTTGGCTATTTGTAGCACTTAAGCCAGTGTATAATGAAGGCCCAATTGTATTTTGTCCCATTTTCCGACTTACTTCAATTTCCTTAGCATAAGCTAAGTTCATGTTGGCTGGGGCGAGGTGAGCTTCTCTCACAAACATTGCAATTAAGGGATCCAAGGTGGCGTAGTAATTTTCTCGAGCGTCGGTAATAGCGTAAGGAGTACGCAGCCTTGTGAGAGCTTTCTGAAATCTGTTGTTAAATACATGAATAGGCTCCTTCTCTTGCTTTCTCACTTCTACAAATTGTCTGAACAGTTCCGCGGGAGTGATAGGAATGCCAAAATTCCCAATGAAGGTTGTTTTCATCTACTCCCATGATCTGATCGATCCGACTGGTAAGTGAATGAACCAGTAACGGGCTTCTTCCCCCAAAGAATATGGGAACAGCCTGCAAGCTACATCTCCATATGCAATTTGCATGTTGCGCAGGTGATCCTCAAACATTTTGATGTGATCTTCAGCAGTGCGGTTCACCTCGTGGACATGGAACTTGCAGCAGAAACTCTCCGGATTTTTCGGCATGTCATGGTAGTCATTGAATTCTGGCGGAGACGGGTTGGTAACCAACCAAGTAGCACCATTTGGAGTTGGCTAAGCCATTGCTTGTCGTCGTCGATATACAGCTGCTTGAGCTGGCAATTCTTGAGCAACAACCAGCGTGACCTAAACTGGTTGCCGCTGTCGAATAGCTACTGGCGTGATATATCGAGCTAGTCCTTGTTGGGAAAACCTTGAAATGCTAGGCGGAGTTCTAAATAAACTTGAAACTTCTTCACCGCTCACTGCTGCTTCGCTTGATTGAACTTCTTCGTTTGATAGAGCTTCCTCACTTGAAGAAGCCTCTTCGCCTGATCGAACTTCTTTCCTCTTCCTCGTTCTAGTAGGTAGCTCTATCTCTACAAGTTCCTTAGATGAACTGGGTGCAGACTTCAAAATTCTTTTCAACTTCTCCGGTGAGAATGAACTGATACAATCCAAGATGAAGTTGCTTCTTCTATTGGCGACACGCGGGAGCGAGTGGCTATCTTTGATTCAACAAATCTCTTTCAATAGCAACTTGGATTTTGATAGCTTTTTCTTCTTCTTCTTCCAACACAAAGCTTGTTCGCATATACTCAGTTGCACTTCTCTTAGTCTTCCACGCGAGATTGTTCAATCCTGAAAGAATATCTTCTTGATCGTCGTTGAATCCTAGATTTGGCTGCAACACCGGAAATATCTCTCTATGAGGTAGCACCATCTTGGTACATTATACTTGTTGACGTGTGTTTTATGACAACGTCAACACAGAATAAAATGTCCAACGGTCACTCTATTCCCTCTTGATCAAAGTATTCCGCATGCTAAGATTGTGTGAAAGTTCATGCGTTCAACTCCAAGGTTTCTTTTATTGCGAATAGACTCAGTTGGTTGATGTGAATATGCTGGGTATTCCAAGGGGACTTACATAATCGTACAACTTCGAGGAAAGGATTTTCAATTTCGGGAGATCTGTCAATGAAGCTTGGGTTCTTAAACTAACTGGATAATGCTGAATGTAAAAGGATATAAGGATTAGAGATGCTACCATCTACTCCTAAAGGGTGGAGGACGAGGATCGGCTTAAACAATCTTCAGACCAGACTTTGCTTTGTCTCCCTTCGGACAACTATGACAAAGTTGGTGCAATCTTCAAAGGATGAGTAAGATATTCAAATCGTGATTCAACATGTGCACTCCGTCACAACGATGCAAATGAACACGCAAATCACGACTGAAGTTAGGTACTGATATTCCAGTTGACCACACAAGGCGAACTTACCATCAGCAAGCCCGCTAGTGGTATGGATGAAAGAAGATATGCTCAAACCACAATGCCACACCCCACAATTAAAAACTACTTGCATAAAATAAAGTCTACTCTATTCTATCAATCTGAATTGGAAAGACGAAAAGGTCTTGCTAGCTATTCATAAAAAAAGATAGAACCACCATGCAATGATAAACCTTTATATTATGAAAAGTGTTCACAACAACCATTTGCAAAACTTTCAAAGGGAAAGTTTTCCTTCCTTTTCAAACTAAGCTATCGTCTAAGCTAACTCTCTATCTATTCTAACTTCTATCCTCTCTACTCTCAATCTAACATCTACTAAGTTACAAATGAGGGGGGATACCCCTTTTATAGTTGGCCCATTTTAGTGGACAGCTTAGATTGAAATACAATGAAGGGCTCAGATTGAGCCATATATGCCCTAATTAGGGTTTTTGCCCTAAAAACCGCCATAGAGAGGAGTGGGGCAATAAATGCACAGAATATTCTCCACTCCTTTGCAAGAACCATTATCTGCAATTAATGCCCACTATCTTCTTCTAGAAGATTCTCGTCCAAAAACGTGTTCCCACTGTCTGTCTGCCAATTTTGTTGCGTTAGGAGGAGAGCAAAAGAGTCTCTAAGATTGTCTCCGCAGATAATAAAATTTGAAAGGATTTGACGTTCGGCCCTCCTGTTGCTTTGACTCCTGGACACACCTCTTCCTTGTAACTTTCACATTTCTTTAGCCCACAGCCTTGGGCGCATTTAGCCTCCTTTGCATCACGTTCTTAGTGCCTTAGCCAGATCTTCACTGTCGTTTCTTCTTTCCAAAGTTGCAACGTTGTCCAACTTCATCAAGTCTTCATGCCTTGGCTTTAGCGTTCATCCTGCAAAACAAAAGAAGAGCATCGGAACACTTTATAATCTAAATTCATTTTACTTACCTTATCCCCACGTTCTGACTTCCAAGGTCTACTTGATGTCTGATAAAATTCATCATTTTCTAGCAAACTTTTATCATGGGCCCATTGTGCTAGGGCCCATGCCATCTTGTTGTTTTCATTCTCCCGCTTTAGCAATTTCATTCACTTGCCTTATCCACCTTCCTTTAGGAGCTTGGTGACCTAGATAAAATTCCACTCGTCTTGAGCTTGAATGCACTTGACCCACTCTGCTTTCCTTTTCCATGCCTTAGAAAATTTATCCCTCAGAGCCTTAGGAAATTTGTTAAACGAGTGCCAGGCCGAAATCTCTGCCGAAACAACACGAGCAAGGTGTGGAAGGACCTCAAATCATCTCCCAGTGAGAAATATCCAATACCCAGAAGAAATTTCCCCTCAGAAATCATAATTTCCATGTGTATCCAGACGAAGGGGTAAGTTTAATTTTTATTATTTTTGAAAAATAATAAAAATTACTAAGGTTTGTTTCATCTTGATTCTGGGTGCACTTCACACTTGCAGCCTCAATTTTTAAATCCTGGTGTTCCTCATATTTTTCCGAAGAATTTCCTCCAGCTTATATCACCTTGCATCTGGAAAGATTAATATTAATACCTCCTCTAGGCGCATCCCTTGTCCTTGCCCTTGCCTTAGAAAATAAAAATGTCTTCAACTCCATCTTGGGCGCACTTCACAAGGCCTAGTTTATTTTATCCACCTTAGAAATTTCCTTCAAGTCTCAGCCACTTAACTTCTACCTTGATGGCGCATTTAGCTAGGCAAGCTTCAATTTTAATGCCTTAGGCATTTTTCCTATCATCTATCAATCTTCCCAAGGTTTGGGCATATTTTGGCTAGGGAGTTTTCATCTCCTTGCCTTAGAAAATATTTGAAGTCATCTTGTTTCACCTTGAGGGCGCAAATGTCCATGTCCCCTTTCATTTCATGGGCGCATTTCACCTTTGGAGATTTCATTCTCTAAAGTGGGTGCATTTAGGCATGTCTACTTTTACTTTCATACTTAGAATATTTTCACATCATTTCTTGGCAACTTTGGGCGCATTTTAGCTAGGTGGCTTTTGTTTTTTGCCTTCGAATATTTTCGGCCTTCTACTCACCTTTGTTGGGTGCATTTCCACCTTTGAGCTTTCATTTTTTTTGTGACTTAGAATACTTTCAACCCTCACTTCCCTCATGGGCACAAATAGAAGGGTATGCCGCCATTTTCATGACTTAGATAATTTCTAAGTCCCACTCTCCTCATTCTTGGCGCATCCAGCATGTGGCATTCTCATTTGTAATGCCTTAGGCGTCTTTACTCTTTCAGCAACCTTGGGCGCATTTCCACATGCAAGCTTCCATTTTGTGACTTAGAAAATTTCCATGCCTTCATTCCTTGCTTGGGCGCATTTTAGGGGGGCTACTTCCATTTCCATGCCTTAGAATTTTTTTATGAGTTTCCTCTATGACCTAGGCGCATTTGAGGGGGTGAGGAGGAATTTGCAAACACTTAGAGACTTTTTTAAACATCCTCCATGCTGAAGGCGCATTTCACCCTTGATGCTTTCGTTTTCTTGCCTTAGAAATTTTCTTTGAAGTCTCCATAGGCTGCTTGAAGTGGGCGCATTTTGCCTAGGGAGCTTTCATTTGTGCCTTAGAAACTTTTTCAAACACCTCAACTTACCTTGGGCGCATTTGGAGGGTCAAGCTTCCATTTTAAACTTAGAAACTTTTTCGAACTTCTTGCTTCTCATCTTGGGCGCATTTTAACCCATGCACTTCCATTCTTCAAGACTTAGAAAATTTTCTAAGATTCATGCTTACCTTGGGCGCATTTGAGAGGGTCAACTTCCAGTTTTCAATCCCTTAGAATTTTTATCACCATCTCTTCAAGACAGGGCGCATTTAGGGGGGTCTCCAGGAATTTGCCATGCCTTAGATATTTTCTTGCTTGATATCCTTGCTTGAGGGCGCATTTAGGGGTGGCTACTTCTGTTTCATACTTAGAAAATTTTCAGGCTATCATCCTTGATGTGGGCGCATTTCCACTAGCATGCTTGCATTTTGAGTTGAGGGTGCCTTTTGATGGTGGAGCTTTTGTTTTATACTTAGAATATTTTGACCTCTTTAGCCTACCTTCACATTCTATTTTTAGTAAGTCTCTGCTATTTTGACCTCCACAGCCCCGTCTGTCATGCATTTTACACCATGTGACCTCCTTTGCTTGGTGGACTCGTTTTCGCCTGTCCTACATGCCAACTTGCTATTTATAGCCACCTACTATTTATAGTAAGCCCTTGACTTTCTGACTACCACTACTCCGTTTGACTTGAATTTTTTGCCAAGTGGTCCTCATCACTTGATGAACCTGTTCACACCTGCCCCTCGTGTTGACCTGCTATTTATAGGCCTGTTCTGGAGACGACTTACTATAAATAGTAAGTGCCCGGATTATGCCCAAATTTTACCAGTAGATTGCCTGAAGGATGCTGATCGCAGTGGGATACCTTCGTTTCTCGAAATTCTGGCCTTTTACCCTACTTTTTAGGCATCAAAGATGGAAACCCTAATCTGACTTGCATGTGGCTCAAATGACCTTAGTTTGACTTGATTTTTGTCGCCTGCCGCTCTGCTCGTGAAACTGAACTGTCGGGGAGCTGCTGGAGTGAACTTGCTAAAAATAGTAAGTGTCCGGAAAGTGGTCAATCGAACGTCGGATGAGTTCGCATGTTACAGTGCCCATGGGATCTCAAAAAACCCAGAAAACTGGTTAACATGCGGGCACTCGCTAAAAATAGTAAGTCCTTGAAACTTGATCTTCTCTACTTGCATGTCACACTGTTGCGAAGCTCTCTAAAAACCCACATGGAATATCCGGACATGCATTAAAGAACTCTGCATGCAAACCCTAAAAATAGCCTCTGAAGGCTGAACTCTGAAAGTCACCATCTCGGTTTGCATGTTACACCATCACGAAGGTCTAGAAAAACCCAGATCAATTCTCCTATCATTTATCGGAGAATTGTATGTCGAAGCCCTGAAAATAGCTCGTGAAGCGAGAACTGCTAAAAATAGCCAGTTGTCTGAATCAGCTCAAATTTCATGTGTAGGCCCTTGGAAGCTGCCTAAATGTGTTGAAGTAGTTAGAATCCCGAAATCCTGATGAAAAGCTCACAGATTGAACACTTACCAAAAATAGTAAGTCGTCAGAACATGATGAAAATTCAGTGGGAGCCTGCTGGAAGCCTTCTGAAAGCAATCTTAAGCTTAGCTGTCAATTTATCAACTTGATTTAATCTCAATCCAGCCTGAAGAACAAAACCCTAATTTCACAGATTCACTTCAGTCTTAGCCATTCAAATTAGGTCAAAGAACGGGAATATCCTCGGAAGGACAAAAGATCAAAGAGAGAGAGAGAGAGAGAGAGAGAGACGCAAAACTAAAGCGAAAAGACCAGAATGGAGCAAAATTAGGGGGTCCCCATCTAGCATGGGGTGATGTGTGAAAAGGTCACAACAATACTTTTCTGAAGTTCTTTTCTGCTTCACGGTAGTAGTCGCCCTCCTTCTAGCGCCAATTCTATTGACGGGTGTTTTATGACAGCACCAACACAGAATAAAGTTTCCAACGGTACCTCTATCCTCTCTTGATCAGAGTGTCCCGCATGCTAAGATTGCATGAAAGATCATGCGTTCAACTCCAAGGTTCCTTATGCAAGGGGATAGCCTCAGTTGGTTTGATGTGAATATGTTGGGTATTCCAAGGGGACTTAACGCAATTGTTCAACTCTTGAAGCAAATGAAAGATTTGGCTATGACGCTCTGATTCCTAAACTAATCGGGAGAATGCTAAATTTAAAAGGGATAGGGGTAGGGATTCTAATTTCTACTCCCAAAGGTGGAATACGAGGATCAACTTTAACAAGCTTCGAACCAGACTTTGCTTCGCCTCCCTTCGGACAACTTCTACAAAGTTGGTGCAATCTTCAAAGGATGAGAAAGGTGTTCAAATTATGACACGACATGCACATACCATAACAACGATGCATATGGACATACGAACCACAATCGAAGTTAAGTGCCAATACTCCAGTTGACCACGCAGAGCGAACTCACCGTCAACAAGCCCGCTAGTGGTATGTGTTCACGTGTGTTCTGTGACAACACCAACACAGAATAAAATGTCCAACGATCACTTTATTCTCTCTTGATCAAAGTGTTCTGCATGCTAAGATTGCGTTAAAGTTCATGCGTTAAAGTTCATGCGTTCGACTCCAAGGTTCCTTTTATTGCCAATAGACTCAGTTGGTTGATGTGAATATGCTGGGTATTCCAAGGGGACTTACGTAATTGTTCGATTTCTTTACTCAAGCGGATGAAAGGTTTTGGCTATGATGCCCTGATATTTGAACGGACCAGGAAGTATTGAATTTAAAGGAGATAGGGATAGGAATTCTACGATCTATCTCTAAGGGTGGAATGCAAGGACTAGCTTTGACAATCTCCAAACCAAACTTTGTTTCGTCTCCCCTTCGGACAACTCTGACAAAGCTGGTGCAATCTTCAAAGGATGGATAAGATGTTCAAATTGAGATTCAACATGCGCACCCCTTCATGAAGAAGCAAGTGGGCACATAAATCACAACCGAAGTTAGGTGCTGACATTCCAGTTGACCACGCAGGGGCAAACTTACCGTCAGCAAGCCCGCCAGTGGTATGGATATAGGAAGATTTGCTCAACCCAACGACACATTCCACAATTAACACTACTTGCATGAAAACAAAATATATTTTACTCTACTCTATTCGAATTGGAAAGACGAAAAGATCTCGTCAATTGCCCACAATGCAAAATGAAGTCACCAATCAATGAAATCCTTATATTATGAGAGTCTTACACAACAATCTTTAGCAAAAACTTTCAAAGGGAAAGTCTTTCTTTCCTTTCCAAACTAAGCTAACTCCTAGCTCTACTTTAACTTCTATCTAGCTCAACTCTATCTTGGATTTCTGTCTAACTCTGATCTATATCTGATTATTTACAAATGAGGGGGGATACCCCTTTTATATCTAGCCCAGTCGAGTAGACGGCATAGATTGAAATACAATGGAAGGCTCAGATGGAAGGCTCAGATTGAGCCACCTAAGCACTGATTAGGGTTATAGCCCTAAAAACCGCCACTGAGAGGAGTGGGGCAATGAATGCACCCTCCACTCCTCATCAATGAACCACTATCCGCCATCAATGCACGGCGTCTCCTCCCAGAAGGTCATCGTCCAGAAGGGCGTTTCCCTTCTCCTTCTCGATGGCTGCAAATCTAATGAACCTGGCCAATACTGCCTCAACTTCCTGATCTGAAATGGGAGGAATGTGATCCAACTGAAACTCTAAAACTGTAACTGCTTGCCCATGTCGGGTACAAGATTTCTTCCAGGCAACAAGGGCGTCCTGGGTGTTCTGTATGATACTGGAGAACGTAGAAGTGTTCTCGAAGTCATCCTGTGTGAAGGTCTTCACCTCAAAAAAGAATGGCGTTAATCTGTTCTTCAATCCATCTGCAGTTACCTCTTTAGAAGTCAACCTCCTGGCAAAGATTGCCTCCAATGTGTTGAGAATTCCATCTAACATGTTCGTCATGGACTTTCTGACACTGACAGAATCTATCTATGATGCATTGTAGAATACTCGACCTGTGACTACTGAAGAGTACCATCCGGCAAAGTCATATCTATCCCCCTGCTAAATTACACCTCCCTCAACCAAAGCTTGTACAGGTATCCTCATCAAAGCCCCTAAACAAAGAACAACTCTCGTCTGATAGATACGTGCCTCACCCCAAGCATGGTTAACTGCATCCATCCTTGCCATAATATCGGAGGCTTGCCGATAGGCATGTGCAAGGTCCTCCAAAAACTTTGCATGGTTAACTGCATCCATCCTTGCCATAATATCGGAGGCTTGCCGATAGGCATGTGCAAGGTCCTCCAGAAACTTTCATGTTTCGACACGGACGCCGGCAACCCATTTGTCTGCCTGTTGTGCCATTCTCTTCAAATCTTCTAACCCACTGATTGACTCCCTGGAAAATTCAGCTGGAAGCTGAATTGCCAGATCCTCTTGCGCACAAGGACGGGACAAGTGTTGCATGTAGCCAATCAGTGTCTTGTGCTCTACCTTCAACTTTTTGTACTTGCCCTCAACATACGACAATCTATCCTTGAGTGCTCAATAGGAATTATCGCACTCCTCTACTACTTGTGCCCCAGTAGGGCGGCCTAGTTCCATAGTTGTAACAACATAATTTTCGGGAACGGCCTCGTCCCGATCACACTCCACCTGAGGCACTGCCACATGTAAAGTTTGAGATCCATCTTCATCTGTGGATATTTTGGAGAACTTCCTAGCCTTCTTCTTTGTTGGAGGTGCATTGATCCTCTGTAACAACTCCTCCATCTCAACTGCGGGATCAGTCTCATCTATAGGATCACGCCTCATCCTATCCCTTAGCCATTTTGGCACCTCCTACTGCATGTCTGATATAACAAAAGGCTGCTCAACCTCGGCCTCTACCTCGTGAACTTCATCTCTACCGTCGTTCCAACGAGACTCATCATCATCAATAGGCTCAGTGTCTCCTGAGCTCTAGGCACCCTGATCTGAAATGGCATCATCCTCGAGAGCTGCCTCAATCTCCTGCTGAAACTGAGTATCCATGGCAATCCCCTCATCTGTCTCTTGCTGATTTTCTTGCTGATTATCTTCTCGGGGCTTGTTGATGTTCTGGCCCACTTATTCTCTACAAGGTGGCTGAATTGCCACTTGCACTGTTTGTTCTACCTGTAATCTCTCCCTCTGATTAGCAAACAATGATACCTCGTGTAAACTGGGAGAGTTTGCCCGAGATGGTGTATGCAAGGACTCCTCAACTCTCAAAGGCTCAGGCTGAACTGTCTCTTTTCCTCTTGGCTGTGGAGTTTGATCCACCTGCCTTCTCTACCTAGCTGTTGGTGATCTGTGATCTCCCATCAAATTATAGGTAAGGGGAATTGATCGTCCCTTAAGTCGGCTGACATGCCTCTCTACCCAACTCTGTGTGAAGGTTAAGACTGGGATACAAAGTGTATCCAAGTCGTGGATCTCTAGCTCCGACCAATCTGGGAGTGGTAGAGGCATATCTCTCACCGTCTCGTAGTCAACCTGTACAACGTTTATGTCTTCTTCAATCTGATCCGGCACTGGGACAATCTCGTACTGTCTGATCATTACCAACGGTATCCGAGAAAACATTATTTTCCTAATCTCGATCTCATCCACTGCACTGGCCCAAAGTCTTCGATCTGTGCCTTGTGCCTGAACTCTTCTGACAATATTCATCTGATGTTCCTATCGGGATCGTAATGGTGCCTGCTGGTGTGGTAGAAAAGATGCAAGAATTGGAGCTCATTTTCTGCCTCCCTAGCTGCTAGCAGCAATGGGCAGATTTCATCTGAATTCCCCATGGTAATTGGGAATCCGAGTCCACCTTTCTTCTTCTTCTTTTGAATCTTATCATAGGCAATAAGTTGCCTAGATACTTCCAGCATCACTATTTTGTTGGTGGGATACCGGGGCAATCTATAAGGATAGGAAGAGAATCCTTGCAGCCTTATGTAAGTGAACTTTGGAAATTGGATAAACCAACATCCAAATTTCTCAATCATCTCTTGTGCTTCCTTGGATATTCTGTGATAGGTTCTTTGCTGCAAGGTCCTCGTTATATGCATAGTGAAATCGTCATTGACCCTTTTGTAATTGGTGGTGCTCATCAAATGCAATTGTGGACAAGCCTCATGTATTTTAAATTGATGGGAACCACACCCAATTGGTTCCTTGTAAGAGATCCCCCTATACTTTGTCATGCGAGCCAGCATATAGACAATATAAGAGCCCATGTAAAACGTTTTTGTTCTCCTTACACCATGAAGCTGCTCGTAAATGCTGTCACTGATCAACAGTGCCCAATCCATGTGATCTTTGCCCTCTAGTACCAAGTTGACATAGTAGAACATCCAAGGTTCAAAGATGAACGCTTGGGGGCATCCTCCAACTCTGCTCAACATCATAATCAGATCACCAAACTCCTGTCTCAAATCCTCCGAGATTATCTGTTTGGGTAGTTTTGTACAAGTTGGCTTGGGCTTGATCATCCACCTGGTGTTTATCAAATCAGCACATTGGTCCGTTGTGGATGAATACATTCTTTCAGCCCTTTTTTTTGTTTTATAGATCATCTTCTCATGAACTGGAATCCCGAACGCTTCCCCAATTGCTTCAGGTGTCAGGTTGGCCAATATCTTGCCATCTAGCGAAGTGATCATTCTCTGCTCTGCGTTGTAATGGTGGGCACATTCCATGATGAGTTCTGGACACCGGATAGCTGGCGGAAAACTGGCAGCTACATACAATCCGCTCCTAACAATATTGTGTGAAGTCACTGATGGGTGATGGCCTCCAGTCCCCATTATCTTTCTTCTGAATGCCTCCAAGTTGAACGAGCCTAAGTTTGTGTCAGCCAGCTTGCCCAACTTTGATGAAAATTTTGATTCCGGCAAGAAGGACTTGCTCAATTTCTTGATCACTTTTTGTCTGGATTCGGTGTGGTTGTTTCTGCATGTAGCTCTTCTGCTTGATTCAGCCATTCTGCAAAAAGGCAAGAGAGTTAGAAAACAAGATTTTAAGATAATAATATAATCACCGTTGAGGGTGTCAGCAGATTTTTAAATAAAAAGGCTGCAACACTTATTCACTTTTAGCTGCAAACCTCAACACTCTTGTTCACTTCAACTGCAAAATTTTTGTACTTGCAGCCGCTCTTGAGACTTCTCTCAAATTCGTATTTCTCCTCTAAAATGTACTTTCAGCAGCTTGCTTGCTTCTCCTAAATGCGTTTTTCAGCAAGCTTGTGAACTTGAACTGCAGCACTTTACAAATGTCTAGACTTAATCTCGTACCTCAATAGTCAAATGAGACCTCCTCACAAATTCATGCCTTCAGCAACTGCAGCCTTAGCACATCAAATCATACCTTTCACAGCAACTTGGGGCTAAGAAGTTCGCACCTCCCAACAATCAGCAACTGGAGACTTCTAAAAAAAAAAATCGTACTTCAGCAACTTCACACTCTCAAGTCGTACTTCTCCAGCAACTTGAGAATTTTTTATATCTCTGCAAACTTGTACTTCAACTTCAGAAAATGCTCTGCATTCAGCAACTTCTGAGGAGAATGAAGAGGGCTCAGAATATTATAGCCAAGTCGAAATCTAGCAGAGGCTATACTTAGCACTTTTTTTGAATTCATTTTCCCTCTCTTTTCCAGTCATAACACTTGTCATTCGAAGCATCTGAATCTCAAGCTTCTAGAATTATGAATTTCATCATCTGTGCACAGACCTGCCTCGTCATATTTGATCCTTTAAAATATTAAATCAACACTCTGTTGAACAATTTCGAATTCATTTGGCTAAGTCATTTAATCTCATCTTAGCCTTGGCAAAATTATCCAGTTCAATCTTCCAGCAAAACATCTCATCCATTTTACTTGTTTGCCTTAGAGAAATTCTTCAAATTTCCCTTAGGAATTTTATCAAAATAGACACCGGGCAAAAGTATCCACCGAAACAATGTGAGCAAGGCATGGAACAAGTTCAAACCATCTTGCAATCGACAACGTTCAATACCCAGAAGAAAATTCTTTTCAGAATTCATCGTTTTCATGTGTATCTGGATGAAGGGGTACTTTTAATTTTTATTATTTAAAAATAATAAAATGGCTAAGGTTTATTTCTCTTCACTCCGGACGTCTTCAACACCTGCAACCTCAAGTTTCTCTGCCTTGGCATTTTTCCTTTATTTTTCCCCTCAAGAATTTTCTCTTTGAAGAATTTTCTCTCTAGAAATTTTAGCATCACCTGTAGGTCTATTTCTCATTTTCTCTTTAGAAAATGCCTTAGAAAAAGAATTAAATTTTTATCACCTTACCATTGAAGGGCGCATTTGAACATGTCCACTTCCATTTTATCCTCTACGCCTTAGCAAATATTTGCCTTAGGAAATATTTCCAGGAAATTCATTTCAAATTACCCATGAGGGCGTACTTCACCTCGTGCATCAACTTTCACTTTAGGCGCATATCATATGTGGAGGGGGAAAATTACCTAGCCTTAGCCCTTTTAAAATCACGCCACCCCTAGCCTTACCTTTACCCTTGGCACATATAGCATGTGGAAGAGGAAAACACCTTGGGCACATTTTACACATGACACTTCCACCTTAGGGCGCATTTAGCCTAGGCAACTTCCATTATTGGGTGCAAATAGGGGTGTGGAGGAATTTCTCATGCCCATGGTGACCCTTCACCTTCCTTGGGCGCATATTGCATGGTGGGCTTCCACTTCCAATCGCACTTCATGTGTCAAGAGGGAAACTTCCTTTACCTTGGCGCTTTTTCTTTTACCTTTCAATGTTTTACCTCCTATGGCCCCCCTTGAGCGCATTTACCATGGGTAAGAGTAACTTGTAGGCGCATTTGCCTTGGGTAGGAGGAATTTCCCACGCCCTTTATGACCTTTCACCTCCCTTGGGCGCATATCACCTTGACAGCTTCCATGTTTGGGCGCATTTAGGGGGAGTAGAAGGAATTTCGCTCATACTTAGTGTCTCTTCACCTTCCTTGAGTGCATATGAGGGGTCCTCAAGGAATTCAATGCCTTAGTGAATTTTGCCATGTCTTTGCCTCATGTGAGCGCATTTGACCCCTGCTTAGGGAAATCTTGGGCGCATTTAGCATATGCCACTTCCATTTCAACCTCTTGAGGGCGCATATGAGGGTGTGTGAGGGAAATCCCATACTTAGAATATTTTCTCCATACTTCAGGCGTATTTGATGTGTCTCCATGCCAGTTATCACTTATAAGTTTTCAACGCCCTAGCCATGCCTTGGCTTTCTATTTTTAGCAAACTTGGAGCAATTAGGGTTTCCTCGCATTTCATCCCATCCTGAGCTGGAGCTAGCGTGGCTGTGCCTTCACTTGGCCCTACTACCTTGTTCATACCTTATCTAGCACAGTACATACTATTTTTAGCCGTTTTCTATTTTTAGCAAACCCTCAAATTGATCAATTTTTGTATCTCCGTTTGCTCTGAAATCTGTTCCACTTGTTCTTGATGCTGTGAGTGACCAGTTCACATTTGTCTTTGGCACAGTACCTGCTATTTATAGCTATGAGATGACTTACTAAAAATAGTAAGTATTCAGATCGTGTTCAAATTTTGCCAGTAGGCAGCCTGAAAGATGCTGGTCCCGGTGGCGTGCTTCATTTTGACATCTCTGTATTTTGTTCCATCTATTTTTAGACATAGCAGGGGAAACCCTAATCTGACTTGCATGCGCTCCAGACTGCTCCCGATCTTCTTGATTTCTACTGTTTGTCACTCTGCTTGCTAGACTGAAGTGTTGGGTAACCACTGGGCTGAAGCTGCTATTTATAGTAAGTGTCCAAAAAGTGGTTAGTATGATGTCGGATGAGTTTGCATGTCACAATGCCTGTGGGATCTCAAAAAACCCAGAAAAACCCAAAAAACTGGTCAACGTGCTAGCACTGGCTAAAAATAGTAAGTCTCTTAAAACTAACTCATTTTGTTTGCATGTCATACCACTGCGAAGCTCTTGCAAAACCCATATGGAATATCCCGACATGCACTGAAAATCACCGCATGCAAACCCTAAAAATAGCCTCTGAAGGCTAAACCACTGAAAGTCCTCATCTCGATTTGCATGTTATATCACCGCGAAGGTCTTGGAAAACCCAGATCCATTCTCCAATCATGTATTGGAGAATCGTACGTTTAAACCCTGAAAATAGCCTTCGAAGGCTGAACTGCTAAAAATAGCCAGTTGTCTGAATCCGTTCAAATTTCTCGTGTAGGCACTCTGAAGCTGCCTGAATGTGCTGAAGTAGTTAGAATCCCGAAATCTTGAGGGAAAGACCTCAAATCAGGTACTTACTAAAAATAGTAAGTTGTCAGATTTCAATAAGATTTCAGTGGGATCCTGCCTTGAGCCCCCTGACTGTACTGCTGCACTTAGATTTTACCTTGATAAACTCAATTTGACCTCAAACAAGCCTAAAGGCTAGAAACCCTAATTTTGTAGACTTGGCAATCATTTCAATCTAGGTCAAAAGACGGGACATCCCCGGAAGGACAAAAGATCAGAGACAGAGATAACCAAAGCCAAAAAACCAGAATGGAGCAAAAATTAGGGGGTCCCCATCTTAGATGATGTGTGAAAAGGTCACAACAGTATGGATGAAAAAAGACTTGCTCAAATCAAACACTACATTCCACAATTACCAGCTATTTGCATAAAATAAAATCCACTTTACTCTATTTTCTTTTGTCTTGGAAAGATGAAAGGGCCTCGCTAGCTGCTCATAACGAAAGAAGAAATCACCAAGCAATGAAACTCTTTATATTATGAAAAGTGTTCACAACAACCGTTTACAAAACTTTCAAAGGGAAAGTTTTCTTTCATCTCCAATCTAAGCTAACTTCTAACTATTCACTAAATGCCTTCTCTACTCTCTAGCTCAACTCTATCTCTGATTTTGTCTAACTCTAATATATTACAAATGAGGGGAGATGCCCCTTTTATATCAAGCTCAGTCCAGTGGACGGCTTAGATTCAAATACAATGGAAGGCTCGGATTGAGCCACATATGCCCTGATTAGGGTCTCAGCCCTAAAAACCGCCACTAAGAGGAGTGGGGCAATGAATGCACCGGAGATTCTCCACTCCTCTGCAAGAACCACTACCAGCAATCAATGCACATCATCCCCTTCCAGAAGATCATCATCCAGAAGGGCATTTCCTTTCTCCTTTTCCCTGGCTGGAAAATCAATCAACCTGGTCAACACAACCTCAACTTCCTGATCCGAAATGGGAGGCATATGATCCAACTGAAATCCCAATACTGTAACTGTTTGCCCATGTCGGGCACAAGATTTCTTCCAGGCAACTAGAGCATCCTGGGTATTTTGAATAATGCTAGAGAAGGTGGAGGTGTTCTCGAAATCATCCTGGACAAAGGCCTTCACCTCAGAAAAGAATTGTGCCAATCTACTCTTCAAACCATTTGCAGTCACCTCCTCAGAAGTCAACCTCCTGGCAAAGATAGCCTCTAGCGTATTGAGGACTCCATCAAAAATGTTTGTCATGGCCTTTCTAACCCTGACTGAATCTGTCTGTGATGCATCACGGAATCCTCGGCCTGTGAACACTGAAGAGTACCAGCCAGCGAAGTCATACCTATCACCTTCCTGAATCATGCCTCCCTCAACTAAAGTCTGTAGAGGTGTGTGCATCAAAGCTCCTAAGTGAAGAACAACTCTCATCTGATAGATACGAGCCTCACCCCAAGCATGGTTAACTGCCTCCATTCTTGTCATAATGTCGGAGGCTTGCTGATAGGCATGTGCAAGATCCTCCATAAACTTTTTTGTCTCAACACGAACATTGGCAACCCATTTATCTGCCTCTTGTGCCATTCTTTTCAAATCCTCTAGGCCACTAATTGACTCTCTAGGAAATTCGGCTGGGAGCTCAATCGCCGGATTTTCTTGCCCACAAGGACAGGACAAGTGTTGTACATAGCCAATCAATGTTTTGTGTTCCACCTTCAATCTTTTGTATTTGCCCTCGATACGGAGCAATCTGTCCTTAAGTGCCTGATATGATTTCTCACACTCCTCAACCACCTGTGCCCCAGTAGGGCAGCCAAGTTCCATAGTAGTGATCACATAATTCTCCGGAACAGCCTCATCTCAATCACAGTCTATCCTGGGCACAGCCACGTGGAACATCCAAGAGCCATCCTCATTTGTTGAAATTTTAGAGAACTTTCTAGCCTTCTTCTTCATTGGGGGTGCACTGATCCTACTCAACAATTCCTCCATCTCAGCTGCCATATCAGTCTCATCAACAAGATCATGTCGCATCTTGTCCCTTAGCCATTCTAGCACCTCCTGCCGTAAGTCGGAAATAACGAAGGGCTGCTCAACTCTGGCCTCTACCTCATGAACTTCTTCTATGCCTTCGTGCTGACGAGGCTCATCAATCTCTAAAGGCTCGGTATCTCTTGATCTTTGGGCCTCCTAATCTAAAGTAGCATCATCCTCCAAAGCCGCCTCAATCTCATGCTGAAATTGAGTGTCAGTGGTCGTTCCTTCCTCTGTCTCCTGTTGATTTTCCTCTCTAGGCATGTTGATGCTTTGGCCCACTGACTCCCTACGAGGTGGCTGACTTGCCTCTCGCAATACCTGTTCTTCATTCAATCTTTCTCTTTGATCAGCAAACAATGAAACTTCCTGCATACTCGGAGAATGTGCTTGTGATGGTGTATGTGTGGACTCTTCAATTCTTTGAGGTTCAGGGTGGACTGGTTCTTTTACTCATGGCTCTGGAGATTGAGCAACCTGCCTTCCCTGCCTAGCAACCGGTGATCTATGACCTCCCATCAAATTGTAAGTAAGGGGGATTGATCTGCCTTTAAGTCGGTTTGCACGCCTCTCCACCCAACTCTGTGTGAATGTCAAGACTGGGATGCAAAGTGTATCCAAGTCTATGATCTCTGGCTCCGACCAATCTGGGAGTGGGAGTGGCGTATCCCTCACTGTTTCATCATCAGCCTGTATCACATTTATATCCTCCTCAATCTGATCTGGAACTGGGACAATCTCACATTCCCTAATCATCTCCAATGGTATCCGCGAAAACATCCTCTTCCTAACTTCGGCCTCATCCATTGCACTCGCCCAGAAGTCCTCAATCTGTGCCTTATGCCTGAACTCCTCAGACAATATCCATCTGATATTCTTATGGGGGTCATAATGTTGTCTGCTGGTATGGTAGGAAAGGTGGAAGAACTGAAGCTCACTCTCTGCTTCCCTAGCCGCCTGTAGTGATGGGCAAATTTCATATGAACTTCCCATGGTGATAGGGAATTCAAGTCCACCCTTCTTCTTCTTCTTTTGAATCTTATCATAGGCAATGAGTTGCCTAGTTATTTCCAGCATCACAATCCTGTTTGTGGGATACCGGGGTAGTCTATACGGATAAGAGGAAAACCAGTGCAGCCTGATGTAAGTAAACTTCAGAAACTAGATAAACCAACATCCGAACTTTTCAATCAGCTCTTGTGCCTCTTTGGATATTCTGTGGTGAGTCCTTTGCTGCAAGGTCCTTGTTATATTCATTGTGAAGGCATCATTGACCCTCTTGTAATTGGAGGTGCTTGTCAAATGTAACTGCGGACAAGCCTCATGAATTTTAAACTGCTGAGAGCCACACCCAATCGGCTCCTTGTATGATATCCCCCTATATTTTGTCATCCAAGCCAGCATGTAGACGATATAGGAGCTCATGTAAAATGTTTTCGTTCTCCTTAGACTTCTGAGCTACTCATGTAGATTATCACTGATCATCAACGCCCAGTCCACGTGCTCTTTTCCTTCCAACACAAGGTTGATATAGTAGAACATCCAAGGTTCAAAGATGAACGCTTGGGGGCACCCTCCAACTCTGCCCAGCATCATGATTAAGTCACAAAATTCCTGCCTCAAATCTTCTGAAATTATCTGCTTCGGCAGCTTTGTGCGAGTCCGCTTGGGCTTGTTCATCCACCTGGAATTTATTAAGTCAGCACATCGATCAAATGTGGATGAGTACATTCTTTCAGCCCTCTCCCTCGTTTTGTAAATCATCTTCTCATGGACTGGAATCCCAAATGCCTCTCCAATTGCTTTGGGTGTAAGGTTGTCCAACAACTTGCCATCCGGTGAAATGATAGTCCTTTGCTCCGTGTTGTAGCAATTTGCACACTCCATAATCAGCTCTAGGCATCGGATTGCTGGTGGAAAACCAGCAGCTGCATAAAGTCCACTTCTGACAATGTTGTGCGAAATGACTGATGGATGATGACCTCCAGTTCCCATTATTTGCCTTCTGAAAGTCTCCAAGTTGAATGAGCCAAGGTTTGTGTCACTTAACTTGCCCAATTTTGAAGAAAACTTTGACTCTAGCAGGAAGGATTTGCTCAACTTCTTTATTACAGCCTGCCTCGATTTGCTCGCTCTGCTGGATTTAGCATGATTTCCTCTTCCTGCAACTCTTCTGCTTGTTTCAACCATTCTGCAAAAATAAAAGGCAATCATTAGAAAACAAGATTTTATAAAACAATAACATTTTGAGAGTGCCAGCAGATTTTTGAAAATAAAAAGGCTGCAACACCTCAACATTTCCAACTGCAAACCTCAACGCCTTTATCACTTCAACGCTTAGAAGTTTTTTAAACTTGCAGCAACACAATGCTCAACACTTGAAAAGATTTGTTCACAGCAATTTAGAAGTTTCAACAACTTGAAACTTTTCTTCTTAAATTCGTAGTTCTCAGCAACTTGAGAAGTTTCTTCTCAAATTCGCACTTTAGCAACTCAACTCTTTCAACTCCAATTCGCACCTTCAGCAACTCAAGTCCTCCTTTCTCAAATTCGTACTTTCAGCACTTGAGAAGGTTTTTGCATTCAGCAACCGGTGGGGAATATGAAAAGAATTAGAATTCTTATAGCCAAGTCGAATTCTAGAAGAAGCAAAACTTAGCAAACTTTCGAATTTTCGTTTTCCCTCCTCTGCCAATTGCAACACTTGTCATTTGGAGCATCGGAATATTTGACTTCTAGAACTTTGAAAATTCATCACCCCTGCACAGGCCTGCTTCATCATGTTTGCATTTTAAAATATTAAATCAATCACTTCTTCATAAACAATTTCATTTCATCTGGCTAAGGAATTTGATTTTACTGTGCAAAATTATTCCAATCATCCAGCCCAATTCACAAGCCAAAGCATGTTTTGTAAAAACATTTCCCGTACTTGCCTTAGAGAAATTTTAATTTCGCCCAGGAAATTCATCAACAAGTGCTAGGCAAAAATCTCTATCAAAACAACGCAAGCAAGGTGTGGAACAAGTTTAAATCATCTCCCAATGGGAAATGTCCAATACCCAGAAGAAATTTCCCTCCAAAACTCGTCGTTTTCATGTGTATCCGGACGAAGGGGTACGTTTAATTTTTATTATTTTGAGAAAAATAATAAAATTTGCTAAGGTTTGTTCATTTTCGTTCTGGATGCATTCCACACCTGCAGTCTTCATTTTTCCTGCCTTGGCATTTTCCTTGATTTTCTAAAGGATTTCCTTTCTGTTCCCGGGCACATATCACCTAGCACTAGAAATTTTGACATCACCTCTTCCTTAGGTGTATTTTCTAATTTCACCTTGTAATGCCTTAGAGAAATTTTTTAATTTAATCAACTTACCCATGAGGGGCGCATTTTCATGTATCAACTTCCATTTTAACTTCTTAGGCATTTCCACGCCTTTAGCAATTTTCTCCCACTTTGCAATTTAATAAAAAGAGGCCCCTTCACCTTGGGCACATTTCACCCCATGAGGAGGAATTTCTTTTAAGCTTGGGTGCATTTAGGAGCATGAGGAGGAAATCTCCCATACTTAGAATATTTTCTCAAAATCACGCCCTCCTTGTCTACACCTTGGGCGCATCTAGCATGTGGCTCTTCCATCTAATGGTGCATTTAAGGGGGTGGTAAGGAATTCCCACGCCTTAGCATTTCTTTCCTCTTGCCTTCTCCACTTGTTGGCGCATTTCATGTGTGCTAGGGGAACTTTTGAGCGCATTTCACCCTATGAGGGGGAATTTCAATACTTGAGGGCGCATTTCACTAGTGGTGAAGGAACTTTGGGGCGCATTTCACATGTGATGAGGGAAATTCCCATGCCTTAATCATTTTTCCCTTTGCCTTGTTCTTTCTTGGCGCATTTGCTATAGGGAGGAGGAACTTGAGGGCGCATTTGAGCATGTGAACTTCCATTTTCAACCTTGTCGGCGCATTTCACCCATGCCACTTCCATATGAGGGCGCATTTGAGGGTGTGTTAGGGAAATTTCACGCCTTAGAATATTTTCTTTTGTGTCTTGGGCGCATTTAGGGGGGTGAGGAGGAACTTGAGGGCGCATTTGAAGGGGTGTGAAGGAATTTTCTCAAGCTTGAGGGTGCATTTCACCCCATGAGGAGGAATTCCTTATACTTTGTATTTTTAATTTTTTTTTATCAACTTCCTCTCATACCTTGGGCGCATTTAGCATATGCTACTTCCATTTTTCTTACTTAGACCTTCCTTCATGCCACCACGTCACCTTGGGCACATTTCATGCTTTCTCTTATCAGCTTCAACTTGGAAATCTTCAATGCCCCAGCTACCCCTTGCCATTTTATTTTTAGTAAATTCGGAGAAGTGTGCCTTTTCCATGCATTTTCACCTGTTCTGAACTGGAGCTGGCGTGATTAGGCCTTTTGTGACCTTGCTACCTTGTTTATACCTGTTGCCCACACTTGTCTACTATTTTTAGCCCTCATGCTATTTTTAGCAAACCCTAAAATTGATTGACCTCTACAGCTTTGTTTGACCTGAAATTTGCTCCACTTGACCCTGATGCTTTAAGTGACCTATTCACTTCTACCCTCGGCACAGACATGCTATTTATAGCCATGAAGTGACTTACTAAAAATAGTAAGTACTTAGATTTCGTTCAAACTTTGCCAGTAAGTTGCCTGAAAAATGTTGATCATGACAGTGTACTTCACTTTGACGACTTTGTATTTCATTCCCCCTATTTTTAGGCATAAAGGTGGAAACCCTAATTTTGACTTGCATGTGCTTCGGACGACTTTGTCTAGCTCGGTTCCCATTGCATGTTGCTCTGCCTATGAAACTGGAGTGCAGGGAGCTGCTCAGAGTGTATCTGCTAAAAATAGTAAGTGCTTGAAAAGTGACCAACCGACTGTCGGATGAGTTTGCATGTTAAATTGCCCGCGGGATCTCAAAAAACCCAGAAAACTGGCCAACATGTGGGCACTGGCCAAAAATAGTAAGTCCTTGAAAAGTGATCAATTCCGCCTGCATGCCATATCATTACGAAGCCCTTGAAAAACCCATGAGGAATATCCTAACATGCACTGAAAAACTTCACATGCAAACCCTAAAAATAGCCTTTGAAGGTTGTACTGCTGAAAGTCCTCATCTTGACTTGCATGTTATATCATCGCGAAGGTTTTGAAAAACCCAGATACATTCCCCAGACATGCATTTGAAAGGCATACGTGCAAACCCTCAAATGGCTCCTAAAGCCGGAGTTGCTAAAAATAGCAAGTTGTCAGAATCTATTCAGATTTTACGTGCAGGCACCCTAAAGTTACTTGGATGTGCTGAAGCAGTCAGAATCCTAAAATTCTGAGGAAAAGACCTCAAATTAGGTACTTACTAAAAATAGTAAGTTGCCAAATTTCAGTGAAAATTCAGTGGGATCCTACCTTGAGCCTTCTGATTGTAGCACTGGGCTCAGATTTTACTTTGATAACCTTATTTGACCTCAAACAAGCCTGAAGGATGAAAAACCCTAATTTCACAAACTTAGCCAACGTTTCAACCTAGGTCAAACAATGAGACATCCCCGAAAGGATAAAAGACCAAAGAGAGAGAGAGAACCCAAGCCAAAAGACCAGAGTGGAGCAAAAATTAGGGGGTCCCCATCTTGAATGCAGTGATGTGTGAAAAGGTCACAACACATCCCCTCTTGGAAGTCCCCTCTAGGGGAGTGATGATAATCATCTTCCATCTGCATTGGCTCCATGTCTCTTTCTAGAACTGGCGAGGGAATTTTAAACTATCCCCATGATTCTTCTTCCATGATCAATATCTCCTCTACATTCCTTGATGTGGCTGAGTGAAGGGGCTTAGATTTCTTCTAGACTGGTTCCTCACCTATCGCCTTTTCCTTACCTTTTCTCTTTTTTGGGTTGGTAGCCTCGACTAGCTCATCTCCCTGAGAAGCACCAACATTCGAAGAACAAGACTCTGCTTCGCCCATCAAGTCATATGTGAATGGCATATTACGTTGCCGCAAAATTTGTACTTGCTAGTCTACCCACCATTGTGAGTACTTAAACACAGGCCTCATAAGAATTGTTAGGTCACCAAGTTCCGGCTCAGACCATTTAACAGGAGGAAGCGACAGTCTTTCATCAAAGCCTAGTTGCACATACACTTCATCATCATCAAGTTGATCAAGCACACAGAAGAGTTTCGTTGTCTAAATCATATCCAAAGGCAATCTTGGCCAAAATCTCTTCCTCACTTCAAACTCATCAGCAGCATTCGCCCAGAAATCTTCAAGGTCGACTCTGTGTTTGTATTTTCTTCCGTCCACAACTCCAATATGATTAAGTGGATCAAAGTCACTCCTGGACTTGTATGAAGTGAATGGATACCATTGTATTTTCACTCGAGCACTTTCTGCTGCCTACGTCGATGGACAAGATTCTAACATGTTTCCAATAAACAGTGGAAACGTGACTGCTACTTTATGTTTTGGCCTTTGGATGTTTTGAAATGTCTCTAGCTGCCTTAGAACTTCTAGCAAAACCATTTTGTTAGTAGGATAAATTGGCAACCTATAAGGAGAACCCGTGAATCCTTGGATTCGAATATAGGTAAATATGGGAAACTGGATAAACCAGGATCCATATTTGCTGATTAAACTTTTTGCCTCACGAGTGAGCCTTTGATGCATTCCACCTTGAAGTATCCGAGTGATATACATGAGAAAGGCATCATGCACCCGTTGGAAGTGTGACTTCTCGCTCAACAGGAATTGAGGATAGCAATTGTAAACCTTGAACTCTCTTTCACCGTTGCCGACTACACCCTTGCAGATTAGGCCAGCATACCAGTAGGTTCGAGCAAGCAAGTATATAACATAGGAACTCATATGGAAAGCTTTAGTCTTCTCCAAGTTGACCAACTACCCATGAATACTATCACTAATCATTCTTGACCAGTGAATCATTTTTTCTCTGGAAGTTACTTCGTCAATGAAGTAATACATCCAAGTTTCAACGGGTGCACCCTGAGGGTTACCCACTATTTTGTTCAGCAGCAAGAACATATCTTCGTAATCTTCTCTAAAATCAGGCCTAAGCAATTTCTTAGGCATCTTTTTGGTTGAAGGTCTAGGCTTTACCAACCATGTCTTGTTCATATTTGTTGCACAGAGGATTCGTTTGTCTTCATACAATTTTCGTGCCTCATCCTTTGACCAGTAATATGTTCTATGGTAAGTTGGGATTCCAAATGCTTCCTGTATAGCCAGCTCTCCCAGATATGCCAACACTCTACCGTCAAGCGCTCCAATTTGCCTTTCTTCTGCATTGTAATGCAATGCACATTCCACAATGAGTTCTGGACATTCAATTACCGGCAGAAATCCTGCAGCTTGAACTATGCCATTCCGCATCATTTTTTGTGCAATTGGCATAGGCAAGAATTCATCACTTCCGTACATTCTTTTTCTGAATTCATCAAAGTCTACATGGCCAAGGTTGGTATCCACAGTATTTTTCCATTTGGAGATGATCTTAGACTCCGACTGCGAACCCTTACTGGCGAATTCCATTGGTACTTTCTTTGAAGATTCTCCTTTGTCCAGCATAAATCTGCAAAAGAAAATATTAAAATTCAGAAATTTAAATTTAAATTATTTATGCCAAAAAACGTATTCCAGCCAGCTTGATAAATTAAGTCTTGCAAATGATCATTGCTGGAAATGAAAGAATTTTATCCAATCGAAAGGAGAATTCTTCGCCGGAATAAAGAAGAGAAAGTAAATCTGCCTGGTACTCTGGCAATCAAATTGTGTTGCTGCTGAATAAATTTGCCTTTTACTTCTTCAGATTTTACTTCAAAAGAAAAAATCACCTTCTTCACAAAACTTCTCTTGCCTTAGACAAAACTTATCTTCACAACTTCGTTTTCGAAAGAATGATTTAAGAAATGAATTACAAAGCCAATTTAAGGTTGAAAATTTGACCCATTTAGCAAATTTTACTTGTTTCCAATTAATCCAGTTTGAACTTGCCTTGCACTTTTCTTTCGAATAGCAATTTCAATCTTCAACACCAGTTACCAAAGAAAGTTTCTAAATTTGATGCCAGTTCAATGAAGTCCCATTTTTCTTTCTCTTTTTCAAAGTTTGCTTAGAGAAAATTCAAATTTTCTCACTTAATGGTTTTGGAATATAAAATATTTTATGTGGCATTTTCCATCCCATTCGTTTAAAATAATTAAATCATGGCATTTTAATTATTTTTCATCCAAAGGCAAATTTGAATTTTATTTTTCTAAATTATTCCAAGGCGAATTTTTCTTCTTGGTCAACTTTTCCATGATTTTGTCATGATTCCTCAGTTTTTGTCGAATTTCTACATTATCTAGACATGCCATTTAATTTATTTTTTCTTTTCAATGTGTAGACTTTAGGCAAAATTCTAATTTCTTCATTTATCAAGGTTTACACTTAGGCAAAAAACTTTAATTTCCATTTCTCCAAGTGTTTTGGATTTCACCAAGTCTTTTGCATGCCATTCAAGACCTGGGCAAACTTGACTAGTGTTTATGCCATTCACATATCATAGGGCAGACTTTCTCTAGTCTCATGCTATCTCCCATCTTCTTGGAGCACACTTTATCATGTCACAAGCCATCAAACTTGGGTGGACTTGCTTTAGGTTGAGCCAACTTCACAATGTGTTGGGCGGACTTGGTCAAACTTCATGCCATCTTCATCATGGCGGACTTGCCTATGGCTTGTGCCATCCTCTTTCTCCTTGGGCAGACTATCCTTGTCTCCATGCCATTTCCTTCATCCATGGCAGACTTGGCCAATTGCCATGCCATCTTGTACATGGCGGACTTGCTGATTGTCCATGCCATTAAACTCTTCATGCTTGGGCGAGTTCAACACTTGAGCAAATTTTCAAATTTTTCAAAGTTTTTTCACCCATTTCCATTTTGGGATCTTTTGAAGTTGATGTTGACGCAACCGTGACTTGTACACTTTCCAAAGATGGAAACCCTGCCAAAAATAGCAACTTTCTAAAAATAGCCCCTAAAAATTAGGGAATCAAAATGGGCCAAAAATGCCAAAAATAAAGTCCCTAAAAAATAGGGGGTCGAGGTGAAAACCCTAAAATTTAGGAGGTGTTAGAATTGACTAAAATGACAGTCGATCTTGGTCCTCAAGGCCTCCTAAACACTTTGATGATGTCTGTGCACTAATTCAGGCTCAAAATCATTTCTTGACTCGGGTGATCCTTCAAAACTTCAAACTCTAAGTACCCAACCAAATGAAACCGAAACGGAAAGGCAAAGCTCAAAAAGAAAACCACTAGGGTCCCCATTTGCAATGGGGCGATGTGTGGAAAAGAAACAACAAGACCTTTAGAGAAATTTTGGAAAGAACCATTGGCTCTATAATTTGAGGTTTATGTTTTGAGATTTATCCTAGGATATATTCGTCGAGCTTCATTGAGGCATGAACACATTTGTTCTACTAAAGAGTAATTTGTTCTATTCATTTTGGAAAAGATCATAATGCACAATCAAATCCATAACACATATGATTTATCCTACGCTCGCAGAAACAATGGCAATGCATGGATCGACCTTCTTACCTACGAAATTGATCTAGTGAACTTTGTTTTGTGTGACCAAATTCACTTCTATATTAATATGTTCTAACCAATAAGAGCTAGTGATATAGAAAATATCTTGAGTAAATCATTTCATCCAAGGCTCTTCTTCTCTTAAGTCATTTTTCTTGATTAGAGTAGCTCTACATTCATGATTAAAGATCAAGGACATCAATATTAGGCATAAATGTATCTTAGATAAATTTAATACAAAACAAGGTGCACCCAAATTTGTTACATAAGTCCATTTTAAGTTACGTTGTGGGCCGATAACCCACAAATCCCAGGAACATTTTCACCTCTTAACCTTTGGAAAAAAATATATATTTTGATGTTGTTTATATGGATCAGGTGGAATAAAACAATACTTCTCTAAGATATACAAATCATCATAGTGTCAAAAATGGGAATATATCATTTTTTTACAAGAGGAGTGACAACCTCCAATTGTTTTGGAAGTTGGACAAGAATTAGATATTAGTATTTTAAGTTCTTCTATGAAATGTTTGTGGGTGATAATTGTTTGCTATGAATTCTAAGATTTTGTGCATCTTTTATTTTATTGTACTTGTTATTGGACTTGATCAATCCAATACTTAGAAGGTCATTAATTACCGATGAGTCTATGACAAGGTGATATATTTTGAAAGATGTTTTGACTAGGTTAAGTGTTACAAACACCCTATAAGCTATTTTATATTACATCCTCATTTGAATTAAACTTGCCTCAAAACTTTGTTTGAAGGATTAAGTGAAACGAAATATACTTTATTTAAGGGAAATTGTCTACTTGTTTCCATTTGATTATTTAGGAAAAGAGGATACGACCTATAGTAAAGGACACCTAGATCCTTTTACGTAAATGCAAAATTGGCTTTGCACAAAGGAGTGGGATCTCGATATTCACAACACTCCCATAATTCATCATGATGCAACATTTTGTTTTCATTCTAGATTTCAACAATGGTAATCAAGATTTTACAGCCATTGCCCAAGATCTTTGTGGTAATGAAATGAGAGAAAACTTCTCTTAAATAATAGGGCTTGCCGATTTCCAACTCTTGGTTTTGTTGAGAGTTATTGAGATAACTCATTCGTTGAATTAAAGACAAAAACCAGTGTTACAAGACTCGCCTAAACTCGGCGAGTACTCGCGAGTCCCGAGGCGGGTGACCCTAAGCGAGTCCCAGAGACTCGGCTGCCGAGTACTCGCCGAAACTCGCCGGACTCACCGAGTCTCATGCCTCAGACTCAGGCATTTTAATTAAAAAAAATTCAATCTTTCATTTACAATTTTTTTAATTAAATGGTGTGCACCAGAAGGTTTGTGTGGTTTTGAAGGTCTTCATTTGGGCTTGAAGGGAGCGTGCCGAAGGGAGCGTGCCGAAGGGAGCGTGCCCAAGGCGCTGCCCCTCGACCCTGCGAGGGGCGCTGCCCTCAAACCCCTGCAAGGGGCGCTGCCCCTCGACCTCGTTGGGGTGTTTCCCCTAAACTCTCATCAAACTATAGGTCTAAGCATGTTATAGGCCAATGATGAATCATGATCATAAAACCTACAAAATACATATCCCCTGTTGCAAATCATTGCATCTTTCACAGTCAAAGCCATAATCAAGGATTATCTTGTTTCATACATTAGACAACAAAACATGGAGTCTTGAAGGCTACAATAAAATTTTAATAATAAATTCCTCACTTGAATATACATACCAATCATTGAGATGCAAGCAATTATCATGGCTACATCATCATCTAGGACCTATCTTAGACACTAGCGCATGACTTGTCGTGATGTTGGGATGAGTAATCCAAGCTCTTCTAAGCCATAGACTTATATTTTTAGTTTTGATATTTGTTTTGATGCCATGGATTTCATATTCCATGAGTTTTGTATACATTTGACAATATTTATATCATAGTAACGAGACTCAGACTCGGCTCGGACTCGGCTAGGGCGACTCGACTCGGGACTTGGACTCGGCGCAGACTCGGCAAAATGAAAAAAAGTTGAAAAAACCCTAGAAATTTAGAGATTTTTAAGGATTTAAAACTTGTTTCAAGCACCCTTTATTGAATACAATACAAATAAAATAAAATTTAATCACATACACAAGTATACAACGATCACATAAGTATAAAGTACACAAATTGTAGATGCGCCGCTGAAGGAAATAGCATACTTAGATATATAAAATTAGTCAAATGTATACAAAACTCATGGAATATGAAATCCATAACATCAAATGTTCCATAAAAATATGAAATATCAAAACAATAGCTATAAGTCTATGACTCTATGGCATAGTGGAGCCAACATCCTTCCTACGAAGGCGTCTAAGGATCCTGGATGATGAAAAGTTACTTACATAAGTATTGTAAAATGAAAAGTTTTAAGTTTTTAACTTTAAATTTGAATTCGATAATGAGATACATCTAGATTCTAAAATAATACAATTTAAATATAAATTTTAGAACAATTGAACAAAAAAGAATTACCTGGCTACATGGAAGGGAATGGTGCAGTAGTACCAAAAGTCTACAATTGTCTTTTTTGTTGCATCATGTGCGTCCTTGTTCCAACCCATGCTCTCAAGCGACGGTTGAGAACTAGTAGTAGTGTGTGGTACAAAATATGAGTCCACGACATCAAATGTTCCAAACAAATATGAAATATCAAAACAATAACTACAAGTCTATGGCTCAAAGGAGTTTGCATCCTTCCTACGAAGGCATCTAAGGTGGGTCGTAGATGACGTAGCAATTGCAGCCATAGTCTCTGCTTGTGACTCCATGCCACCCTCACCAACATTAGTTTTGGATGTGTTTGCTCATGCTTTAGCCTCCTCCTCTACCATGGCTATAGCCTCAACCTCTCTATCTACCCAGTCAACCCAATCAAGGTCCTCATCACTAGCACAAGTATACATCGATCATATAAGTATAACTATAAACACAAATTGCAGCCATAGTCTCTGCTTGTGACTCCATGCCACCCTCACCAACATTAGTTTTGGATGTGTTTGCTCATGCTTTAGCCTCCTCCTCTGCCATGGCTATAGCCTCAACCTCTCTATCTACCCAATCAACCCAATCAAGGTCCTCATCACTAGCACAAGTATACATCGATCATATAAGTACAACTATAAACACAAATTGTAGCTGAGTTGCTCAAGAAAATAATACACTTAGATATATAGTCAAAGACTCAAATGTATACAAAACTCATGGAATATGAAATCCATGACATCAAATGTTCCAAATAAATATGACAATAGCACACTTAGATATATAGTCAAAAACTCAAATGTATACAAAACTCATGGAATATGAAATCTATGACATATCAAAAGATTCAAAACAATAACTAGAAGTATATGGCTCAAAAGAGCTTGCATCTTTCCTATGAATGTGTCTAAGATAGGTCCTGGATGATGTAGTAGCCATAATCTCAGATTCTCAAGTATCAGGGAAATCGCCCTGATGGGGTTGAGAGGTAGTGCCCTTTGTGGGGGTTTAGGCGCAGTGCCTCTAGTGGGGTTAAGGGTCAACGCCCCTCATGGGGGTTTGGGGGTTCTTCCCCCAATGGGGTCAAGGGGCAACACCCCTTGTGGGGGTTTGGGGGCAACGCCCCTTGCGATGATCTAGTAGCAGTGCCCCTAGTGGGGTCAAGGGGCAATGCCCCTTGCGGGGGTCTGAGGGCAGCGCCCCCAACAGGGTCAAGGGGCAGCGCCCCTTATGGGGGTGTGGGGGTAACGCCCCCAGTGGGGTCAAGGGGCAGCCCAAATTAAGACCTCCAAAACCATACAAACCTCCATGGCGTACATCATTTTGCATTCACAATAAGTAAATAAATTTTTTAAAAAAAATTCAAATTTCATGTATTTTTTTCACTTTCAAAACTTGCCTTTTGTCGAGTCCTGCTTATGGGACTCGCCTGGACTCGGCGAGTTTAGTGAGTCTACCAAACGCGGCGAGTCCATCTAGGACTCGGTAGGACTCGGCCGAGTCCGAGTCCGAGCCCCCAAGACTCGGCCAGGGTGACTCGACTCGGGACTCGCCAAGTCCTGGCGAGTCTGGGCGAGTCTCGTAACTATGATTTATATAACTGAATGTGTTATTTCCTTCAGCTAAAACTTGTGTTTATACTTATGTGATCAATGTATGTTTGTGTATGGGATCATACTAATTTCTATTTGATGATGTTATTGTGTCTTTAAGGTTTATTTATTAAAGGGTGCATGAAACAAGTTTTAAATCCTTAAAAATATCTGAATTTCTTGTATTTTTCTATTTGCCGAGTCTGGGCTCTGAGTCCGAGTCCGAGTCCGAGTCAAAAATTGGCTTGCCGAGTCCGAGGTGAGTCCGGGTCTTGTAACACTGGCAAAAACATATCTCAGTTCAAATTTTGCAACTTGTGATAATATCATAGTAACGCAACGGAAGTTGAATTGTGAAATAGATCTTCATATAAAAAAAAAATCCCAATTTCTAATTGCTCGAGGACAAGCAATCTTGGGAAAGGCAGACTATCGTGCCCCTGCAAAATCTCTTAATTGCAGCCCCTTAAAACTATAATCATAGGTGAATTAAATAAAGGAGGGCACCAAAAGATTTTATAAAGGATTTAATTAAAATTAAATTCAGAGTTTTAAGGCAGTGGTTAAAGATAAAGGGTTGTAACCCTCTTAAGGGCAGCAATGGTGAAAAGTGGTGATTCTTTCACCAATAAGGTATAAAGGTGTCATGTCCCCGAATTGGTGGTGCTATTAAATTAATTATTTATTAAGTTATTCCAATAAAATATTATATCAACAGGGATGACTTAGTATTTAAGTAATTTAATAATAAAGTGACTTAAGTGACTTAAGTGACACTTGATTTGGAGTTTATATCTCATTACCAGATTGGTAAGAAGCTGAAGCTAAATGCTTAGCTTGCTCAAAGGTTTGAAGACTCTAGAGTGTCAGGTTCGGTTGTGTAATGTCCCCTTCTCGAGCCTGATCTTTTCAGTGACCATTGGCCTATTCCGGAGACCCGTAGGCTAGTCGGAAGGTAAAATTAGGGTTTCCTATTTTGAAGGATGCTCTTGCTCGAGGTTGGTTGTTTCAATGGCGGATTCTTTATGGGTTTTCAAAGAGCTTCGTAGTAGTATGTTCTTCTTGGCATTCTGATCATCTTCAGGAATTTACTATTTTTAATAAATTCTATTTCGGGTAGTGGGCCTGTTGGTCTCAGCACAGTTGACTTTCCTCTTCAGTTGTCTCAATTGGTTTATTCAGTTTTTGGCTTCAGGATGCAGTTTCGGAGAGATAAGTTCATTTCACTTAAATAACATTATATTTTAATGTTATAGTACCCCTTGGCCTAGTCTATTGACTTCATGTTGTTTTGAAAAGTGGTCTTTTGAGGGTGGCGCCTTCATTGAAGATTATTTTATAATTATTAAGGTCAAATTAAGTCTTAAGTGGGACGCCTTTATTTAAGTGAGGAATTTAATTAAAAGAAGTCAACTTGAAGATTTGAAGAAAGAGACGCCATCTCTTCGGATTAGGGTTTTGGAAGGTTAGGGTTTCGAGAAGGTCAACAGCAAATTATAAAAGGAAGCCTTGGGTTCTCTTTTCAACATCTTTTGTCTACAGAAATGTTATGCTACCAAATTGGCTTTGGGATTGCTTCGAGGAATGAAAGCCTCCTAGCTTGGCATTGCTTCTCGCTTGAAAGATAGCGACTAGTGGTGAAGTAGTTTAGTGTTGAGTGATTTGTAGTGGATTTCTGCATTGTAATTCATTGTGTGGTTTTGTAGATCAGCTTATTTGCATTTTAGTGAAATTCTGGAGTTGCATTTTCATTACAGCAGATTGTCTTTTTATTCATAAGTCAAAAAATACAAAAAAAATCATTCTGGGTATTGTCTCATTGTGTTTCCTTGTTGGAGGCGACTCTTCATGAATATTTGCAGATTTTAATATGAAGTTTATGATTTTATAAAGCAAATTCGTCATTCCTTGAAGGCCGTACTTTCTGCGGTGTTTTGGGATTCGTGCCAATAATTAATAACCACTTTTAGTTGCCATTTCTTATTACTAAACTAGGCGCCATCTTTTTGAAGGTCTATTGCATCAAACTTGAAGTAATTCGGATCAGTTTTGAGTGATATATGAGCAATTTAGTGGGTTACAAGCATGCTGGTTATATAATTTAAAGTGCAGGTCTGTCATAACAGATTTGAGGAAATCTGCATTCTCCTTCTTAGATTGGTGTTAGGAAATCATTAAAGGCCTTGTGAAAGATTCCTTATTGTTGCAACAAATTGAAGAGCTCTAATACTTGATCTTGCAGGCATTATATATTTCATTGTAAGCTGAACAGTAGTACTGTCAGCACTTCTCTTAATCTTACTTTACTTTTTGTAATCGCAATTGTATTCCTTTGATCTCTGCCATATGGTCGCCTCATTTCCATACTGGAATTGGGTAGCACATAGTTGGTGTTGAGTTTGCTTTCAGTATATTAGATGGTAGGGACCCTCTGACCACATGCTCGTTGTTCGCCGGCGCATCCTTGGTTAGAGTTCTTGTATAAGCATTTCAATTAAGACCCTCTGACCATATGCTCGCCATCATTGGCGCCATCCTTGGTTAGAGTTCCTTCCAGCTCTGTTTCGGCATTCAGATCCTCTGACCAATGCTCACGCCTTGCCCTCATCGGGATCCTGGTGTACATTCTGGTTAGAGTTGCTTCAGCATCGTTTTGGTTTAGAGCTAACCTTAACAGGTGCGTTTGTTTGTAATTTGCAATTGAAAAAACAAAAAAAAATTGGTTCGGAATATTTCAGGTTGTGAAAGATCAACCCTAGCTGGAGTTGAGAAATCCATTCAAGGTTTCTACATTGTACTTCATCGAAGAATTTATCTTGCAATAGCTGTTGTATTATTGCAAAGATTTGACAGGGAATTTGCAGGAATGCAGCAGCTGATGTATTGTTGCGTTCATTTGAAGGAGCTCCTTGTTAGCTGAATCGATTGTGACAAAATTTAATGGCATTGAGCCAAATTTTGGAATTATAGGGAAATCGAATTGAGGATATGATTTATAGATATTAAAAGTTTGGTTGCAAATCAAATCAGTCAAACAACAGTTGTGAAGTTTGGTTGCCAAGTGTTTGATGAAATGTCCAAGGCAGGAATTTGAAAATTTAGACCAAAATTAGCTAAGGACATTACAAAAGGAGAGTTCATTTCCTTGAGAAGGAGGAGGGAATTAAGAATAAATATTATGTGACTCTTAATGTGAAAGATTGTAACTCCTAATAGAAAAGATTGTGACTCCTTCAAATATGAAAGGTTGTGACTCCCTCAATAATAAGATATAAAAGGGAGATCATTTCCTTGTAATCAAGGGGATCAAATTGGAAAAAGGAAATTAAGGAATTCAGATATAAGATATTGCAATAAGCACCCTTAATTTTTTTGAAAATCCAAACTTGTTAGCTCCAAAACAAAAAGTAATGCAAATGCAACTTCCTTCCACATTTGAATCACCAAGTTTCCAATGTGGGCGAGGTGAGAGCATATGGTGTAAGGATTACAATAATACTTGCATTTAAACTGGTGAAAGTAAATCCGCTTGTTCAATGGGGTAAACTAAACACATCCACTTCACATTGGGAAAGCTAATCAAATAAAGAAATGTAAACAAGTTCTTCAACTTTTCAGTGGTGAGCAAAGTGCCAAATAACCACTTGTTGAATGGGGTGAGTACAATAGTGTAATGTCCCACCCCAGGTGGACAATGACAAACTAAGCTTATACCTGTGGATTATGCTTGCGGTTTACCAAGTTCTTGCTTGATTTGACTTTGCAATGATGCATTGCCAGGAAATAAAGGAAAAGCCAATAACATGCACCAATGCAAGATGGAAATAATAATAAACTATTGCATTCAAATGCACATATGAAGCACACCCTTAATTCATTTATTCAAATCATCTTGCATATACAATATATTCTATTGAGCATCTCATACAATATTAGAGACATCACTATACAACATACCCAAAGACATAGCAATGAAATACAAGTCTAAATCTTATTAACAGTAGGCCTAGAAATCTTTATCAACAACTGGTATATCCTTTATGTTGCACGCCTGGCAGCAAAGATGTATCTCTCCAGCTTAAACTCATGCCACTTGAAAGCTAGAACTCCAAACGCCCACAAAGGTGATGGACAACTAAAACCCTAGGCGTTTTAACCTCATGCGAAACACATCCTGTTGTACCTTTCTATATGGCCTGATCAACAACAATAGAGTCACCTTCCAAACCCCACGTGGCAATATATGAGGGTATAAATACACCCAAATGACCTTCAAATAATGTCTTTAGTTCGTTGCACTAACCCTTGCAAATTTTGAAGCAAACATCTCTAATCTGCATGAATAATCCCCACGTGCTATTGAAGATGATCTCTAGCAGCAACAAAGATATTTTATAATATTTATCTCCAATGATAAACTGATCTGCAATGTAAACCCTTGTGAAACTTCTTTGGTTCTTCTCCAATTAAGCTCTATATTGACTCTTGGATGAAGCCAATCACACTAGAAAACTTCAGCTGATATCTCACAACCTCAGAATGCTGATCAACGAAGATACCACGTTCTCCATTGTCAAAAAATTGCAGAAATTGCAGAAACCCTAGGTTTCTTCTTCTCCACAGTGAAACTCCTCAAAAGCCAACTATCAAAATCCTGAATGAATAGCAAATAACTTTGATTGATGCTTTATATATTTTTCCAAAAAGAGGTCGATCCTCTGGAAGGCTCCTTTTTAATCATTTAAAATAATATTAAATATTCACTTTATAACTTTATAATAGTTCCTCATAAATGGGCGCCCAAATCAAAATATCATTTAATGTACTTTAAGTCATTAAATGCCCCCCTTTAGACATAAAGTTATAATATAACTTTATAATGCACCTTTATAATAAATATTTAATTATTATTAAAGATTAACTTTAATAATAATTTAAAATGTCATATCTCCCTTTAAAAACATCTAATTTCCATACCGTCCGAACTAGGGGATCGAATACTGCATCCACAACACATTTCGGTGCCTTGCTAAAAATAGTAACACATTGCCCAATCTGAGGTAAAACTACTTGTTTATGGCTCAAGGAATATTGTCAAACAATCCACATGCAAAGTCTGACCTTGCTGGTACAGAATTTCAGTGTGATTGTATGCTTGGGAAGTAATGATAAAATGCATTCAAATGCTTATAAATCAATACTACAGTGATTAAACTACATTCTAAATGCAAATATGACTCTTTTTGATCCTTTTCAATGCATATAAATGATTTCTATAAGCAAACTAATCACCTACAGCCAGGTGGCATTTCGTCATACAATTGGCATGCAAACTGATATGCTGATAATGAGTGCTAATTAAATGACATTAAATCGAACACTTGTCGTGTGACTTATATCTCCTTTATTATAGACAAGTCCAAGTACAAAGATATCATGAAAATGCCAAGACTCTTGGCTTACAATGTGATATGCCAATAATGCCAAATCTGATTATGAATAAACATCTACACCAGTAACAAGAGACATTGCAAATGCAATCCTATATGCCTTGAAATTACAATGCTAATATAAGGATGAAGTGCCAAACTAAAAAACAATTAAATGGCTGAAAAAGAACCTGGAAAATTGTTGGCTGCCTGGACATAAAGGTTTGATTCTCCTTGCTCTTGGTAGCTTTGACTTCACAATAGTGGCGCCCAGCCTTCTCAGCCCCTAACCATGCCTCAAGAATTTTATTTGAATTTATTTCTGCTCCTAGCTTGAAATCGCACTTCTCTCACCCAGCCGCCCCTGTCTCTGAGATCAGAATGATTATAAGAAATATTTGCAGCCTCCAATGTCTCCCCTTATTCTCCAAAAATCATCACAAGGTGTCCTCAAAGGGAGCGATCAAATTAGACAAGAAAATTAATGCACTTCAGAGCCTCTAGGAGTGAAATCGATGGTCACAATGGACTGCTGGAAATGACTGATTTTTATATCAAAATCTGAAAATAATATCAGACCTCCTCCTTCCTATATTCGATGCCAAGAAAATGCATAACTTCTCCAAAAATCGTATTCCTCAAAATTGGCCCTAGGCTACTAATTTTGACACAATGAAGTGACTTAAATATCACCTCCAATCTGCAACCCTTCAAGAGATATCTCACTCCCTTAGTTATGCTATCAATGGGAGTTGTCGTTCCCAAGGACAAAGAAACATTCTACAGAAACCCTTGGCTCTACCACTGAAAATGACAAGCAATATTTCAAATCTGGATGTGTTGACGTGTGTTTTATGACAACACCAACACAGAATAAAATGTCCAACGGTCACTCTATTCTCTCTTGATCAAAGTATTCCGCATGCTAAGATTGTGTGAAATTTCATGCGTTCAACTCCAAGGTTCTTTTTATTGCGAATAGACTCAGTTGGTTGATGTGAATATACTGGGTATTCCAAGGGGACTTACGTAATTGTTCGATTTTTTTTTTTTTCCAAGCAGATGAAGGGTTTTGACTATGATGCTCTGGTATTTGAATTGACCGGGAAATACTAAATTTAAAGGGAATAGGGATAGGGAGTCTACAATCTATTTCTAAGGGTGGAATGCGAGGACAGGCTTTGACAATCTTCAACCCAAACATTGTTTCGTCTCCCCTGCGGACAACTATGACAAAGTTGGTGCAATCTTCAAAGGATGGATAAGATGTTCAAATTGTGATTCAACGTGCGCACTCCGTCACAACGAAGCAAGTGGACACACGAATCACAACCGAAGTTAGGTATTGATATTCCAGTTGACCACGCAGGGCACACTTACCATCAGCAAGCCCGCTAGTGGTATGGATAAAGGAAGACTTGCCGAAACCAACGCCACATTCCACAATTAACAACTACTTGCATAAAACAAAGTCTACTTTACTCTACTCTACTTGAATTGGAAAGACAAAAAGATCTCGTCAACTACCCACAATGCAAGATAAAATCACCAATCAATGAAAATCCTTATATTATGAGAGTTTTACACAACAATCTTTTACAAAAACTTTCAAAGGGAAAGTCTTTCTTTCCTTTCCAAACTAAGCTAACTCCTAGCTCTAGTCTTTAACTTCTATCTAGCTCAACTCTATCTCTGATTTCTGTCTAACTCTGGTATCTTACAAATGAGGGGGGATACCCCTTTTATATCTAGCCCAGTCCAGTGGACGGCTTAGATTCAAAAACAATGGAAGGCCCAGATTGAGCCACCTAAGCCCTAATTAGGGTTCTTGCCCTAAAAACCGCCACTGAGAGGAGTGGGGCAATGAATGCGCTGAAGATTCTCCACTCCTCATCAATGCACATCATCCCCTTCCAAAAAATCATCATCCAGAAGAGCGTTTCCTTTCTCCTTCTCGCTGGCTGCAAATCTGATGAACATGCCCAATACTGCCTCAACTTCCTGATCCGAAATGGGAGGAATGTGATCTAACTGAAATTCTAAAACTGTAACTGTTTGCCCATGCCGAGCACAAGATTTCTTCCAGGCAACAAGGGCGTCCTGAGTGTTCTGTATAATGCTGGAAAACGTAGAAGTGTTCTCGAAGTCATCCTGTGTGAAGGTCTTCACCTCAGAAAAGAATGTTGTTAATCTGTTCTTCAAACCATCTGCAGTCACCTCTTCAAACATCAGCCTCCTGGCAAACATTGCCTTCAACGTATTGAGAACTCCATCCAAGATATTCGTCATGGCCTTCCTGACCCTGACAGAATCTGTTTGTGATGTATCGTAGAATCCTCGGCCTATGACCACTGAAGAGTACCATCCTACGAAGTCATATCTATCCCCCTCCTGAATCACACCTCCCTCAACCAAAATCTGTAGAGGTATGTGTTGTGACCTTTTTCACACATCACCCCATCCAAGATGGGGACCCCCTAATTTTTGCTCCATTCTGGTCTTTTGGCTTTGGTTAGTGCGTCTCTCTCTCTATCTCTGGTCCTTCCGGGGATGTCCTGTCGTTTGACCCAGGTTGAAGTATTGGTTAAGTCTGTGTAATTAGGGTTTTCATCCTTCAGGCTTATTTAAGGTCAAACTGAGTTATAAAATTGAAATCCAGGCTTGGTACAGCAATCACAAGGCTTCCTGCAAAGTCCCACTGAATTTTTATCAAATTCGGGCAACTTGCTATTTTTAGTAAGTATTCAATTTGGGGCTATTTTGTCAAAATTTTGGAATTCTGTCAGTTCCACCACATTCAGGTAACATCAAGCTGCTTGCACGTAAATTTTGAGCCAGATCGGACAATTTGCTATTTTTAGCAGTTCAGGCTTCAGGAGCCATTTTCAGGGGTCAAATGTATGATTCCTCATTGCATGTCCGGAGATTACTTCTGGGTTCCTCGAAACCTTCACAACGATATAACATGCAAACCGAGACAATCACTTTCAGAGTTCAGCCTTCGGAGACTATTTTTAGGGTTTGCATGCAAAGTTCTTCAACGCATGTCCGGATATTCCTTCTGGGTTTTTCGAGAGCTCCACAACAATGTGACGTGCAAGCGAATAAGATCAAATTTCGAGGACTTACTATTTTTAGCCAATGCATGCATGCAGACCAGTTTTCTGGGTTTTTCTGGGTTTCTTGAGATCCCACAGGCAATATGACATGCAAAACCATCCGGCAGTGGATGAGTCACTTTTCAGGCAGTTTCTATTTTTAGCGGGTACACTCTAGCAGCCGCCTAACACTCCAGTTCAGCAAGCAGAACGACATGCAGAAGGAAAGAAGTCAAACGGAGACCGTTCGGGATACATGCAGGTCAAATTAGGGTTTCCACTTTTATAGGGGGTGAAATCCAGAAATTGTCAAAACCTCACCAACGTCAGCACACTTCAAGGTACCTGCTGGCAAAATTTGAGCGAAATCGGAGAACTTACTATTTTTAGTAAGTCAGGGCATGGCTATAAATAGCAGGTCTGCACCCGAGGTTGGCATCAGAGCGACACTCAAGTTCTCAGGATCAGGCGTTGCAAGTTTCAGGTCAAACGGAGCTACTGAAGTCAGAAAGTCAAGAACTTACTATAAATAGCAGGTCAGGGCAAGGACTGGCAAAACAGGTTCACAGGGCAAAGAGGATCAGATGGTGAAATTTTCAAGCAAAACGGAGCTATAGGGGTCGAAAATCAAGGGACTTTCTAAAAATAGCCTGACTTGCTCAAAATAGACGATGAAGACGAAGGCAGGCAGAGGTATAAAAAATTTTCTAAATCTGGAAAGTGAGAGCATACCCTCTCAAATGCGCCCTCACCTTAAGAGATTAATGAAAGCCTTGAAAATTTCCTAAGGCAACAAAATAGAAGCATGCTAATCAATTTGCGCCCTGAAGTTGTTGAAGACACTTCAAAAAATTGTCTAAGGCAAAAATAAAAGCACCACCCCTCATTTGCGCCCATGGAGGTAATGAAGTTAAAAAAGCGCCTAAGTGTGAGAAAGCAAAAGCTCACCCTAGCAAATGTGCCCAAGCTAAGTCAAGGAGGGATGAGAAACTTGGAAATCTCTAAGGCACAAGATGAAAGTAGCCATGTGTATTTGCGCCCTCAACTTGAAGGCTCATGTGTGATTTGCGCCCACCTCCAAGAAAAATCTAAGGCATGAAAATCAAAACCTTGACACCCAATATGCGCCCATGGTGAAAAATGAAAGCTTGCCCATGTATTTGCGCCCTCACTTGGAAACCCTACATGTTAAATGCGCCCAAGGAGGATGTTGCCTAGTGAAAAAGCGGCTAAGGCATGAAAAGAAACCCACCCCTCTCATTTGCGCCCTCACATGGAAGTAGAAGGTGTGAAATGCGCCCATGTTGGGAGAGGCCTAGCAATACGCCTAAGGCATTGAAATGAAAGTAGAGGGATGGAAATGCGCCCTTAAATGGAAGCTCACCCCCTCATTTGCGCCCAAGGTTATTGGAGGCTAAAAAACGCCTAAGCCAAAAGTAGAAGTTGAGGGTATGAAATGCGCCCACTTCATGAAATTGAAATTCGCCTAGCTGGAAAGTGCCTAAGTCAAAATAAAATTGGAAGTTGACATGCTTATTTGCGCCCTCAAGGTAAAAGGAAGGTGCTGATTGATAAAACGCCTAAGGCATTGAAATGGAAGTAGGGACATTGAAATGCGCCCATGTTGGAGGATGCCTAGCAATGCGCCTAAGGCCTGGAAAATAAAAATGTGAGCATGAGGTCTCAAATGCGCCCTCAAGTAGAAGTAGACCCCATCAAATGCGCCCTTGTGCTAGGAGTAGTTGGGCCGAAAATTGTCTAAGTCACAAAATGAAAGTAGAAGGTGTTAAATGCGCCCACCTTAAGGAAGAGCCTTGAAATTTTCTAAGGCATAGAAAATGGGAGCTTGACCCTCTAAATGCGCCCATGAAGAAGATGAGTTAGAAGGGATTTTAAGTATGAGAAATATAAAAATGGACCCTTCAAAATGCGTCCGAGGGAGAAAGGTCGGAAATTTTCCTAAGTAAAACAAAAACTCCCTAGGCCAAATACGCCCAAGTTGAGCAAAATGATGAAAAGAGGTGAATACGCCCAAAGAATGAAAGGACTTAATTTTATTTCTAAGTGGGTGAAGGTGAAGAGGTTGAAATAAAATGCCAAGGGGTTAAGTACGCCAGAAGTATGAAGAGGTTCAAAATATTTTCTAAGTGAGATAAATATTTCACTAGAGAAAAAAAACGCCTTGATATGAATAAAGAAAATTTCCCAGAGACATTTAAATGAAATGGACACAGTGACGAAGTTTTATTTCCAAGGCAGAAGCAACTGATATATTTTTTCCATGGGTCAAGTAAAAATTAAATGAACCCGTTCAAAAGGCACCCATGGGTGGGGAAATTAAAAAAATTAATTTCCTAAGGGAAATTTTAATATTTTCAGAAGAAATTCGTTTTGCCTAGATTATTTTCCTAACGGAAATTAAATCTCAGAGGATGAGTTATTTCGAACGGGCAAGTGATTTTAAATCACCCGGAGTTGAATATTTTAACGAGAGAATTTAAAATGTCTAAGGCAAATTTTATGAAATCGAGGATTTAAGTGAGACATTTTAAAAGTTGGAAATAAATTTACAACTCCCACGAATTTTTTTCGAGTTGAATTCAATTAAACACTGCGAAGATTTTAAAATGAAATTTTCAATCAAGTCAAGTGATTTTCTCGCGAGTTGTTTAAATCACCAAGAGTTAACTGGCAGACTAGAAAGGAAAATTCGAAATTTGAGGAAGAAGGAATCTTCATTAATGGCAACTGCCATAATGACTGGCTGACGACTAGCCCACTACTGCGCTTGAATTAGAAGATTCCGAACGAGGAGAGTGGAGAATTGATGAAGGTACTAAAAATAGCCCCAGCATTACTTGGCAGGATTCTGCGAGAAGAATTATTTAAACAGTCTCTTCTCTCATTTCTCCTCACATTTTTCGAAATTGAAGTTGCTCAAGAAGTTCTTGGGAGATTGAAATATTTTCAAAATTGTTAAGGCGTGAAATTGCTTGGGAAACGAAGGTAAAGTCATTTGTTGTGAGGTGCGCTCAAGGTGAGTTGATTAAATTTAAATAATTTCTAAGGCATTTCCTAAGGTGAAGATGAGAAATACGCCCAGGGGAGGTAATATTAAATTTTCCAAGTGCAAGGTGTGTTGTACCCATAAGCAAGAAGGAATTTCTTCAAGAAAATAAAGAAAATGCCAAGGCTTGAAAAGTGAAGGCTGCAAATGTGGAGTACATCCGGAAATAAAATGGAATAAACCTTAGCAATTTTTATTATTTTTCAAAAATAATAAAAATCAAACTTACCGATTAGTCTGGATACACATGGAAACGATGATTTTTGAGGGGAAATTTCTTCTGGGTATTGAACATTTTGCACTGGGAGATGATTTAAAATTGTTCCTCACCTCGCTCAAGATTTTTTGACAGATATTTTTGCCTGACACCCGTTTAATGGATTTCCTAGGTGAAATAAAAAAATAAAATCTCTAAGGCAAATACGAGAAAAGTTTCTACAAAAAAGTGCTTGGGCTTGTGATGTCAAAGTGAGCGCCTGGATTACAGTGGATGAAATTCATAAAGCAGGTAAAATTGTCTAAGGGAAAATAAAGCAACAAGGGGTCAAATACACTCACAGGGAAGAAATTTGTCTAAGGCATGGAGGAATTTGAAAATGAACTGAAGCTCAAGCATCAAGCGTTCAGATGCATCCTCAAGATGAAATATTTTCTAAGGCACAAACTCCAGGCAAGGTGATGGATACGCCCATGATGAAGGTTTGCTAGAAAAGTGATGAATTCTACCACATCCGGAGATCAATCGGTCAGAACATGGGAATTGGGTAAGTAAAGTGAATTTATATCATAAGTGTTCTGATACTCTTCTTTTGTTTTGCAGGATGAACGTTGAAGCCAAGGCATGAGGACTTGATGAAGCTAGACAACGTTGCAACTTTGGGAAGAAGAAACGACAGTGGAGATTTGGCTAAGACACTAAGAACATGATGCAAAAGAGGCAAATGCACCCAAGGCAGTGGGCTAGAGAAATGTGAAAGTCACAAGAAAGAAATGCATCCAGGAATGAAAGCAACAGGAGGACTTAACGAAGAAGAACTTTTTGCAAGGAGGGTTTGAACCAAGTGTTGTTGTGTGCTTGCCTCCTCCTAACGCAACATAATTGGCAAAGAAGAACAGTGGGAACACGTTTCTGGACGAGAATCTTCTAGAAGAAGATAGTGGGCATTAATTACAGATAATGGTTCCTGCAGAGGAGTGGAGAATATTCTGTTCATTTATTATCCACTCCTCTCTGTGGCGGTTTTCAGGGCTAAAACCCTAATTAAGGAATATGTGGCTCGATCTGAGCCCTTTATTGTAATTCAATCTAAGCCGTCCGTTGGACTGGGCCAACTATAAAAGGGGCATCCCCCCCTCATTTGTAACTAAGTAGACATTAGATTGAGAATAGAGAGGATAGAAGTTAGAATAAATAGAGAGATAGCTTAGTTTGGAAATGAAAGAAAACTTTCCCTTTGAAAGTTTTGTAAACGGTTGTTGTGAACACTTTTCATAATATAAAGAGTTTCATTGCATGGTGGTTCTATCTTTTGTTGTGAATAGCTAGCAAGGCCTTTTCGTCTTTCCAATTCAAATTGATAGAGTAGAATAGACTTTATTTTATGCAAGTAGTTGTTAATTGTGGAGTGTGGCGTCGTGGTTTGAGCATATCTTCTTTCATCCATACCACTAGCGGGCTTGCTGATGGTAAGTTCGCCTTGTGTGGTCAACTGGAATATCAGTACCTAACTTTGGTTGTGATTCATGTGTTCATTTGCATCGTTGTGACGGAGTGCACATGTTGAATCACAATTTGAACATCATATTCATCCTTTGAAGATTGCATCAACTTTGTCAGAGTTGTCAGAAGGGAGACGAAGCGAAGTCTGGTTTGAAGATTGTTTAAGTCGATCGTCGTCCTCCACCCTTTAGGAGTAGATGGTTGCATCTCTAATCCTTATATCCTTTTACATTCAGCATTATCCGGTTGGTTTAAAAACTCGAGCATCATCGACAAAATCTCCCGAAATTTGAAGATCCTTTCTTCTGAATGAGCAACTGCGTAAGTCCCCTTGAAATAACCAGCATATACACATCAACCAACTGAGTCTATTCACGATAAAAGGAACCTTGGAGTTGAACGCATGAACTTTCATGCAATCTTAGCATGCGGAATACTTTGATCAAGAGGGAATAGAGTAACCGTTGGACATTTTATTCTGTGTTGGTGTTGTCATAAAAAACACGTCAACAGTATGCTCATCAAAGCCCCTAAACAGAGAACAACTCTCATCTAATGGATACAAGCCTCACCCCAAACATGATTAACTGCATCCATCCTTGCCATAATATTGGAGGCTTGCCTATAGGCATGAGCAAGATCCTCCATAAACTTTCATGTTTCAGCACGGACGCTGGCAACCCACCTATCTACCTGTTGTGCCATCCTTTTCAAATCCTCTAACCCACTGATTGATTCCTTGGAAAATTCAACTGGAAGCTCAATTGCTGGATTCTCTTGCCCACAAGGACGAGACAAGTGTTGCACGTAACCAATCAGTGTCTTGTGCTCTACCTTCAATTTCTTGTACTTGCCCTCAACATAGGACAATCTATCCTTGAGTGCTCGATAGGAATTATCGCACTCCTCAACCACTTGTGCTCCAGTAGTGCGGCCAAGTTCCACAGTTGTAATCACATAATTTTTTGGAACGGCCTCATCTCGATCACAGTCACACTGAGGCACGACCATATGCAACGTTCGAGAGCTATCCTCATCTGTTGAGATCTTGGAGAACTTCCTGGCCTTCTTCTTCGTTGGAGGTGCACTGATCCTCTGTAACAACTCCTCCATCTCGGTCGCAAGATCAATCTCATCTACAGGGTCATGTCTCATCCTATCCCTTAGCCATTTTGGCACCTCCTGCTGCATATCTGAGATAACAAAAGACTACTCAACCTCGGCCTCTATCTCATGAACTTCTTCCCTGCCTTCATTCTGACGAGGCTCATCATCATCAATAGGCTCAGTATCTCCTGAGCTCTGGGCATCTTGATCTGAAGCAGCATCGTCCTCGAGAGCTACCTCAATCTCTTGCTGAAACTGAGTATCAGTGGTCGTCCCCTCATCCGTTTCTTGCTGATTTTCTTCCCGGGGCATGTTGATGATCTGGCCCACTGACTCTCTACGAGGTGGCTGACTTGCTACTTGCACTATCTGTTCTGCCTGCAATCTTTCACTCTGATCAGCAAATAGCGAAACCTCCAACAAACTCGAGGAATATGCCTGTGATGCTGTATGCAAGGACTCCTCAACTCTCAGAGGCTCAGGTCGAACTAGCTCTTTTCCTCTTGGCTCTGGAGTTTGATCCACCTGCCTTCTCTGTCTAGCTATTGGCGACCTATGGTCTCCCATCAAATTATATGTAAGGGGAATTGATCTTCCCTTAAGTCGGCTGACATGCCTCTCTACCCAACTCCGTGTGAATGTTAAGACGGGGATACAGAGCATGATGATCAAGGAATGCGAGAGTCAACTGGAATCCCAAATGCTTCTCCGATTGCTTCAGGTGTAAGGTTGGCCACTATCTTGCCATCTGGCGAAGTGATCGTCCTCTGCTCTATGTTATAATGGTTGGCGCATTCTATGATTAATTCTGGACACCGGATAGTTGGTGGAAAACTGACAGCTGCATACAGTCCGCTCCTTACAATGTTGTGTGAGGTAACTGATGGGTGATGGCCTCCAGTCCCCATTATCCTTCTTCTGAATGCCTCCAGGTTGAACGAGCCCAAGTTTGTGTCAGCCAGCTTGCCTAACTTTGAAGAAAAATTTTATTCCAGCAAGAAGGACTTGCTCAATTTCTTAATTACTACTTGTCTCGATGTGTTTGCCTTTGCCGATTCAGTGTGGTTCCCTCTGCCTGCAGCTCTTCTGCTTAATTCAGCCATTCTGCAAGGAACAAAAGCTACTAGGAAACAAGATTTTAAAATAATAAAATGATCACGTTTGAGGGTGCCAGCATATTTTTAAATAAAAAGGCTGCAACGCTTTGTCACTTTCAGCTACAAACCTCAACACGCTTGTTCACTTCAACATTTTTAGAAGTCTCTTTACTTGCTGTAACACAATGTTTGATGCTTGGAAAAGTTTGCCTGCAGGAATTCGCCCTTGACAGATTTGAAACTTCTCTCTTCAAGTTCACCTTTCTCAGCAGTTTAGGACTTCCTTCTCAAATCGTACTTCTCAGTATTCAGCAACTTGGGACCTTTGCATGCAGCTTTATACTTCTCAGCAACTTCACTCTTTTAACCTCAAGTCGCACTTCAGCAATTTGAGAAGCTTCAAGACTTCAAATTCAAACTCTTCAGCAACTTCAAGACTTCTTAGCAACTTGGGACTTTCCTCACAAATTCGTACTTCAACAGCTTCAAACTCCAAACTTGCTTAGCCACATCCCAGTCAATTCAACCTCTTGTCAACTCGCACCTCTCAGCAACCTCAAGCTTCCCTCACAATTTCGAACTCTTCAACAACTTGAGAATTTTCTTCACAAATGCGTACTTCAGCCCCAGAGAGTGCTCTGCATTCAGCAACTTGTGAGAGATATGGAGAGGACTCAAAATATTATAGTCAGGTCAAAATCCAAGAGAGGCTATACTTAGCACATTTTTTAATTCATTTTCCCCCCTTTTGCTAGTCGCAACACTTGTCATCCAAAGCATCACAATCTTCAGCTTCTAGAATTTCGAAATTTCATCACCCCTGCACAGGCCTACTTCATCATATTTGCTTCTTTTTAAAATATTAAATTAATCACTTCTTTAAGTCATTTTTATTTCATTCTTGCCTTGGCAAAATTATCCAGTTTAATCCTCCAGCGAAACACTTTAGTAAACTCATTCATTTTATTTGCCTTAGAGGAATTCTTTAAATTTGCCTTAGAAAATTTATCAAAATAGACACCGGGCAAAAATATCCACCGAAATCATGTGAGCAAGGCGTGGAACAAGTTCAAACCATCTCGCAATCGAAAACGTTCAATACCCAGAAGAAAATTCCCTTCAGAACTCATCGTTTTCTTGTTCATCCGGATGAAGGGGGGTACTTTTAATTTTTATTATTTTAAAATAATAAAATGGCTAAGGTTTATTTATCTTCACCCCGGATGTCTTCCACACCTGCAATCTCCAATTTCTCTACCTTGGCACTTTCCCCAATTTTCCTGAAGAATCTTGACTGGTTCTGGGCATACTTCATGCTCGTTCTTGAAAATCTCCAACTTCATCCCTACCTTAGGCATATTTCTCACTCCTTAGAAAATAATTAAAATTTAAAATTACCCATGTAGGGTGCATTTGAGGGTGTAAGCTTCCATTTTGTCCATTTTATCTCCCTATGCCTTAGCAATCCCTTTTTGCCTTCGGAAAAATTCCTAGAAAACTCATTTTAAATTACCCATGAGGGGCGTACTTCATCATATGCATCAACCTTTGCCTTTTCCCCTTAGACATTTTCACGCCTAGAGGCTAACACTTTACCCTTTTCATCACAAGGGCGCATATCACATGTGGAGGGGGAAACTTTGAGCGCATATGACCCATGCTACTTCCATTATTAGGCGCATTTGAGAGGTGGTGAAAGAACTTCCACGCCTTTGTGACTCCTCACCTTCCTTGAGCACATATTGCATGGTGGGCTTCCATTTGAGGGCGCATTTCATGTGCCAAGAGGGAAACTCTTTTTTTTACCTAAGCACATTTTCCTTTACCTTTCAACATTTTACCTCATGTGGCCATCTTGGGCACATTTACCATGGGTAGGAGTAACTTGTGGGCGCATTTGCCATGAGTAGGAGGAATTTCCCACGCCCCATTGACCTTTCACCTCCCTTGGGCGCATATTGCCCTGATAGCTTCCACTTTTGGGCGCATTTTGCCTAGGCAAGGGAAAACGCCAAAACTCAGTGACCTTTCACCTTCCTTGGGCGCAAATAGGTGTATGAGGAGGAATTTCATGCCTTAGAAGAATTTTCTTGCTAGTCTTCACTTGTGTGGGCGCATTTGACCCCTGCTTAAGGAAATTTTGGGCGCATTTCTCCTATGTTGCTTCCATTTCAACCCTTGAGGGCGCATTTAGCCTAGTGTGAAGGAAATTCCACACTTAGCAATTTTTTTCCTATCAATTTCTTCATACCTCAGGCGCATTTGACCCATGCTAGAGGAATTTCAACACTTAGAGATTTTTAACACCCCCTTATTCCTTCTGGGCGCACTCCATGTGTCTTCATGCCAGTTATCACTTATAAGTTTCCAACGCCCTAGCCATGACTTGGCTTTCTATTTTTAGCAAATTCAGAGAAATTAGGGTTCCCTTGCATTTCATCCTATTCTAAGTTGGAGCAGGCATGGCTGTGCCTCCACTTGGCCTTGCTACCTTGTTTATACCCTCTGTCCACACTGGTATGCTAATTTTAGCAACCCTAAAATTGATCAGTTTTTGTATCTGTGTTTGACCTGAAATTCGTTCCAGTTGTTCTTGATGCTGTAAGTGACCTATTCACACTCGCCTCTGGCACAATACGTGCTATTTATAGCCATGAGATGACTTACTAAAAATAGTAAGTATTCAGATCGTGCTTGAATTTTGCCGGTAGGCAACCTGAAAGATGTTGATCCCGATGGCGTGCTTCGTTTTGACATCTCTGCACGTTGTTCCATCTATTTTTAGACACAGCAGGGAAACCCTAATTTGACTTGCATGCGCTCTGGACTGTTCCCGCTTCCCTTGATTTCTACTATTTGTCACTCTGCTTGTTGGACTGAAGTGTTGGATAGCTACTGGACTGAGGCTGCTATTTATAGTAAGTGTCTGGAAAGTGATCAATCGGATGTCGGATGAGTTTGCATGTTACAGTGCCCGTGGGATCTCAAAAAACCCAAAAAAACCCAAAAAACTGGTCGACATGCTGTCACTGGCTAAAAATAGTAAGTCCATGAAAACTAACTCATTCCACTTGCATGTCATATCACTGCGAAGCTCTCGCAAAACTCATAAGGAATTTTCGGACATGCACTGAAAGTCACTGCATGCAAACACTAAAAATAGCCCTTGAAGGCTGTACCGCTGAAAGTCACCATCTCGGTTTGCATGTTATACCATCGCGAAGGTCTTGAAAAACCCAAATACATTCTTCAGTCATGCATTGGAGAATCGTATGTTTAAACCCTGAAAATAGCCTCTGAAGGCTGAACTGCTAAAAATCACCAGTTGTCTGAATCTGTTCAAATTTTATGTGTAGGCGCTCTGAAGCTGCCTGGATGCGCTGAAGTAGTTAGAATCCCGAAATCTTGAGGAAAAGACCTCAAATTAGGTACTAAAAATAGTAAGTTGTCAGATTTTAGTAAGATTTCAGTGGGATCCTGCCTTGAACCTTCTGACTGTACTGCTGAACTCAGATTTTACCTTGAAAACCCAATTTGGCCTCAAACAAGCCTGAAGGATAGAAACCCTAATTTCGCAGACTTGGCAATCATTTCAACCTAGGTCAAAATATGGGACATCCCCGGAAGGACAAAAGATCGGAGATAGAGAGAATCAAAGCCAAAAGACTAGAAAAGAGCAAAAATTAGGGGGTCCCCATCTTGGATGGGGTGATGTGTGAAAAGGTCACAACAGGATGATCGGAAATGAACCCTCAATGTCTATTTTTTTTTTTTCTCCAAGACGTCAGCCCATCAAGAAAAAATATAAAATTTGACTTCTAGAAGCTTGTCAGAATAATATTTTAATATTGCACTTTATAATAATATAAAAATATAATCTCACTTAATAAAGTGCAACATAACATCAAAATATAACATAAGGTTTCCAAAATTAGAAATATTAATGAAGAATATTGGTAAACCTTCATATGACCAAGAAACGAGCCCACCAATCAACTAGGTAACTGCCAAACGACCCTCTAATTATGCTCCATTAGCCTACGAGGGCCACTGATAGGCTAATTATACCAATGTGTCAATGTCTAATTGGAAGGGGACATTACACTCGGCGGAGGCAAAATCAGCAATGGAGAGTTGGGCAGAGAACCTCTGATGCTACAGAGATACCCTCACACAAGGTCATATTCATGGAGTTCCTGAGACAAGCTCACGAGGTTCATACTTTTCTTCGCAATCGGCACAAGCAAGCATTCACCTTTCCATTTGGACTAGGCATATACAAGTGCAGGATAGCAACTGATTGCAAGTTGATGACCAACAAGTTGTCAAAACTCTATCTCAAGTACCTCAACGAGAAGCACTCCTATGATCCTTTGGGTCATTATGCAGCTTGGTTGGACCGAAGTAATTCACACAAGCTGACACTTGAGGACTTTTGGGTCAACTGCGAAGATGAATTTGAAGTGCAACGACATCACTATTGCAGACTTACTCTTCCTCAACTTTATAATTTCCTATTAGAAGACATTGAGGGTTTGTCAGATGATGACGGAGAGGTGTTACTTAGCACATTCATCAAGGACCAAGTTGCTCACCAACCACTTCGACAGCCAGATTGGTACGCCAAAGAGAGTACTTCAGTTGAAGACCTGTCGAGAGGAGTTATCAAAACGAGCATGTACTTCTTGGACAGCAAGAGGAGGCGAAAGTTAGTTTCAGTTATAGAGCTACCAGAGGTGTTTTCTTCACTGCCTTCTACATCAAGGTCAAGACCCCGAGTTAAGGTTATCATGAAACCTCCTAAAGGTGTCAGGGTTAGTGGAAAGATGAAGGGAAAGGGTTAGTGGAAAGATGAAGGGAAAGAACACAAATCAACTAAAGAAGACGTCGGAAGTTCCAATAGAGCCAATGGTGCAAGCCGAAGCTTGATCTTCATCTCCTAGTCCACCATCTTCTCCACAGTCACCTCCCATTGATATTGACTTAGAGCCAGAATTGTCGGTTTGTGAAACCTCAGTACCAGTTAATCCACCAGTGGTTGACACAACAGCAGTAGTTTCTCCTCAAGAAAGTTAACATTGATCACTCGTGTTGGCTTGAGAGGAATTTGGGAAGGAGGAGGCAGAAGCTTTCATATCAACTTGACCTCTCGGAGTTTGGCAGCCCCTATCAAGATAAGTCAAACCAGAAGATAAGAAGTAGGTGCATATTGAGAAAACTCCTAAAGCAAAGATCGTTGTTGAAGTTGCTACACCACTAGAGGGCAAGAGTCTGGATGAAGTTGAAGTTGGTGATTTCACCTTTGTCAAAGCAAATCTTGGCAGGAGCACTCGGCACATGGACATGAACCTCTTTAAGGTTTCTGCAAGTAACCTTGAAGAGCGTGTTATGAAGGACGTAGAACACAAGGCAGCCCTCAAGGCTGAAAACAAGCAACTCCGCCAATATACCTCGGATCTTCTTCATGGAACCGCAAGCAAGGCACCTATTCCTCCACAGCTTTGAGAGCCCCCTGTAGATCAACAGAAACTGGGTTGGTTAGTCAATCGTGGAAAGCTCTTGGAGAATTGGATCGAGGATTTCATTATTGCAGGCAGATACCTTCTCACAGAGTTGTATCAATTGAGGTATGATGCGCATGATCTTCGTCAAGGAATCCAACGGCCTGAGTTGACTATGCCAGAGGGCAAACCGAAGGATTTGATTATCATTTCTCAGTTGTGAGTTGCATATGAAGCCACTGTAGCAAATGAAGATAAAAGAAAGATTTTCGCTTGAAGAGAACAACACCTCTTCAAAGCAGAAACATATGAGAGAATCTCTACAAAGTTGGTTGCGACCTATTGATGCAGAATTTTGCATGTAGCAGCAGTCTCATGGGAAACTTAGCAATTGGGGGACGTTGTGCGCTAGCTAAGTGACCTCCGAGATTTTACCGAAGCCGGTCTTTTTGTTTAGTGGGGGAAGTAAAAAGTGAGGAAGATAGCAGGAATATAAAATTTACACTACAGGCGATGCGCCAAACTCTTAGACAAATTTACCAGACCACAATGCAGAATGCGAAGGCCCGAACCACTAAATTGCTGTTAGTTAAACTAATTTTCTCAAAAGCACTTGAAATGTAAGAATACCTTCTATTTTGCATAACATAATTTTAGCATAACTTTAAGCTAACACAGAAGAGTTGAAGTAAACATGGTCTGTATTTATTGAGTTACGAAAAATTACAGAAAGCTAAAAAACAGACATTCATACAATAAAAGAAGATAGCGGCACAAACCAATAGTCTCATTAAATGCATAAACAAACAGAAAGGCCAAAATTATTTGGCACAGTCTGGAGTCTTCAAATTCAATAAAGCTATTACAAAGGCCTTCTTCCCAATGCTCGGGAGTTTTTTGCAAACTTAACCAATAACTTAATTAAAAAGAAACATGGCCGTTTTATAGGCCAGCCCACCGCCTGAAAACACACTAAGAGAAAAAGCAAACCACGAGCAGAAATCGACAGCCCAGATCATCTTGAGCCATCACAACGAACATCAATCGGCCAGGAGCATGCCAACGAAGCCACAACATAGAACGGAAAAACATGCAACAGCAGGGGAAAACACGCGGCACCACAACAAGAAACGTGGCAGCAAGTGAGTACGAAAGTTCAGCAGCATTTCCAAGGTAACTGTCGCAGCAGCAATTGCCACGTGTCACTCAGACGGAGCCCGGCAGGAATTCGAAGAAATGCCCAACGAAAAGCTCCGAGAGGGAGCCACGTGGAGCGCTCCGAGCAAGATTAAGTACCAAGCGGGCCTAGCTCGGAAAGTAGCGAGAGAAAGCCACGCGGCACGCAAACGGAGACCGGCAAAAAGCGAAGCGATACAAGAAACAAAAAGCTTCGAGAGGCAGTCACATGGAGCGCTCCGAGGGCAGTGAACAGTTGTAAATTAAGGCGCAGCCGCAAAGGTAAATATAAAACCGCAAAGGCTTGGCAGTTTTTTGTTGAACAGTTTGGCGACTCACAAGGGCATTTCGCTCGTGGAATGAAGAACCCCAAAAACTTTGGTTCAGCATCCCAAAACTGCTCACAACCACAAGAGGGCGGCCTGCAAACTAATCCATACTTCATTTGATAGCGCGGAGAGAGCTCGTAGATTCTCGTGAGCTAGCCTGAGATCGATGATTGCCTTGAAAGGCAATCCGCCTGATACTTTTGTCTCCAATTCCAATTGAAAGAAGAGTTGCGCCAGCTGATGCACGATTCCCTCTATTTCTTCGGCGGTCAGAGATTGATCAAAAGATTGGAAGACAGAAAAGTCCTGCTTCTTTTCTTCGATCATTGCAACAATGTGTTCCACACCTGCTACCGCCTCATCTGCAATGAAGGGCGAGGGAAGGCCTCTCTGAGTCAAACAGGAAAATTTTGCCCGCATATCGTTGGTAACTTGGTTCAACCGAGACCTGCATTCTGCTACCTATTGAATGGCCTCGTGCATAGAGATGAGGACACTTACGCCCATGGCCGTCGTCGTTCGGTCATCGATTCCCACGCCGCTCATAGCTTCATCGGAAGCTATATACAACTTGCCCAATAAGATCCTAGCTTCCGGAACTTTGTCAGAAATTAACTCCTGAACTTGTTGTATTGATTCACTCACTGTTCCGCAAAGGCTAACCGCTTGCGCCATAAATTTTAAGGTAGGTTGAAGAGTAAGGCACAGTGCCTTCACCTTGTCCCAGTATGATGCATATAACTCTCTGTTGCTCAAACTTGCCTTTAGCTCTGACAAGTTTCTATCTAATGCAGACATCTGCTCCCTCAGAGTGAAAACCTATTTTTCTTTTTCTGCCAGGGCCAATTCGGCCCATTTCACCTTTTGAATTTCCAACTCCAAATTGGCATTCATTTCATTAATTTCGGCATTGGTGTTCTATCGGAGTTCCCTCATTCCCTCAATTATCAGATCAGACTTAGTGTAGAGTTTCTCCTCGTTTGCTCAGCTCTGCTCGACCTCCTGCTAGAGAGTTGGAACGATCTCTGTGCTCAAACTTTGCAGCTCTTTTATTTGACTTTCGAAGGCACTCCTCTCCTTCTCCAGTCGCTTTGTTTCGTTCTCCTGGGCTTTAAACTTGTTTACCCAGATGTCAACCTTGCCCTTGAACTCTGCTATCTGATCATCCTTTTTCTTCATTTGGCGGTTAACCTTGAGATAATCAATAGTCACTATTTTGTGGGTCTCCTCCATCAGCTCAACTTTATCTCGCAGGCGGGCCTGCTGCAAGTCTAACCCGACAGCATTCACAGAATAATAACTCGGTAGCATTTCTCCTACTGGCTTGATCACATTAGGAGTGATTTTTGTAAACATCAAGGAATTTTGACTTTCATTGAATACGGTTTGCAAGTGGGGCTCCACCTGCCTGGTTGCGTCTTTCTGTCTTCTTTTGTTGATCCAGTTGGCGCGGATGCTCTTATTTGCATCAACCTGCGAGAAATATTCCTGGGTCGGGATACCCAGGCCACCAACAAAAGGGTACTCTTGAGGGACGACCAGTGGGAAAAACAGCGTACTTAACGCATCAGAAGTCTTGTTGAGCCGTGTTATAATAGCCGAGGAGAATGGCGGAATGAATTGGTCACTCAGAGGAGATGGAAACTGTTGTGACCTTTTTCACACATCACCCCATCCAAGATGGGGACCCCCTAATTTTTGCTCCATTCTAGTCTTTTGGCTTTGCGTCCCTCGATCTCTGATCTTTTGTCCTTCCAGGGATGTCCCGTCTTTTGACCTAGATTGAAAAGATTGCCAAGTCTACGAAATTAGGGTTTCCATCCTTTAGGCTTGTTTCAGGCCAAATTGAGCTATCAAGGTGAAATTTAAGTGTAGCAGTGCAGTCAGGAAGCTCAGGGCAGAATCCCACTGAAATCTGAAAGCTTACTATTTTTAGTAAGTACCTAATCTGAGGTCTTTTCCTCAGGATTTCGGGATTCTAACCACTTCAGCACATTCAGGCAGCTTCAGAGCACCCACACGTGAAATTTGAACAAATTCAGACAACTGGCTATTTTTAGCAGTTCAACCTTCGGAGGCCATTTTTTAGGATTTAAACGTACAATTCTCCAATGCATGACTGGAGAATGGATCTGGGTTTTTCAAAACCTTCGCAACGGTATAACATGCAAACCGAGATGAGGACTTTCAGAGTTCAGCCTTCCGAGGCTATTTTTAGGGTTTGCATGCAGTGATTTTCAGCATATGTCCGGATATTCCATGTGGGTTTTGCGAGAGCTTCGCAGTGGTATCACATGCAAACGGAATGAGTCAGTTTTAAGAGACTTACTATTTTTAGCCAGTGTCGAAACGTTGACCAATTTTTTGGGTTTTTCTGGCTTTTTCTGGGTTTTTCTGGGTTTTTTGAGATCCCACGAGCACTATGACAAGCAAACTCATCCGACGTCCGATGAACCACTTTCCAGACACTTACTATAAATAGCAGCTTTAGTCCAGCGGTTACCCAACACTTCAGTTCAGCGTACACAGCAACATGCAGAAGAAACAAAGCCAAACGGAGACCATCCGAGATACATGCAAGTCAATTAGGGTTTCCACTTTTATAGGGGGTAAAATCCAGAAATTGTCAGAATGAAGCACCCCACCAATATCAGCATCATCCAAGCAACCTACTGGCAAAATTTGAGTGAAATCGGAGAACTTACTATTTTTAGTAAGTCGGGGCACGGCTATAAATAGCAAGACTGTGCCTAAGGCAGGTGTGAACAGATCACTTACAACATCAGGAACAGGTGAAGTGAATTTTAGAGCAAACAGAGATACAGAAATTGATCAATTTTAGGGTTTGCTAAAAATAGCAAATGGCTCAAAATAGTATGTACTGTGCCAAATAAGGTATGAACAAGGTGACAAAAGTCAATGGAGGCACAGCCACGCCAGCTCCAACTCAGAACGAGATGAGATGCAACGAAACCCTAATTTCTCCAAGTTTACTAAAAATAGAAAGCCAAGGCATGGCTAGGGCGTTGGAAACTTATAAGTGATAACTGGCATGCAGACATGTCATATGTGCCCAGAAGGAATAAAAGATACAAAAATCTCTAAGTGTGGGATTTCCTTGAGCATAGGTGAAATGCGCCTTCAAGAGGCATAGAGATTCTTCTAAGACATAAAGTTTCCTCCTCGTACCCCTAGATGCGCTCAAGGAAGGTGAAAGGTCACCAAAGGCATGGAAATATTCACTAAGGCATAAAAAATTCCTTGAAGCATCCTCAAATGCGCTTGGAAATGGAGGTTGCCTAGGCTATATGCGCCTAAGGAAGGTGAAGAGTCACCTAAGGCGTGGAATTTCCCTCTCACATGGTGAAATGCGCTCAAGAAGGAGGTTGCATAGGCTATATGTGCCTAAGGAAGGTGAAGAGTCACCATATGGGCGGAATTCCTTCTCACATCTCAATATGCGCTCAAGAAAATGGAAGTTGCCTAGTCAAAATGCGCCTAAGGGAGGTGAAGAGTCACCCAAGGCGTGGGAATTCCTTCTAACACCCTCATTTGCGCCCACAAGTTCCTCTTCCCCATAGCATATGCGCCCAAGGTAACAAGGTAAAAAGGTGAAACGTTGAGGAGTGAAAGGGAAAAGCGCCAAGGTAAAGAAGTTTCCTCCTCACCATGTGAAATGCGCTTGGGAGTGGAAGTCCACCATGTGAAATGCGCCCAAGGTGTTTCCCTCATGACATGCTAAAATGCGCCAAAGGTAAAGTTAATAATAAGGGTGGCGTGATTTTTAAAAGGCTAAGGGTCAAGTATTTTCCTCCTCACCATGTGAAATGCACCCAAGGAGTTAAGACTTAGAGATGAAAATTGCTAAGTGTGATGAAGAGAGTCTAGGCATGGAATTGCCTAAAGGAATGGAAGCATGACATGCTAAATGCGCCCTTTAGAGGGTAAGATGATAAAATCTAAATTTTAAAATAAATTCCTAAGGCATTTTCTAAAGAGAAAATGAAAATACGCCTACAGGTAATGCTAAAGTTTCCAGAATGAAAGGGTCTTCAGAGAGGAAATTCTTCAGAGGGAAAATCAAAGAATAATGTCGAAGCAGAGAAACTTGAGATTGCAGGAGTGGAAGACATCCGGATGTGAAGAGAAATAAACCTTAGCCATTTTTTATTATTTTTAAATAATAAAAATTAAAAGTACCCCTTCGTCCGGATACACATGAAAACGATGGATTCTGGGAAGATTTTTCTTCTGGGTATTGAACGTTTGCAATCCAAAGATGATTCAAACTTACTCCACGCCTCGCTCATATCGTTTCGGTAGATATTTTGCCCAGTGCCTATTTTAAATAAAATTCCTAAGGCAAATTTGAAAACTTTCTCTAAGGCAAACAGATAAAATGAATGAGAAGTATTTCGCTAGAAGTTTGAACTGGATAATTTTGCCAAAGTGAAGGTGAGATCAAATGACTTAGCTAAACAGTTTGAAATCGTTCAAGGAAGTGAATAATTTAATATTTTAAAGGAAACAATGCGATGAGGTAGGCCTGTGCAGAGATGATGAATTCATAATTCTAGAAGTTTGGGATTCAGATGCCTCAGATGACAACTGTTATGACAGTTATGACAAGGAAAAAGAGGGAAAGTGAATTCAAAAAATTTGCTAAGTATAGCCTCTGCAGGAATTCGACCTGGCTATAAAATTTTGAAGTCCTCTTCATTCCTCTCACCAGTTGCTAAGTACGAATATTTGCTAGGTTGCTGAAGTACAAATTTGTAGAGGTTGAAGTTGCTGAAGAATTCGAAATTTTGCTGAGAAGTCTCAAGTTGCTGAGAGGTGCGAACTTCCTAGTTTCCAGTGGCTGAAAGTGAAAGATACAATTTAGCTTGCTGAAGTTGCAGTTGCTGAGAGGTGCGAATTTCCTAGTTTCCAGTTGTTGCAGTTACTGAGAAGTTGCTAAGAAGTACGAATTTAAGAAGGAACTTCATAAGCTTGCTGAAAACACATTTAGGAGAAGTCTCAAGTTGCTGATAGTACATTTTAGAAGAGAAAGTGCGAATTTGAGAGAGGTCTCAAGAGCTGCTGCAAATACAGAGATTTCACAGTCCAAGTGAACAAGACAGTTGAGGTTTGCAATTGGAAATGGCAGAAGTGTTGCAGCCTTTTTATTTAAAAATCTGCTGACACCCTCAACAGTGATTATTTATTATTTTAAAATCTTGTTTTCTAACTATCTTGCCTTTTTGCAGAATGGCCGAATCAAGCAGAAGAGCTGCAGGCAGGAACAACCACACCGAATCCAGACAAGCGGTGATCAAGAAACTGAGCAATTCATTCTTGCCAAAGTCAAAATTTTCATCAAAGTTGGGTAAGTTGGCTTACACGAATTTAGGCTCGTTCAACATGGAGGCATTCAAAAGGAGGATAATGGGGACTGGAGGCCATCACCCATCGGTGACTTCACACAGTATTGTCAGAAGTGGACTATATGCAGCTGCCAACTTTCCACCAGCTATCCGGTGCCCAGAGCTCATCATGGAATGCGCCCACCACTACAACACAGAGCAAAGAACAATCACTTCGCTAGATGGCAAGGTATTGGCTAACCTGACACCAGACGCAATCGGGGAGGCGTTTGGGATTCCAGTCCATGAGAAGATGGTCTACAAGACAAGGGAAAGAGCGGGAAAGATGTAATCATCCACAACAGATCGGTGTGCTGATTTGATAAACACCAAATGGATGATCAAGCCCAAGCCAACTCGTACAAAGCTACCCAAACAGATAATTTCAGAGGACTTGATACAGGAGTTTGGTGATTTAATTATGATGCTGAGCAGAGTTGGAGGCTGCCCCCGAGCGTTCATCTTCGAACCTTGGATGTTCTACTATATCAACTTAGTACTGGAGGGCAAGGATCACATGGACTGGGCACTATTGATCAGTGACAATATACACGAGCAGCTCCGCGGTGTGAGGAGAACGAAAACATTTTATATGAGCTCTTACCTTGTCTATATGCTGGCTCGCATGACAAATTATAGGGGGATCTCTTACAAGGAACCAATTGGATGTGGTTCCCATCAGTTTAAAATACATGAGGCTTGTCCACAGTTGCATTTGACAAGCACAACTAATTACAAAAGGGTCAATGACGCCTTCACTATGCATATCACGAGGACCTTGCAGCAAAGAACCCATCACAAAATATCCAGGGAAGCACAAGAAATGATTGAGAAATTCGGATGTTGGTTTATCCAATTTCCAAAATTCACCTACATAAGACTGCAAGGATTTTCCTCCTATCCATACAGATTGCCTCGGTATCCCACAAACAGGATAGTGATGCTGGAAGTATCTAGGCAACTGATTTCCTATGATATGATTCATAAGAAGAAGAAGAAAGGTGGACTTGGGTTCCCAATTACCATAGGGAACTCAGATGAAACCTGCCCATCGCTGCAAGCAGCAAGGGAGGCAGAAGCGGAGCTCCAATTCTTTCGCCTTTTCTATCACACTAGCAAGCACTACTACAATCCCCATAGGAACATCAGATGGATATTGACAAAAGAATTCAGGCACAAGGCACAGATCGAAAACTTTTGGGCCAGTGCAGTGGATGAGATCGAGGTTAGGAAAAGAATGTTCTCTCGGATCTCGTTGGTGATGGTCAGAGAGTGCAAGATTGTCCCAGTACTGGATCAGATTGAGGAAGACATAAACGTAGTACAGGCTGACTATGAAACAATGAGAGATACGCTCCTACCACTCCCAGATTGGTCGGAGCCAAAGATCACCGACTTGGATACACTCTGTATCCCAGTCTTGACATTTACACGGAGTTGGGTAGCAACACATGCCAGCCAACTCAAGGGAAGGTCAATCCCCCTCACGTACAACTTGATGGGAGACAGCAGATTACCGACAACTAATCAAAGGAGACGGAGTAATCCAACCCCAGAGCCTAGAAGAAAGGAGCCAGTTCAGCCTGAACCTTTGAGAGTTGAGGAGTCCTTGCATACACCATCTCGAGCAAACTCTCCAAGTCTACAGGAGGCATCACTGTTTGCTGATTAGAGGGAGAGATTGCAGGCAGAACAGGCAATGCAAGTGGCAAGTCAGCCACCCCGTAGAGAATCAGTGGGCCAGAGCATCAACATGCCCCAAGGAGATAATCAACAAGAAAATCAGCAAAAGACAGACAAGGGGACTGCCATGGATACTCAGTTTCAACAGGAGATTGAGGCAACTCTCGAGGATGATGCCATTTCGGATCAGGATGCCCAGAGCTCAGGAGACACTGAGCCTATAGATGATGATGAGCCTCGCCAAAGCGAGGGCAAAAATGAAGTTCCTAAGGTAGAGGCCGAAGTAGAACAGCCTTTTATTATATCAGACACACGACAGGAGGTGCCAGAATGGCTAAGGGATAGGATGAGGCGTGATCCTGTAGATGAGACTAATCCCGCAGTTGAGATGGAGGAGTTGTTACAGCGGATCAGCGCACCTCCAACAAAGAAAAAGGCTAGGAAGTTCTCCAGAATATCCACAGATGAGGATGGGTCTCAAACTTTACATATGGTTGTGCCTCAGGTAGAGTGTGATCGGGATGAGGCCGTTCCCGAAAACTATAATGTTACAACTATGGAACTTGGCCGCCCTACTGGAGCACAAGTAGTAGAGGAGTGCGATAATTCCTATCGAGCACTCAAGGATAGATTGTCCTATGTTGAGGGCAAATATAAGAAATTGAAAGTAGAGCACAAGACACTAATTGGCTACGTGCAGCACTTGTCCCATCCTTGTGGGCAAGAGAATCCAGCAATTCAGCTGTCAGCTGAATTTTCCAGGGAGTCAATCAGTGAGTTAGAAGATTTCAAGAGAATGACACAACAGGCAGACAAGTGGGTTGCCAGCATCTGTGCAGAAAAAAGGAAGTTTATAGAGGATCTTGCACATGCCTATCGGCAAGCCTTCGATATTATGGCAAGAATGGATGCAGTTAACCATGCTTGGGGTGAGGCGCGTATCTATCAGACGAGAGTTATTCTCCGTTTAGGGGCTTTAATGGGCATACCTCAACAGACTTTGGTTGAGGGAGGTGTTATTCAGCAAGGAGATAGATACGACTTCACCGGATGGTACTCTTCAGTAGTCACAGGCCAGGGATTCTACGATGCATCACAGATAGATTTTGTCAGGGTCAGAAAGGCCATGACGAACATCCTAGATGGAATTCTCAACACATTGGAGGCAATCTTTGCCAGGAGGTTGACTTCTGAAGAGGCAACTGCAGATGGATTGAAGGGCAAATTGACGCCATTCTTTTCTGAGGTGAAGACCTTCACACAGGATGATTTCGAGAACACTGCTACGTTCTCCAGTATCATATAGAACACCCAGGACACCCTTGTTTCCTGGAAGAAATCATGTGCCCGGCATGGACAAACAGTTACAGTTTTAGAGTTTCAGTTGGATCACATTCCTCCCATCTCCGATCAAGAAGTTGAGGCAGTATTGGCCAGGTTCATCAAATTCGCAGCCAGCGAGAAGGAGAAAGGAAACGCCCTTCTGGACGATGACCTTCTGGAGGGAGACGACGTGCATTGATGGCGGTTAGTGGTGCATTGATGAGGAGTGGAGGGCGCATTCATTGCCCCACTCCTCTCAGTGGCAGTTTTTAGGGCTAAAACCCTAATCAGGGCTTAGGTGGCTCGATCTGAGCCGTCCATTGTATTTTGATCTAAGTCGTCCACTGGACTGGGCTAGATATAAAAGGGGTATCCCCCCTCATTTGTAAGTTAGTTAGAAGATATCAGAGTTAGACAGAAATCAGAGATAGAGTTGAGCTAGATAGAAGTTAAAGTAGAGCTAGGAGTTAGCTTAGTTGGAAAGGAAAGAAAAACTTTCCCTTTTAAAGTTTTTGTAAAAGATTGTTGTGTAAGACTCTCATGATATAAGAATTTCATTGATTGGTGACTTCATTTTGTGTTGTGGGCAGTTGACGAGATCTTTCCGTCTTTCCAATTCAAATAGAGTAGAGTAAAATAGATTTTGTTTTCATGCAAGTAGTGTTAATTGTGGAATGTGACATTGGTTTGAGCATATCTTCCCGTATCCATACCACTGGCGGACTTGCTGACGGTAAGTTTGCCCCTGCATGGTCAACTAGAATCTCAGCACCTAACTTCGATTGCGATTTGTGTGCCCACTTGCTTCGTTGTGAAGGGGTGCACATGTTGAATCTCAATTTGAACATCCTATCCATCCTTTGAAGACTGCACCAGCTTTGTCAGAGTTGTCCGACGGGGAGACGAAACAAAGTTCGGTTTGAAGATTGTTAAAGCTAGTCCTTACATTCCACCCTTAGAAATAGATAGTAGAATTCCTACCCCTACCTCCTTTAAATTCAGTATTTCCCGGTCCATTCAAATACCAGAGCATCATAGCCAAAACCTTTCATTTGCTTGAGTAAAGAAATCGAACGATTACGTAAGTCCCCTTGGAATACCTAGCATATTCACATCGACCAACTAAGTCTATTTGCATTAAAGGAACCTTGGAGTTGAACGCATGAACTTTCACACAATCTTAACATGTGGAATACTTTGATCAAGAGAGAATAGAGTGGTCGTTGGACATTTTATTCTGTGCTGGTGTTGTTATAAAACACACGTCAATAGAAACGAGGTGTAAGGGAAAAATGGAGATGCACCAACTGTAGGGTTGGGCCTTGGAGATAAAAATTGTTGGCCCACGAACCCAGTACTCACACCGAATTGTGTTCCGAGCAAGGGATGAAAAGTGGAAAATAAAGGTGGGAAACCAGAAGGGGCAAGACTAGGCTGCCCGGGAAATCCAGCGGCAGAGAGAACTGGCGTAGATGAAAAAGCAGGGGTTGACGAGGAAGAAACCAGAGACATGGAAGAGAGAGAAGAGGGAGGAAAAGTTACCTGAGGCTCATGCGGAGCTGCAGACATTTCGACCTCTTCCTCCATCAACTGCTCTTCCTCCCCACCGGCTTCTTCGGTTCGTTGTCGCTTTTCCTCTGGAGGATCATCAAGGTCAAGAATGACCTGCCTCCGTCCGCTGGTAGTCCTCGCCCACTTCCACGTTGATTTAGAGGAGTCGGATGGCTCCGATGCTTGCGTGTGTGGATCCTCCTCTTGTGCAAGTTGTTTACCAGTATCCCTCTCATGCATTGGGTTCTCGGCAACGGCGAGGGGATTCTGAGTTACTTCCTCCCCAGGCTCCGTGGCAATCTCTTCTCTTCGATACTGTTGCACGGATGTCGAACAATTCAGAGACTTTTCTTCGTCTGGATGCTCATTCTCCCAGATATCATCAAATCTTTCATCGAGGGCTACCTCTCCATGAAGCTTGCTAGTTGCCAGAGTCTCTTGCCGGTATATCCAGAAATCTCGAATCTTCTCGAACGTCCAATTGAGCTTAGTCAATTGAGTGCATAGGGACGGATTGATTTTCTGCTTTGGGTTGGTCTTCCCCGCGATGAAATAAAAATTCAGCCATGGCTGACAATTATCATCAGTAGGCAAATACTCAAGGCCTACATATCTACTTAAATTACCCTCTTCGACATTTCGTCGAAGGTCCCAGAATGGCCGAGGCGAATGTGGGACTTTGATACCAACCTTTGACAAATTATTTCCAGGGTTGTAATGTCAAGTATCTTCTATCACCACCAACCCGAGATGGCCCAACTTTGAAAGTAGAATCTCCGAAGTATCAATCTTCGGAGTCCTCTTCTTGATCAGTGACATGAATCCAAACATAATTGGCAGCAACAAATAGTCGGTCAAATGCTTTCCTCCTCAGTAATCATTGTCAATATTACACAGCTGCTCATTGTTTCCAGGGCCAGCACTCTGTCGGAAAGAAAACGGGGGAGCCGGAAGGGTTCCTGAACGAAACCTCGCATGCAGAGTATGGTGAAATCCACGCCAAAGAACCAGTCATAGGGCGGAACCTGCTTCCCCAACCAGGACTTCTATCAGGGAGATATGCGTTCAGTCATATTGATGCCAGCTCCATCCAAAGCCTGCAGAGTTGGGGCTAAGAACAAATCTGAAAACGCATAGAAATCAAAAAAATTTGACATGATAGGAGTCCATGTCGAGACTGGCTCTCTCAATCTGCCCTCGTCAAAAATGGCTAGAGACATAAATGTTGAAAAATAATCCGGATTCTGATGTAGAATCAAGTAGGCCAAGAAAAAGGGATACCTGAACCTGAAGCCGGCCTAGAATTCCTTCAGCTACTGTCAAATTCCATCATTGATAACTCTTGCAAAATCTAAGAGCGGAGCCTCATGATTCCTCTTCAACATAAAGGTGAGGCACATTTGAAAACTCAAGAACATTTTTGTCCGAATCCAGACCACACACCAGCGCCAACATAGAAGCAACAGAAGAAGACCCACCTTTCAGAGCATTCAAACTAAAAGGGAATTTGGGCGGTGCTGAATTATTTGTTGGCTAAACTTAGCTTATGTTAAGGCAATTGAAGTAAGTCAGAACATGAGGCAAAATATAACTGGTCCCTCACTATACACTGGCTTGAGTTCTACAAGTAATCAAATACAAACCTGGAACCAGCAAGTTCCAACGTTAAGTCCAGTGCCACAACCAGCTTACCAAGCAGCTGCGCCATCAAATCAGTTGGTTCTCCATCCTAGGGCGCCATTGTCTCAAGCGCCGACAGCACAATCTGTTTATCTGCAAAACACAGTGCCACCGACAAAGACTCCAGAGGAAAGAGATGAAATAAAGAGTTGGTGGAACAAGTGAAGAAGCTGTCAACTGAGGTGACATACCTCAGGAATCAAAATAACCAGATACAATCCATGCAACAAAATAATCAAGCACACCAAGGTACTAATCGAGGACATCACAATAATCCTCCAAATCACCATCAAGATACCCATCAGGGATACAGCCATGAGAACAGTCATGGGTATAGGAACAATAATCAAGGATTCCAGAAAAGATCCTCGAATACAGGGCCCAACATTGGAGGTGTCCCCACACCACTAGATAAATTGCCACCTCTTGAGAACCGTCCTGCGGACAGAGTATACTTGGCAGAGGCCGCCTTGTCAGGATGGTGTAGATTGCATAACACTAGTCAGCACTCTGAGTTGCAATGCCATGAGTTTCAAGTTGCCGCTGACATCTTCAGAGGAGAAGTGAAGAATACAGAACCTGCAGAGAATACTCCAGTGACAAGGTACGAAATAGTTCCAGCACCCGGATATGATCAAACCTTGATATTGGAAGACTTCAAGTTCCCGCCAGAATTCCAAAGTTATACACCACCGTCAGTTAATCAAAGGTTTCCGCCAGCCTCAGCAAATGGTCCCGTGGGGACACCAGAAGCTCAAGTGCCTTCAGAAGCTCATGCTACATACGCATCACCAGATGAGCCCCTAAGCAGAGACAGTTATAGATTTCTGCCTCTTAACAACAGTGTCTTGGTGTAGGGAATCAGAGAAGTATAAGCTCTCCAGACAACAGGAAGTGGACCTCCTAAAGTATATCAAAGAAGTAATCCCCAACATGAGTCGTTGACCTCGTCAACGCCTCCGAACAACTTTACAACACCTCGGCATCCCAATGCGAGCAACGTGTCGGTTACACCAAAAGACCCCACGGAATATTGACAACAGGGACCCACAAAAGCAAGAACATATGGATCACAAGTGCCTCAGCAGCCTGTTCACCAGACTGAACAGAGACAAAAGGGGAATTCTCCTAGAGAGGACATAAAGAAGATGAGCTCCTACGTGTTGGAAGAGTTCAAGAAGATGAAAGTAAGTCTGCCACTTTATGAGTTGATGAAAGTTCAAGAAGTAAGAGACACCCTTCTAGGGGCATTGACTGTAAACCCCTCCGCCAGGAGCACTTCACAAGAGGCACCCAATGTGCCAAGAAATCCCCAGATACTCGTGCAGCCCCATCCTGCACATAACACAAATGTGGTGCAAAGTGTGCCACAAACCTCCTATAATTCTTGGGAAGCTCAACAACAGCCTCAGAATTTTGAGGGCATGGTTTTGAACTCTTCAGGCACTCCTGGAAAGGCCGAGACTAAGAGAGGTTCTCAACCTGATGATGCCATGAAGCAGACACAGAATACAAGGGATGAGACTCAGGGTAGAAAAGTTCAACCAAACAAAAAGGATGAAAAGCGAAATGATGTAGCAAATGAAAGAAGAAAACCAGTAGTGTTTTATCAAGGGAAAGATGAACTAGCCCCATTCTTAGTTTCAGTCAGAATATTCGGAAAAATGCTACACAATTGTTTGATCGATTCAGGAGCTTCAAGCAACGTCATGCCTTTAAAGGTATGTGAAAGGCTGGGTTTAATCCCACGTCACACTAACAAGAAGGTGACCCAGCTAGATAAAACAAAAGTTCCCGTTGTGGGGGAACCAAATGACATTCACATGCAACTAGCCGCGGATCCTAGGATCCAAAGTCGCATTGATATCTCTGTGGTAGATATACTGGATGGATATGGCATGTTGCTCAGCAGAGATTGATCCCAAAGATTGAACGGGTATATCGCCACCAACTTTTCTCACATATGTTTGCCTTGGAGAGGAATTCCTAATCAAATAAGGGTGGAGAGCACACCACAACTCAGGTTGATGATCACCGAGTATGGTGATGACAATGAAGTCTTGTTTGCGGAAACAGATCTAGGCTCTTACAAGCCAGTCAAGCAGGAGGTCCTCATGCTGCAAAGTGTGATTGAGGAAAGACCCTTGGAAAATACATCATCCTCCACAAAAATGTTAATTGAAGATGACTCAAGCGAGAGCGAGGGGATGTTTGAAAATTTTAGAAACTTTGTGCTGAGAAGCGTCAAGCAAAGAATGGAATCAGGAAAGAGTGCTTCCATCAGTAGTATGTTAATGCCCAATTGGTGCAGGATCCATGAAGCATTCCATCCAAAGTTTACATGCGCCATGTGCAAAATGTCCATAGAACAAGTTTCAAGGAGAATTCCACAAGTCTCTTTGGTAGAAGAACTAGAAGAAGTAAATGAGAGAAAGGACTCCCTGATGAAGGAGTGGATAGAAAGTGAGAAAATCGAGCCCGCAGTGGAAAAGAATGACCCCTCGACCCGTAGCAATCACATAGAAGATCAAGTATGGACTCTGAGATTTGATGGGTCGAAGTCGAAGAAAGGGAATGGAGCAGGGTTTGAACTCATTAGCCCCAAGGGAGAAGCATATCTAGGTGCTTGCAGGCTCCAGTTCCCTTGCACCAACAACGTTACTGAATCCTAGCGATAAAGAAAGGTGCCAAAATTGTGCATGCCATTGGGGATTCTAACATAGTGGTCCGCCAGGTAAGAAAACAGTATGCTTGTCATGACAAGAGATTAGGCCGCTATCGGAACAGAGTATGGGACCTAATCGAAAGCTTCGATGCCTTCAACATCAAGCAGGTGTATAGGTCTAGAAATCCAATGGCAAATTCTCTCGCGCAGGCGGCAAATTCGCTGGAACCATTGCCCATGGAGGGTCTAAAGAAGTTCACAGTAGAATTAATTTCTACACCCTCAATTCTAGATAATATAAAGAATTTCCAGGTGTTTGACGACGATAAACAGATTTTGGAATTCTTAACGAACTTAGGGGTATTTGAAGCACAGATTATAGATGAAGAAGAGACTGAGGAAGTAGAATTTGACACTGAAGGGATCCTAAATTTGAGGACGAATGTCATTCCTAGAGGAATGGTTGAGTTGGAAAGGCTTTTTGACCCTGATAAACTAAGTAGAAATCAAGGCACTCAAGGAAATGAATGCGAGACAATCAACTTGGGAACAGATGAACAAGTAAAGAATGTATTTGTGGGTAAGGTTTGTACCCCAGAAGAAAGGGAAGGAATAGTGCAAGCATTGAGAGAGTTCTCCGATGTGGTAGCCTGGGGCTACAAGGACTTGAAAACGTACGACACCACCTTGATCACGCACACAATCCCTTTAAAGCCGGGAAATAAACCGTTCAGACAAAGGCAGAGAGCAGTGAACCCGCTGCTAGAACCTTTGATATATCAGGAGGTGAGGAAGCTCCTTTCGGCCAGAATTATCTTCCCAGTAAGGCACTCAACGTGGGTCGCCAATTTGGTACCCGTCAGGAAGAAGAATGGAGAGATAAGGTTGTGCGTTGACTTCCGCAACCTAAACAGGGCGTCTAATAAAGACCCCTTGCCCTCATTAGATGAGGTGTTGTAGATTGTGAATGGTTCCCAAATGATGTCCTTCTTGGACGGTTATTCAAGATACAACCAAGTGATGGTTGAAGAAGCAGACAGATTAAAAACAGCTTTCACCACCAAGTGGGGAACATTTGCCTACAGAAGAATGCCTTTTGGCTTAATCAACGTCGGGGCCACATTTCAACGGGCCATGGACATCGCTTTCCGAGATTTAGATGGAAAATGGATTATTATATACATGGACGACCTCACCATATTTTCCAAGAAGAGAGAAGATCACGTTGAAGACTTGAGGAAGATCTTCCAGATATGCAGAAGGTTTGGCATTTCTCTCAACTCAAAGAAGTGCGTGTTCGAAGTCACTGAAGGGAAATTGTTAGGACATGTCCTTTCAGAGCAGGGCATATCAATTGACCCAGACCGCATCGAGGCGATTTCAAGGATCGGCATGCCAGGGAGTCAGAAAGAGTTAAGGTCATTCTTCGAAAAGATTAATTTTGTGAGAAAGTTTATAACTGGGTTTGTTGAGATCGTCAGACCATTAAATGAAATGCTGAAGAAGGATGCAAAGGTAGAATGGACCCCTCAGACAAGGAAGGCATTTGAGGAAATCAAACAAGCAATAGTGGACGCTCCAGTACTAGTCAGTTCGGACTACTCGAAGTCGTTCTACCTGTACTCTTTTGCTTCAGAGCACACCTGTGTAGCAGTATTGACCCAGAGGACGGAAGAAAAGGATGAACATCCAATTGCTTTTATGAGTGCACCATTAAAGGAAGCAGAATTAAGGTACGCCAACGTGGAAAAGCAAGCTTATGCTCTGGTAAAAGCGGCTAAGAAATTTAGGCATTACATCCTAAGGAGCAAAGTCCATGCTATAGTTCCTGATGCCACGATAAAAACACTACTGATGCAGAATGAATTAGGGGAAAGAAGAGGCAAGTGGGTCGCCACTTTGCAGGAATATGACATGGAAATACAGCCTATGAAGTTAGTTCGAGGGCAAGCCTTGGCACAAACAATTGCTATGGTAGGACATGGATTGGTGCAGCAAACATACGTGTTACAAGAAGTGTCTCCAGGAGAATGGTACGATGACACTGTCTATTATTTGTTGAATCACAGGTGCCCTTCACATTTGAATCCAATGCAGAGAAGAGCTTTAAGAATGAAAAGCCAGAGATTTATGCTGCAAGGATCAATACTCTATAGAAGAAATCACGAGGGGATTTATTTAAGATGTGTAGGGAAAAGAGAAGCTAAACAGCTAATGGAACACTTCCATGAGAAATTTGGAACAAGTCACGGAGGTGGTTTGGCCACAACACATCAGATTTCAAGAGCTGGATATTATTGGCCCACGCTCTTTAAAGATGCTTACGAACACATAAAGACTTGCCACATTTGCACTGCATACAGAGAAAAGAATCCGGCTATGCCCTTACAGCCAGTAATTGAAGTCAAGCCATTTACAAAATGGGGATTGCATTTTATTGGAATGATTAATCCACCTTCCTCGGCGCAGCACAGGTACATACTGACAGCCATAGATTATTGCACCAAATGGACAGAGGCCCAAGCTCTCAAGCTTTGCACGACAGATGTGGTCATTAAGTTCCTTGAAGAAAATATCATTACCAGATTTGGGTATCCACACGCTTTGGTGTGCAACAATGGCTCTGCCTTTTCATCATTGAAGTTTTCAAATTGGGCATTTGAATATGGGATTGCATTGAAGTTCTCATCCAATTACTACCCACAAGGGAATGGACTTGCGGAGTCCACGAATAAGAATTTGTTGAATGCCATCAAGAAGTTGTTGGATAAGAACCCCAAAGATTGGCATACGCAGCTAAGGTTTGCTTTGTGGGCAGACAGGACTAGAACGAAGAATTCTTTGGGAACGTCTCCTTATCACTTGGTATATGGGCAAGACCCAGTCTTCCCAGTTCAGTTGAGGATTCCAACTCTTCAGTTTATTCAGGAGTATCTGGAAGGAGAAGACAGAGTTCAAGTCAAGTTGTCCCAGTTGATGCATTTGGAGGAGAAAAGAGATGAAGCTTTGGAAAATCTGGCTAAACATCAAGGAGTCGTGAAAAGATGGTTCGACAAATAGGCCAAGATCAAGGCCTTTAGGATTTCAGACCTAGTTTTATGTTGGGATAAGGCCCATGAAAGAAAAGGTGATCACGACAAGTTCGATAAATTATGGCTGGGCGCATATCAGATTTCTGAGATCCTAGGAGATAATGCATTCAGATTGAAAGCGTTAACAGGGGAGGATATCCCATTGCCAGTCAATGGGCGGTTCCTCAAGCATTATTTCCAAGCGTAGCTTCCCTCCTGGATCCTACTTTGTACATAGTTAGGTTAGGTTGTTTTGTTTCCTGCTTTCCCTTTTGGTTTTGGTTTTGGTTTGTTGCCTTTTGGGTTTTTTTTTGGTTTTGGTTCTTCTTCCCTTGGGTTGTCCACTCAAGTGGTTTGGGTTTGGGTTTGGAATGGACATGAATTTTGGGTTTCCCGTTGCGTATGGGGGTGATGATGTCTTTCATTTCACAGTTTGGTCTACTTCCATTGGATTTTATGAATTTGTGCAAATGATAGAATGCCAAGGTTGTTTTCCTCTTACCATCATCCGCTCTCGTATAAGCTCGACTCGGAAGGTTAATCAGTTATTATGTCTTAACACATGAGTCTGAGATCATAATGTCCTACTTATTTGACAAACCACTTTGAGTCATTTTGATTTCTTGGGAGAAGTTACGACAGGTGAAAATTGTACATCTTGCTTCAATGCCACTGCAATTCTCAAACCCATTGGTAGCTTCATTGCTTGCCAACCAATTATGGAATTGACAGAAAATCAAGAGAAAAGAAATATCAAAAGAAAGAAAAATGAAAGAAATATCGTACTTAAAACATTGGTTTGGGAATATACGGATAACTCCACTGGGGCTATAGACGCCTGGCTGGCAGTGGAGCAATATTCATGAGAATTGTAGCGACAACCTCGTCGGGGCTATGGACGCTTTACTGGCAGCGAGGCAATGTCTCGGATGCTTTTGAAGTGAAGATACTTGTATAACTTGTCGTAGTTAATCTCGGGAGTCAAGATGATTTAGAGATAAGATAAATGCATATGATCAGGAGATCTCAGATGAAAGTGTTTTGATCCAATATCGGATTCTTCTCCCCTTTTGGGTAAGTATCTTTTCTGTATGATGGTTAGAGGTGTTTGGCCAAGATTAATCTTAAAGTGTTTTTCAACACTTTCCCGTGGAGTCGCCAGATGTTGACCTTTTACACACATCACCCCATCCAAGATGGGGACCCCCTAATTTTTGCTCCATTCTGGTCTTTTGGCTTTGGTTCTCTCTGTCTCTGGTCTTTTGTCCTTCTGGGGATATCCCGTCTTTTGACCTAGATTGAAATGATTGCCAAGTCTACGAAATTAGGGTTTCTATCCTTCAGGATTGTTTGAGGTCAAATTGAGTTATCAGGGTAAAATCCAATTGCAGCAGTACAGTCAGAAGGCCCAAGACAGGATCCCACTGAAATCTTACTGAAACCTAACAACTTACTATTTTTAGTAAGTCCCTAATTTGAGGCCTTTTCCTTAGGATTTCGGGATTCTAACTACTTCAGCACATCCAGGCAGCTTCAAAGTGCCTACACATGAAATTTGAACAGATTCAAACAACTGGCTATTTTTAGCAGTTCAGGCTTCAAAGGCCATTTTCAGGGTTTAAACGTACGATTCTCCAATGCATGACTGGAGAATGGATCTGGGTTTTTCAAGACCTTCGCAGTGATGTAACATGCGAACCGAGATGGTGACTTTCAACGGTTCGGGCTTCAAAGGTTATTTTTAGGGCTTGCATGCAATGATTTTCAATGCATGTCTGGATATTCCATATAGGTTTTGCGAGAGCTTTGCAATGGTATGACATGCAAGCGGAATGAGTCGGTTTTCAGGGACTTACTATTTTTAGCCAATGCCAACACGTTGACCAGTTTTCTGGGTTTTTCTGGGTTTTTTGAGATCCCACGGGCACTGTGACATGCAAACTCATCTGACATCAGATACGCCACTTTCCGAACACTTACTATAAATAGCAGTTTCATCCCAGCAATTACCAACACTTCAGTCCAGCAAGCAGGGTGACAAACAGCAGAAATCAAGGGAATCGGGAGCAGTCCGGAGCGCATGCAAGTCAGATTAGGGTTTCCCCTACTATGTCTAAAAATAGATGGAACAAAATGCAGAGATGTCAAAACGAAGCATGCCACCGGGATCGGCATCTTTCAGGCTATCTACTAGCAAAATTTGGGCATGATCTGAATACTTACTATTTTTAGTAAGTCATATCATGGCTATAAATAGCACGTACTGTGCCAAAGGCGAGTGCGAACGGGTCACTGACAGCATCAAGAACAAGTAGAACAAATTTCAGAGCAAACGGAGATACAAAAATCGATCAATTTTAGGGTTTGCTAAAAATAGTATGTACTGTGCCAGATAAGATATGAACAAGGTAGCAAAGTCAGTGGAAGCACAACCACACCTGCACCAGCTCAGAACGGGATGAAATGCAAGGAAACCCTAATTTCTCCGAGTTTGCTAAAAATAGAAAGCCAAGGCATGGCTAGGGCGTTGGAAATTTATAAGAGGTAACTGGCATGAAGACACATGAAGTACGCCCAGAAGGAATAAAAAGGTTCAAAATTCACTAAGGCAAGTAAAATCCCTCACACCCTCAAATGCGCCCTCAAAGGTTTAAAATGGAAATAGCCTATGCTATTTGCACCCTCAAATTCCTTGAGCATGGGTGAAATGTGCCTACAAATGATAAGGCATAGAAAAATTCTCTAAGGCATGGGAAATTCCTTCATGCTGGGCTAAATGTGCTTGGGAATGGAAGCACACTAGGCTAAATGCGCCCAAGGAAGGTGAAAGGTCACTGAGTGTTGGCGCTTTCCTTTGCCTAGGCAAAATGCGCCCAAAGGTGGAAGCTCACCATGCAATATGCGCTCAAGGGAGGTAAAGGGTCACCAAGGGCATGGAAATTCCTTCACCACCCCTCATATGCACCTTCAAGTTCCTCCTCCCCATAGCAAATGCGCCCAAGGTGGCCACAAGGTAAAAACATGGAGAAGGTGGATAAAACGCGCCAAGGCAAGGAAATTTCCTTCACACTAGGAAAATGTGCTCGAAGTTTCCCTCATGGCACATGAAATGTGCCTAGGAAGACAGGGCAAAAAGGGGGGCATGATTTTGAAAATTATTCTAAGTGTGAAAGTTCTCTCTCATGCTAGGAAATGCGCCCTTGTTTGTGAGGTAAATAATATAAGCTTCTAGTCATGAAAAGTGCCTAAGGGATGAAAGTGAAAGTTGATGCACAAGGTGAAGTACGCCCCTCATGGGTAATCTAAAATGAATGTCCTAGAAATCTTTCCTAAGGCGAAAAGAATTGCTAAGGCGTAGAAAAGGATAAAATGGAAGTTGACATGCTCAAATGCACCCTTCAAGGGTGAGATAATTAAATTTAAATTTTCTAAGGCATTTTCTAAAGAGAAAATGAGAAATACGCCTAGGAGGTGATGTTAAAAATTTCCAAAGGCAAGATGAGATATGCCAGACAAAGGGAAAATCCTTTAGGAGAAAATCAAGGAATAGTGCCAAGGCAGAGAAACTGAAGATTGCAGGTGTGGAAGATGTCCGGAGTGAAGAGAAATAAACCTTAGCCATTTTATTATTTTAAAATAATAAAAATTAAAAGTACCCCTTCATCCAGATACACATGACAACGATGAGTTCTGAAAAGAATTTTCTTCTGGGTATTGAACGTTGTCGATTGCGAGATGGTTTGAACTTATCCCATGCCTTGCTCACATCATTTTGGTGGATTTTTTGCCCAGTGTCTATTTTGATAAAATTCCTAAGGCAAATTTGAAGAATTTCTCTAAGGCAAACAAATAAAATGAATAAGGTTACTAAAATGTTTCGCTGGAAGATTGAACTGGATAATGTTGCCAAGGCAAGGATGAGATAAAAATGACTTAGCCAAATGAAGTAAAATTGTTCAAAGAAGCGAGTGATTTAATATTTTCAAGAAGCAAATACGATGAAGCAGGCCTGTGCAGGGGTGATGAAATTCATATTTCTAGAAGCTCAAGATTCTGATGCTTCGGATGACAAGTGTTACGACTATAAAAGAGAGGGAAAATGAATTCAAAAATGTGCTAAGTATAGCCTCTACTGGATTTCAACCTGGCTATAATATTCTGAGTCCTCTCCATACTTTTAACAAGTTGTTGAATGCAAAGCACTTTCTGAAGCTGAAGTATGAGTTTGCAGAGGTAGAAGACCCTCAAGTTGCTGAAGAATTCGAAATTGTGAAGGAAGTTGGAGGTTGCTGAGAAGTGCTACTTGGCAAGAGGTTGAGCTGAATGGGATGTGGCTAAGCAAGTTTGGAGTTGCTAAAGCTGCTAAACTACGAATTTGTGAAGAAATCCCAAGTTGCTGAGAAGTCTTGAGGTTGCTAAAGAGTTCGAATTTAGAGTCTTGGGGCTGCAGTTGTTGAAGGCACGACTTTGTGAGGAGGTTTCATTTGCCTGCTGAAGTACGAAATTGAGTCTAGACATTTGGAAATTGCTGCAGTACAAATTCCCAAGCTTGCTGAAATACGAATTTAAGAGAAGCAAACAAGTTGCTGAAAGTACGTTTTGGAGGAGAAGTGCGAACTTGAAGAGAGAAGTTTCATAACTGCTGCAAGTACAAAAATTACACAGAGACTTCTAAAAACTTTGAAGTGAACAAGAGTGTTGAGGTTTGCAGCCGAAAGTGAAAGTGTTGCAGCCTTTTTTATTTAAAAATCTGCCGGCACCCTCAATGGTGATTATCTTATTATTTTAAAATCTTGTTTTCTAATAGCTTTTGTTCCTTGCAGAATGGCTGAATCAAGCAGAAGAGCTGCAGGTAGAGGGAACCACACTGAATCCGCAAAAGCAAACACATCAAGACAAGCAGTGATCAAGAAGTTGAGGAAGTCCTTCTTGCCGGAATCAAAATTTTCATCAAGGTTGGGCAGGTTGGCTGACACGAACTTGGGCTCGTTCAACCTGGAGGCATTCAGAAGAAGGATAATGGGAACTGGAGGCCATCACCCATCAGTGACTTCACACAATATTGTTAGGAGTGGACTATATGCGGCTACCAGTTTTCCACCAACTATCCGGTGTCCAGAATTGATCATAGAATGCACCAATCACTACAACACAGAGCAGAGGACGATCACTTCGCCAGATGGCAAGATATTGGCCAACCTGACACCTGAAGCAATCAGAGAAGCATTCGGGATTCCAATTCATGAGAAGATGATCTATAAAACAAGGGAAAGGGCTGAAAGAATGTATTCATCCACAACAAACCGGTGTGCTGATTTGATAAATACCAGGTGGATGATCAAGCCCATACCATCTCGTACAAAATTACCCAAACAGATAATCTCGAAGGATTTGAGACAAGAGTTTGGTGATTTGATAATGATGTTGAGCAGAGTTGGAGGATGCCCCCAAGCGTTCATCTTTGAACCTTGGATGTTTTATTATGTCAACTTGGTACTAGAGGGCAAAGATTACATGGGTTGGGCACTGATGATCAGTGACAGCATACACGAGCAGCTCCATGGTGTGAGGAGAACGAAAACGTTTTACATGGGCTCCTATATGGTCTACATGCTGGCTCGCATGACAAAGTATAGGGGAATCTTCATTAAGGAACCAATCGGGTGCGGTTCCCATCAATTTAAAATACATGAGGCTTGTCCACAATTGCATCTGACAAACACCACCAACTACAAAAGTGTCAATGACGCCTTCACTATGCATATAACGAGGACCTTGCAGCAAAGGACCCATCACAAAATATCCAGGGAAGCACAAGAGCTGATTGAGAAGTTCGGATGTTGGTTTATCCAATTTCCGAAATTTAGCTACATAAGGCTGCAAGGATTCTCTTATTATCCTTATAGATTGCCCCGATATCCCACAAACAGAATAGTGATGCTGGAAGTATCTAGGCAACTCATTGCCTATGATAAGATTCAAAAGAAGAAGAAGAAAGGTGGACTTGGATTCCCAATTACCATGGGGAATTCAGATGAAATCTGCCCATCATTACAAGCAGCTAGGGAGGCAGAAAATGAGCTCCAATTCTTCCACCTTTCCTACCACACCAGCAGGCACCACTACGATCCCCATAGGAACATCAAATGGATATTGTCAGAAGAGTTCAGGCACAAGGCGCAAATCAAAGACTTTTGGGCAAGTGCAGTGGATGAGATCGAGATCAGGAAGAGAATGTTTTCTCGGATACCGTTGGTAACGATCAGGGAATGCGAGATTGTCCCAATGCCGGATCAAATTGAAGAAGACATAAATGTTGTACAGGTTGACTACGAAACAGTGAGAGATACACCTCTACCACTTTCAGATTGGTCATAACCAGAGATTACCGACTTGGATACGCTCTGTATCCCCGTCTTAACATTTACACGGAGTTGGGTAGAGAGGCATGTCAGTCGACTTAAGCGAAGATCAATTCCCCTTACATATAATTTGATGGGAGATCACAGGTCACCAGCAGCTAGACAGAGAAGGCCGGTGGATCATACTCCAGAACCAAGAGGAAAAGAGCCAATTCAACCTGAGCCTTTGGTAGTTGAGGAGTCCTTGCATACACCATCTCGGGCAAACCCTCCAAGTTTACAGGAGGTATCATTGTTTGCCGATCAGAGGGAGAGATTGCGAGCAGAACAGACAGTGCAGGTGGCAAGTCAGCCACCTCATAGAGAGTCAGTGGGCCAAAGCATCAACATGCCCCGAGAAGATAATCAGCAAGAAAATCAGCAAGAGACAGATGAGGGGACGGCCACTGATACTCAGTTTCAGCAGGAGATTGAGGCGGCTCTCGAGGATGATGCTACTTCAGATCAAGATGCCCAGAGCTCAGGAGACACTAAGCCTATTGATGATGATGAGCCTCGTCGGAACGAGGGCAGGGAAGAAGTTCATGAGGTAGAGGCCAAGGTTGAGCAGCCTTTTGTTATATCAGACATGTAGCAGGAGGTGCCAGAATGGCTAAGGGATAGGATGAGACGTGACCCTATAGATGAGACTGATCCTGCAGCCGAGATGGAGGAGTTATTACAGAGGATCAATGCACCTCCAACGAAGAAGAAGGCCAGGCAGTTCTCCAAGATCTCAACAGATGAGGATATATCCCGATCTTTGCATATGGCAGTGCCTAGAGTAGAGTGTGATCGAGATGAGGCCGTTCCAGAAAATTACGTGATTACAACTATGGAACATGGCCACCCTACTGGAGCACAAGTAGTTGAGGAGTGCGATAATTCCTATCGAGCACTCAAGGATAGATTGTCCTATATTGAGGGCAAGTACAAAAAGTTGAAGGTAGAGCACAAGACACTGATTGGCTACGTGCAGCACTTGTCCCGTCCTTGTGGGCAAGAGAATCCGGCAATTCAGCTTCCAGCTGAATTTTCCAGGGAATCAATCAGTGGGTTAGAGGATTTGAAAAGGATGACACAACAGGCAGACAAGTGGGTTGCCAGCATCCGTGCTGAAACAGGAAAGTTTATGGAGGATCTTGCACATGCCTATCGGCAAGCCTCCGATATTATGGCAAGGATGGATGCAGTTAACCATGCTTGGGGTGAGTCTCGTATCTATCAGACGAGAGTTGTTCTCCGTTTAGGGGCTTTGATGAGCATACCTCTACAAGTTTTGGTTGAGGGAGGTGTGATTCTACAGGGGGATAGATATGACTTCGCCAGATGGTACTCTTCAGTGGTCACAGGCCGAGGGTTCTACGATGCATCACAAACAGATTCTATCAGGGTCAGAAAGGCCATGACGAATATCTTGGATGGGGTCCTCAACACATCGGAGGCAATCTTTGCCAGGAGGTTGACTTCTGAAGAGGTAACTGCAGATGGATTGAAGATTAGACTAGAAACCATTCTTTTCTGAGGTGAAGACCTTCACATAGGATGACTTCGAAAACACTTCTATGTTCTCCAGCATTATACAGAACACCCAGGATGCCTGGAAGAAATCTTGTTTCCGGCATGGGCAAACAGTTACAGTTTTGGAATTTCAATTGGATCACATTCCTCCCATTTCGGATCAAGAAGTTGAGACAATATTGGCCAGGTTCATCAGATTTGCAGCTAGAGAGAAGGAGAAAGGAAACGCCCTTCTGGACGATGATCTTCTGGAAGGGGATGATGTGCATTGATGGCGGATAGTGGTTCATTGATGAGGAGTGGAGAATCTTCAACGCATTCATTAACCCCCACTCCTCTCAGTGGCGGTTTTTAGGGCTAAAAGCCTAATGAGGGCTTAGGTGGCTCAATTTGGGCCTTCCATTGTATTTGAATCTAAGTCGCCCACTGGACTGGGCTAGATATAAAAGGGGTATCCCCCCTCATTTGTAATATTAGATACCAGAGTTAGACAGAAATCAGAGATAGAGTTGAGCTAGATAGAAGTTAAAGACTAGAGCTAGGAGTTAGCTTAGTTTGGAAAGTAAAGAAAGACTTTCCCTTTGAAAGTTTTTGTAAAAGATTGTTGTGTAAAACTCTCATAATATAAGGATTTTCATTGATTGGTGATTTTATCTTGCATTGTGGGCAGTTGACGAGATCTTTTCATCTTTCCAATTCAAGTAGAGTAGAGTAAAGTAGACTTTGTTTTTATGCAAGTAGCATTAATTGTGAAATGTGGCATTGGTTTGAGCAAATCCTCCTGTATCCATACCACTAGCAGGCTTGCTGACGGTAAGTCTGCCCCTACATGGTCAACTGGAATTTCAGTACCTAACTTCGGTTGTGATTTGTGTGTCCACTTGCTTCGTTGTGAAGGGGTGCGCATGTTGTAAACAATTTGAACATCTTATCCATCCTTTGAAGATTGCACCAACTTTGTTAGAGTTGTCCGAAGGGTAGACGAAACAAAGTTTGGTTTAAAGATTGCTAAAGCCTGCCCTTGCATTCCACCCTTAGAGATAGATTGTAGACCCCCTATCCCTATTCCCTTTAAATTCAGTATTTCCCGGTCAATTCAAATATCAAGAGCATCATAGTCAAAACCCTTCATTTGCTTGACAAAAAATCGAACAATTATGTAAGTCCCCTTGGAATACCCAGCATATTCACATCAACCAACTGAGTCTATTCGCAATAAAACTAACCTTGGAGTTGAACGCATGAACTTTCACGCAATCTTAGCATGCAGAATACTTTGATCAAAAGAGAATAGAGTGACCGTTGGACATTTTATTTTGTGTTGGTGTTGTCATAAAACACACGTCAACACGTACCTGGGCGCGTCGCCCAACAGCCTTTCCAAACGATTTTGCTTTGATTCGGATGGGACGGCAGCCCTTTGTGTTAACACCTGGCCTATCTCTAATGAATGTGGTGACTTAACAAAACAAGTTGCAACTGTACTTGCATATTTCTCATCACCTCACACGCTGCAACACTGAAAACCGAGGCAATGTGACACACTTTGGCTCAGTCGTAATTATGGCTTTTCCTCGGCTGGCGAACCTTAGCCAATCTATAAATAAGACCCTTGGCAGCATAGCAAATCACTAAATTTTCTAGCATTCCTAGCTTAGCAAGCTTTCTGCATTTACTTAGCAATTGCATTTTTCCTGCTAGAAAAGTAAACAGCATGGAAACACCAGTAAGGCTCGTTTGCAAGAAGACTCAAGCTGCCTTTTTAGGCAAAATTAGATGCAGGCACTTAAAACGCATGACAGGTGTGAAAAACCTGTTGTATGTGAAGGCAATCAAGTGGGTCTTGCGGAAAGACTGCGTGGAGTATGAGGAGCAGTACCGAGTGAATACTAGCATTTGCTCCCAGTTTGTCACCTCGCTGCTGGACATTAGCGTTTCCAAACGCAAAATCCTAAAGCTGACAAAGCGAGTATTCCCTCGACGCTACCTCGAAGGCCTGGAGCAGATTGTGCGCGCGGCTCAATTTGATCGTGGGATTCCCTTGGTTTGCAACATTCGCCTGTAGCAACTGCATGGAGGAATTATTCCAACCAGGCCCTTCCTCTTCGGTTTCGAGTTGGAGACTCATGAGGAGCATCGCGCCAAGGTCCGCGCCGACTGCTACTTCTTTATGCGCGTGCACTACATTGAACCATTCTAAAATCTTCAGTGGTACGAAGATTTTGAAACAATGGTGTTTCCCGATCTCGCGCCGCCTATTGCCATGATTGTTGGTCCTTCCCACTGATAACTTGAGAACGAAGATAATCCCCATTTTTCCCTTTTCACCTTACAAGCTCCGCTCTATAGCGGACATATGTAAATATTGATACAAGGCCTCTGGCCCCCCAAATATAATGTAAATCTTCGGCTCTATGAATATAATGTGTCTTTTCAAAAATCTTAGCCCATTTACAATATTTTCTTCAATTTTCTTGCATTATTTCTGTTATTACGAAGCACTGAGAATAACCAAAACTTAAAGCAGGAAAAATTAATTACATATTTACAATCTACACGGCCTTCGCACAGGCAGAATTAATAAAATCTTTTAAGATATATCCCATTAACTGGAATATTAAGGGGGTTACCTTCTTTGTCTTCCAACTCAAAAGAGTTGAACTGTTTGCACTGGATAATTTTGAAAGGTCCTTCCCAGAGGCTGTCGAACTTGCTGTGCTGACCAGGCTTTGCTCCGCGCTCATTGAACTTGAGTACTAAATCCGTGCATTGTAACCCTTGAACCAACGCCTTTTTGTCAGACCATTTCTTAACCACCTACTGGCAGTTGTTCATCATCTCGAGGGCGTGCTCTCTTTTTTCTTGTACCTCGAGTAACTCCGAAAACCTCACCTCCATTGCTCCGTTTTGCTCAATTTCCAGAGATTTAAGCAATTGCAGGGCAGGAATTTTCGTGGCAATAGGTAGCAAGGCCTCCTTGGCATACACCATCTCATAGGGGGATGTCTTTAGTATCTGCTTGAGCGTGATTCGGTCTGCCCACAGAGTTGTCTGAAGGTTCCTATGCCATTCTTTCTGGTGTTCAGAGCCTATTTTCTTTATTAACCTGATGAAGTTTTTGTTAGTAGACTCTGCGAAGCCATTCCCCTAGGGGTAATAATTAGAAAAAGTTTTCAGGAAAACCCCATATTTTAATGCAAATTGGCTCATCTTTGAGCCGAGGAATGCTTTAGCATTGTCAGAAATGATTGTTTTAGGTGGGCCAAATTTGGCTACCAACTCTTCTAAGAAATTAACAATCTCCACCTCTGTAGCATTTTTTAATGGCACTGCCTCTGCCCACCTGGTGAAGTTATCTGTAGCTGTCAATATCCACTTATGTCCGGCTGAAGAGAAAGGGCTAATCATCCCAATGAAATCTAAGCCCCATTGAGCAAAAGGTTCTTCTACTACTATAGGCCTTAATGGCATAGCAACATTCTTTCTCCTCCAAGCATGAAACTGACATTCGTTGCAAGACCTAATCAGTAAAAATGCATCGTTGAAGAGTGTTGGCCAAAAATAATCAGCACATATAACTTTAATTGTTGTAGTCCATGCAGAAAAATGTCCTCCAGTCGGGCTATTGCGATATTGATCTAATATTTTCTTGGCCTGCTCCTCATTTACACACCTTAGTAGGGCACCATTAAAATTTCTTTCAAACAGGACACCCTCCAGGAGAACATAATTACTATTTTGCAAACAAAAGAAATGCCTTTTGAAAGAATGTAGATTGATCGAATACCTTCCTGTCTGCATGAAGTTTATTCTATCTTCTAGCCAGTCACCCTGAGAAGTTTCTACATTCAAAAACACAAGTTCTGGAGCCTCAAGTTTTGTCACTGTTTCACTATTTTCCGTGAGATATTCACACAGTCTTTTTCCTTTGACAGTCTTGACGGGTCTGACTTCAATATCATATTCTAGGATCTTAGTGATCCAATTAGCTCTTTTCTCTGTGATTTCTCCCTCCATGATATACTCCCGCAAACTAGGATGCGATACACAAACAATCACCTTGTTATATGATATCAAATGTCGGAATTTCTTAAGCCCTTTAACAATGGCAAAGGCCTACTTTTCTACAAAGTTGTACTTTACTTCGTACTCTTTCAAAGTTCGTGAATACAAAGCAACAGGGGATTCCCTTTTCTCTTCATCATTCTTTTGCATAAGCATCGTGGCAATACTATTGCTACCACCAAAAACATACATAATAAAATCTTTTGACAAGTCAGGGTTCACCAACATAGGAGCGGAAGAAATAGCCTCCTTTATAAGCTCGAAAGCTTTTTTGGCTTCTACCGTCCATTTGAAAATCTGGTCCTTTTTTAGCATCAAAGTAATAGGCCGAATGGTCCCTGCGAAATCTGCAATGAAACGGCTAATGAAGTTGACCTTACCCAAGAAAGACTGCACACCCTTCTTGTTGACAGGTAACAGAAGTACTCAGATCGCATCAACTCTTTCCGAATCAATGGCAATGCCTTCCTTAGAGACAACATATCCCAATAGCTTCCCCTGGGGAACTCCGAACACACATTTCTTCGGATTTAAAGAAATCCCGAATTTCTAGCACTTCTGGAAGACAAGCTCCAAATGATCAAAATGATCATCAGCAGATTTTGAAAATACTGTCAAATCGTCCAGATAGATGAGTATAACCTTATGGATCAAATCCCTAAAGGCAATATCCATAGCCCTCTGAAAAGTGGCTCCAGCGTTTGAGAGCCCAAAAGGCATTTTAGCATATGCATAAGTCCCCCACTTTGTGGTGAACGTTGTCTTGTGTTGGTCCTCCTCTTTCACTCGAATCTGGTTGTAGCCCGAAAAACTGTCCAACATTGAAAACATTTCGGAGCTAGCTATAGTTTGCAGAATTACCTCCATTGAAGGCAAGGGGTAATGATCCTTTAAGGATGCTCTATTCAGGTCTCGGAAGTCTACACACAGGCGTATGTCCCCATTTTTCTTTCGGACTGGCACCAGGTTTGACACCCAAGTGTTGTGTTTGATAGGGAACACTATTCAGGATGCGATCAACTTATTTAACTCTTGTGACATGAAAGACTATTTTTGGGTTCACAGGTCTCTGCCTTTGACAGACTGGCTTCGCCCCTTCTAATAACTCAATTGTATGCTCGATGATCCTGGGATCGTATCCTTTAAGATCATCATATAACCAGGCTACTACACTCGGATATTCTTCACAGAAATGTCTTAGTCTGTCCTTATTCTTCTAAGACACTTCTTTCCCAACCTTGAGCTTTTTGTCTTCCCCGATATGCAAATCAGTGTAATCGTCTATGTCAGCCACGAGCTTCCTTTTGTCTCTTGCCACATCCTCAGAATCAAAAAGGCTCTCTAGAGTGATGAGCCCTCTTGGAAGCTTATTTGATTTCAACAGGATAATTTGATCCCCATAAGCTTCGGTGATCTTCGGTTGCAGTTGATTGGCAAATTCACTGGATGACTAGAGGAATGATGCAATATGACCATCGCTATCAAACACTTGCCAATCTTGATTATTATTTGGAACAATGGGTCTTACAATTACCCTTACTGCATGCTTATTCCTCAATAATTCCGAGGCCGGCTCAAACTGAGCCCCGACAGTTGCCATTCTGTTGGCTTCGGAATTCATCTCCCTAGGAATAGCCTGAATATTGAAAGCCTCAAAGTTGTCAATCAGATCCCAGACTCTATGTCGATAGAATCGCATACGGATATTCTTTGCAGCAGAAGTCCCACGGATTTGGTTGACCACCAGCTCCAAATCTCCAAACACACTTACATGCTTTGCACCCATTTGTTCTGCAAGGCTTAAACCATGGACCAGACCTTCATATTTTGTTTTGTTGTTTGAGCACGCGAGTTGGAAGTGATACGACCTCAAGGTCTTTCATCATTAGGAGATATCAAACAAATTCCCGCTCCAGCTCCCACTCTACATCTTGCGCCATCAAAGTACAAAGTCCATATTTCCGAAGATAGTTCACCTCCAAGTTCCTTAGTAACTTTGGGCATAATTTGCCCTTCTTCATGTAAAACATAGGTTCTAAGGCTAGTTGCGTGGTAATTCCCGAAAGGGTCTGTATCAATAAACTCTTTCAACAGATTCTCCTCGTCTTCTGTCAGGGAGCTAGTAGCCTCCTCATCTTCAAGAAATTCCAAATTGAACCTTTCCTCCAAAGTGATTGAAGTATGTACTGCTTCATAATTGAGCAAAGCCTCGTCAGCAACATGTTCGGAATGCGAAGTTTTCGACAATAGTTTCATCTTGGCTCCATGTTTGGTCCTCAGAATCAGGTGCGACCAGTCCAGTGCTAGATATCCTCCGACATTTGCTGTGAACTCCCGGGACAAACAAATCCCAAATAGAGGAGGAATATCAATGAGTACAGTATCCTGATTTACAGTGATACACAAGCAGGCAAACAAAGTCATAGGCAAACCCTTAATTATTTCGACAGTATCAACCTTATTTCCATCTAGCTGCATGACTCCTTTGTTCAAAGGCTCATATTTTAAACCCAAAGCATCAACTACTTGCTTTGGCATGACAGTGGTGCTAGCACCAGAGTCGATCATACAATTATGTAACAGTTTGTCACCAATAATAAGTGTTAGAAAGAAAGGCTTAGGTTTAGACTTACTTTCCTTTCCGAACTTGAGCTTCTCCTCCGGTTGAATTGTTAGCACTTTATCCAGGTCGGGCCTAGATACTTTCTCCTCATTAGATTGAGTAGGAACCTTCGCATCCCTTTCTCCTAACAAAGCCTTTTGCAATAGTACCTTCTGCTCCGGAATAGCCAGGACATCCCACAAAGAAGCGTTGGCAGATGACTTCTTCAGTTGTTCCACCACGTTGAACTGCGCTTTCGACTAGTGAGTCGCAATAGCTTGTTCTTTAGGTTTCGCACTTGACATTGGCTTCATGGTCAGCACGTCCGACTGTTTGGCAACAACAGGGATGATCGATGGAGCTTTCGCCTTCGGAGGAAGTGGACTCGGAGAGCTAGGAATAGCCGCCTTAGACTGTGGTGGGATGGGCAATGGGCCCACTGCTGGGCTAGGCGCCGGTTGCGCTGAAGCATTGGTAGGCAAGGCTGTGAACTCCCCAGTGAATCTACGCTTTGAACGCATGTTGTAGTCAGATTGCACTCAGGGCACTTTATCCATCGGGATGTCGTTTGGAAACGCCGACTCTTCTCCTTCCATCCAAGAAAAGAGAGTCTGGTCTGGGACAATGTCCGATTCTTGTTGAATGGACATCCGTTGCATTTGAGCGGCAAGGACAGCATTGTCCATCTGTTGATAGGCATATGATGGGTTACCGGGGTCCGGTGTGCCGCCTTGGCTACGCTGGTCAGCGATCTTTTGTTGCAAGTTTCCCCGCGGACAATTTCTTAGCATGTGTGCATCATTGCAAGGAAAGCACCATGAATTGGCATCTTCAGCTAAGTTATTTTGTCCAGCTACTAGCTCTTTGTTCGAACTAGGATGGATGGCCTGCATTGGCAGGGTTACCAAAACTATCTGGTTACTTGGCTGAGCCGAGGTATTTCCACGTGACCTATCCTTCCATTGATTTGATTGGTATGGGGCTTTTCCACCTTGGTAACTCTGGTAAGCGGGCTTCTGATAACTATATTGTTGCCGCTTCATAGTAGTTAACTCATTAGTCATGGCTCGCATTTGTTCTCTCATCTCGTTCATCTCGGTGGCCAAGGGATTAGGCATGGGAGCTACTATCGGAGCTGCCATCAGAGCTGTGCTCAGAGGGTTTCCGGGATAAACATACATAGACTGGGGCGGAGCAGTAGGCGCACTAGTGGAAGGAATTTCAACCTCCGCGGCATTGCATTCGGGAAACAATGGCATTATTGGTCTCGGTGCCAACTTTCTAGCGGCAATCAGGTTATTTTCTACAGTGGTAGCTAAAGCGTAAGCATTGGGTAGAGTCTCTCCACCAAGAGCTTGTAACATCATGGAGATGTCGGCATTGATCGACTTCAGGTAGAACATGAATGCTAGATCCAGAGGTGGTCGGCTGCCAACAGGCACTTTCTGCCAGGTCGAATGGAACCTCGCATTGAAATCGGGCAGAGCTTCATGAAGAGCTCGCTTTATATTTGTCAGTTGATGGTATAGTGATGATCTATCGCCAGCATTGAGAAACATTCATAAAACAGAGTTCCGAGCTGGTCCCAAGTTGCAATAGTACTAGCCTCGAGAGTCCGATACCAGTTTAGCACCTTTCCTCGGAAGGAGGCGACGAGGAGCCTAAGAGCTACATTTTCATTTGATACGCCGTGTGCCAGACATATGTCTGCCACATCTTGCAAATTCTCTGTTGGTGTCTTTGACTCATCCCCGGAATACTTAGGGATACCTTTTAGAGCAGAAGCAGGAATGGGAGCCCATACTGTAGGAGGCACAGGTGCAACTAAAGGATTGCTGAAGTCCCAGGCCACATAGTTTTTGGCAGCAGCAGCAGCCATAAGATTAGTCGAAGAAGGTGACGATGGAGTAGAAGGTGACGGAAGACACGGAGGAGGTGAAGGGCTGCCTCGACGACCTCTCGTGTGCACAGAAACTAATGGTGGTACAAATTGGCTAGGGACTCTTGCAATCTGTGACCTTGTTACAAGCCGATGGCTCATACACACTTATAAAATCAGGCGAACATGCTAATTCGCAGTCCCACCGGGCGTGCCAAAAAAAGAACTGTTGACGCATAATTTTGCATGTAGCAACAGTCTCATGAGAAACTTAGCAATTGGGGGATGTTGTGCGCTAGCTAAGTGACCTCCGGAATTTTACCAAAGTCGGCTCTTCGTTTAGTGGGGGAAGTAAAAAGTGAGGAAAATAGTAGGAATGTAAAATTTACACTACAGGTGATGCGCCAAAGTCTTAGACAAATTTACTAGAGCACAATGCAAAATGCAAAGGCCCAAACCACTAAATTGTTGTTAATTAAACTAATTTTCTCAAAAGCACTTGAAACGTAAGAATACCTTCTATTTCGCATAACATAACTTTTAGCATAACTTTTAGCTAACACAAAAAAGTTGAAATAAATATGGTCTGTATTTATTGAGTTATGAAAAATTACAGAAAGCTGAAAAACAAGCATTCATACAATAAAAGAAGATAGCGGCACGGACCAATAGTCTCATTAAATGCATAAACAAACAGAAAGGCCAAAATTATTTGGCACAGTCTGGAGTCTTCAAATTCAATAAAGCTATTACAAAGGCCTTCTTCCCAGTGCTCGGGAGTTTTTTGCAAACTTAACCAACAACGTAATTAAAAAGAAACATGGCCGTATTATAGGCCAACCCACCGCCTAAAAACAGACTAAGAGAAAAAGCAAACCACGAACAGAAACCGACAACCCAGATCATCTCGAGCCGTCACAGCGAACATCAATCGGCCAGGAGCATCCCAGCGAAGCCACGACATAGAACGGAAAAACATGCAGCAGCAGGGGCGAACACGCGACAGTAGGTGAGTACAAAAGTTCAGCAGTATTTCCAAGGTAACTGTCGCAGTAGCAATCGCCACGTGTCGCTCAGACGAAGCCCGGCAAGAATTCGAAGAAACGCCTAGCGAAAAGCTCCGAGAGGGAGCCACGTGGAGCACTCCGAGCAAGATTAAGTATCGGGCGGACCCAGCTCGAAAAGTAGCCAGAGAAAGCCACATGGCACGCAAATGGAGACCGGAAAAAAGCGAAGCGATACAAAAAGCAAAAAGCTTCGAGAGGCAGCCATGTGGAGCGCTCCGAGGGCAGTGAGCAGTTGTAAATTAAGGCGAAACCGCAAAGGCTTGGCAGTTTTTTGTTGAACACGACCAAAGAAGATGTTGTTGCTGCCATCCAACTTGTGAGCGGATTTGTCACTCAGATCTCATGTCAATATCTTCATGAGGATGGCACCTATGTTGAGCTCGAGGTTGTGTGAACTAAATTCCAAAAATCTGGTTCGTGATGGTCTTGATGGTGATCCTATGGCATCCAAATTGAATCACTTCTCAGTGATGTCAACGAAGTTAGACAAGTTAGCTGAAGAGATCAAAGAGCATCAGAAGATGATCAAGGATGGAGAGAAGGCGTTGAGCAAGCAGTTTATCATTGTGGATAGTGTCAGAGTGCCAGAAGATGAGACAGTTAGTGAGTTCATGGAGGAGATGATAGCCCATGATGGCTTGAAGTATTGGATCCTACAATTTTTAGGATAGACATTAGACACATCAGTTAACTTAATGCTTCTTTCCAAGTTAAACTCGTTGTTCCACATATCATTGCATGTCTATCTTGAGGATATCTTTTATGGAGGTTCGGCTTTCTATTAGGATCTAGTCAATTGATGTTAGTTATCAGTTGATTTTCATTTCAATAAGGACTTGCATGTTGCAAACGTCCATTTATTTTGTATAGTTCAGTTAACTGATGTTGTTTTTCCATTTAACTGCTAGGTTGCATATAATTAGACTTAGAGAATAAACTCTTGCATGCTTGCAAGACTTAGTGTAAACTCAAGGAGATTTTAGGGTTCCCTACTCTTTGAAGTTCTATAAATAAGAGCACCCTTGCTCATTTGTATTTGAACTTTTGCTGCAATAATAGATTGTTGAGCCGCCTTGCCATGCAATATTGTTATTTTGTATCTGTTCACTTAGTTAAATATAATGTTGGTTTGATCATGTATAGGAGAGAATTTGCACCCCCTATGCAAATTCCCCTTTCACCCATCCTCATCTTAGAAAACCAAATCCGAAGGCGAAATTCCACATAAGCCCGATGCCTTCGTTCCACTTGGCGCCTGTCTTGTGCGTCAACAGAGGAATAACTATCCGGGACGCCCGCGCGGCGTGCAGACGTCCACGCAGAGCGGTTACGTCCCTGGCAGATTCTTGCGACTGGAGTCTGCAAAAGCGTTACACTTTCCATTGGAAGTCGATTTGTAACGCCCTCTTCAGCCAACCAACCCGAATATGGCCGTTTTCTTCACTCTTTCCTTCAAATGCACTATTCATTCATCCATTTGGGACTCTACACTTGACAATCCTCCTCCACAATCTCATCTACAGATTCAAGCAAGCATCCAAGCAACATTTTTGCACTCCATAGCAGTAGTTCCATCACTCCATCAACTCAGTAGAGCAAGTGTAGAACAACGCCATTGCAGTAGAGGCTTGAGTCCTCTCTTTTTCTCCCCCATTAGCCTTGAGCGCTCTTGGTGGAGGTGGTAAGCTTTCTACTCCTCTCCTTTATTATTTGCTTGAGTAAGCACATTACTATTTTGGAGTGTTTTAGTGTTCTTTGCTTTATTCCTTTCTTTATCATACTATTTCTCTATCGTTGTAAACTTGGTTGTTTGTGGAGGTGGAAACACCAAAACGGGGGTCTAACTGAGGCAGACCCCTATACAGCCCCCCCCAACAATTTTCTTTTTATTGTGTGTAGGTGGGCGTATTTTATGGAGCTAGCTGGCGAACAAGCTTTTGTGTGAGATCATTCTTGTCACGCTAACTTTAATCTACTTGTTTTATCATATCTGCTTATATGTTTCTTACTTCATAGTATTGTTGTGTTCACTTAGGAACTATTAGCTAGGCCATTAGTCCATTTTCTAGTGGTTAGACCTTGTCTTTCTGGTCCTCTAGCTGTACGAATGCCAGCGCAGCTGGGAGATGCCAATGCGTCGCGTTGTCGTCCCAGAACCGCACTTTTGTCCTCTGACAGAGAGCTATACGAGGCACAAAGTTGATCCTAAAAACTGACTCACCTAGTCCTCTTTCAAATCTCGGGTCCACAAAGTGATTGAAGGACCTTATAGTCCTCATCATTCTCATCCTGCATCTCCTAACCAGTGTTACAAGACTCGCCCAAACTCGGCAAGTACTCGCGAGTCCCAAGGCGGGTGACCCTAAACGAGTCCCAGAGACTCGGCTGCCGAGTACTCGCCGAGACTCGCCGGACTCGCCGAACTCGGTAGACTCGCCGGACTCACCGAGTCTCGTGCCCCAAACTCGGCCATTTTGATTAAATTTTTTTTTTTAAAATTGCATTCTTTTTTTTTTCAATTTTTTTAAATAAATGGTGTGCGCCATGAAGGTTTGTGTGGTTTTGAAGGTCTTCATTTGGGCTTGGTGGTGGGGGCTCCGCCCCTCGACCCCGCCCTGTATCGCGACAAGGAGCGCGCCCAGGGCGCTGCCCCGGGACCCTGCGAGGGGCACTGCCCCTCGACCCCCATTGGGGCGTTTCCCCCAAACCCTCATCAAACTATAGGTCTAAGCATGTTATAGGCCAATGATGAATCATGATCATAAAAACCTACAAAATACATATCCCCTGTTGCAAATCTTTGCATCTTTCATAGTCAAAGCCATAATCAAGGATTATCTTGTTTCAAAATTCATACATTAGACAACAAAACATGCAGTCTTGAAGGCTTCAATAAAATTTTAATAATAAAATCCTCACTTGAATATACACACCAATCATTGAGACACAAGCAAATATCATGGCTACATCATCATCTAGGACCTAACTTAGACACTAGCGCATGACTTGTCGTGATATTGGGATGAGTAATGCAAGCTCTTCTGAGCCATAGACTTATTTTTTTAGTTTTGATATTTGTTTTGATGCCATGGATTTCATATTCCATGAGTTTTGTATACATTTGACAATACTTATATATCTGAATGTGTTATTTCCTTCAGCTAAAATTTGCGTTTATACTTATGTGATCGATATATGTTTGTGTATAGGATCATAGTAGTTTCTATTTCATGATGTTATTGTGTATTTGAGGTTTATTCACTAAAGGGTGCATGAAACAAGCTTTAAATCCTTAAAAATCTCTAAATTTCAAGGGTTTTTCTATTTGCCGAGTCTTGGGCGAGTCTAGGCTCTGAGTCCGAGTCCGAGTCAAAAATCGGCTTGCCGAGTCCGAGGCGAGTCCGAGTCTTGTAACTATGCTCCTAACATTCCCTTAAGTTGAGTTAGGTTAGAGCAACCTACTGCTCTCGACCCTCCGTGACCTGGGGCCTTGACGTAGTTGGTCCCCCTCTCTTACAGATCGTTCACTATGCATGTGCCTCGTTATGCAATTTGTTGTCCCATTTTTATTCTTGTTGTGCTTAATAAGCTTGTTTCATATCTACACCTTGGATAGGAGTCCATCCTCCTTGGAAATTTAGAAGTAAAGTTTATCGTGTGATGTTCTTATTAATAATCTTTGTTTCATATCTACACCTCGGATAGGAGTCCCTCCTCCTTGGGAATTTAGAAATAGAGATTGTTGTCTAAGTGTTGTTTCCAATAAGTTACTTTCAGCCTACACTTCGGATAGGTGTCCCGCCTCCTTAGGAATCTTGAGAACTAACTTACCGTTTGATGTCATTTCCAATAACCTTCATTTCAGTCTACGCCTCGGATAGGTGCCCCACCTCCTTGGAAATCCTGACTTAAAGATTATTGTCAAATATCCCCTGCTCCTAAGTCCTCATGCTCTGTTTCTCTTGAGGAAATAGGATAGTTTAAACTTTAGTTTAGTTGTAGTTAAGATTTGCAAAACCAAAGAAAAACCTTAGTTGCAATGTATTGGTTTTCTTAACCTTGTGTCTCTTCCAACTAAGTCAAAAAGATAGGATTTAGAATAATTTACTTTTTCACGCATATCAACAAAAGAGGGAGCTTCTCCTCCTAATTTGAAGAGCAATTCAACTATGCATAGCTGTCCATTGCTAATACGCACTTCAAAGGTGCGAATTGTAACACCAACACCGAGTTTTTGGGCCATTTACTCGTTGGAAAAGCTTGCCGAGTATTTGGTGAATTTTTCAAGTTTTTTAAAAAACTCGACCACTCGGCAAAAGGTAACCCATGGCTGGAATAAAGGCGATTTCAATTAATTTTTTGCTCAGCAAAATGATGTGTTCTATGAATGTTTGTCTGGCTTTGATGGTCTTAATTTAGGTTTTTTGTTAATGCAAAATGATGTACACAATGAAGATTTGTGTGGTTTTAGAGGTCTTAATTTGGGCTTGGTGGCGAGGGCTCCACCCCTCAACCCCACCCTATATCGCGACAAGGAGCACATCAAGGGCGCTACTCCCGAACCCCGCAAGGGGCGCTGTCGATGGTTGCCCCTAGACCCCCATGAGGGGTGTTGCCCTTCAACCTCGCTGGGGGCATTGCCTCCAGACCCCCACAAGGGGCATTGCCCCCAAACTCCCCACGAGGGGCACTGTCCCAAACTCCACTGGGGGCATTACCCCAAACCCCCATGGGAGCACTGCCCCTCGACCCCATTGGGGACATTACCCTCAAACTCCCATTGAATTCATTTGATTTTCCAAGTACTCTCCAAGTCCAAGTTTTCAAGTTTGCCTACAAATCTTCATCTTTAATATTGTCTAGTTCTACCTCTCCCCTAGTTTTCACTAGACACGGGAAAGAGGAAGATGTAAATTTGTAAAATGTATTAATGTAGTATTTACTTTCAGTTTTACAAAAACAATTTGCTATTTTCATTTTGTTTCAAACTATCAGCATCAACGCATTCCACATGAGAATGTCATTTTGTACTCGATTTGCTTTCAAATCAATCAAATACAACTAGGCTCAGCTTGTTTATTTTATGTACTCATTTATTGACTCATTGGATGCATCTTATCATTGAATTTTGCAAAAAAAGTGTTATTTTAATGAAATTTAAGCAATTTTTTAAGTTGTTGAGTTTTCGCCGAGTTTTTGGTGCGTTTTTCAACTATGGTACGGCCAACTACCAAAGAGACATTATAAATTTTCACACTTAATTTTACAACTGAAACAAAACATCAACCCATACACTTGCAATACTAAAACACATCAAAGTAATCCATAATAGAAAGCCAACTAAATAACTTCACCAATAGTTCCAATGTTGATCCTTGAATGGAACCACACTAGTCCAACTAGGGAATATATTTCAATTCCGAAACTAGAATAATCCTTGAGGGTTACCATCCTCAAAAACTTGGAAAAACTAGCACCAAAGTGGCAGCACTTCGTTATCAAACTTCAATATGAGCAAATAAGCTCCCCACCACCTCTTTATATAGCTTTCTAAAGGGAAACTTTTCAATTTTGAAATAATAAAATAATTCTTTTTCCAACAAATGCCTTTTAAAATAATAATAATCACCTTTATGTGCAACGTCCCCTTATCTCTCCTAGGCATCCATCTTGGAGGCAAATTTGGCTTTTCGAAAAGGTATAACATTTAAGTCATGAAAGTTATAATCAAACATTGTAAACTTAAATGAAATATTAAAATAATTTACCTCAAGTTACAAAACATCCCAAAACACCTTGGAATCCACTTTTGACTTTGTCAATGTGATACTGAGGCATTGGATGAATAATTGAATCCATTTTGATGACTCACTAAAAATAGACATGCTCTCCAAACGGAGAAGTTTGGAGAACACCCCAAAAATTTGAAAACACCACAGAGAGTGTCATTCAGACCAATATTATCCACTGAGCTCACTGCCACCATTAAAACCATGCACCACCACAACTATGTCCTCCAAGAACTTTGGAGCCCCCTTGCCTTATCACTTAGTCTACAAGAACTCAGAAAATAGACTAATGGTCACTGAATTGGTTAAGTCTAAGAAGGGGACATTATAGATATCCATTGGAAATAAATATTAATAGCAGAAATCCATTTCTGAAAAGTTTGATCGGAGTGTTAATCTTTCCATTTCTAAAATGGAATGTTGCTAATTTCACTCATAACTTTAAAGAAAAAACAACAGGATTCTTATCAACCAGGACAGTGGTATTAAATCTTCAGAAAACTGATTTTTTCAACCCAAACTGGCAACTTTAAAGCTTATTTATTCAGTCAAATCAAATTAGAAAATTAAGAAGATAGCTTCGTTTGACTTACCGAGAACGAGTGACGCAACCGGAAATGCTCCAAGGATTTGGAAGACCGAACCTTTAATAATACCAGGCCCCTTCGCCAATAACGTCTCTGTTCCGTAAAAGCTACAATTGGCTGACAAATACATGATATAACCATACACCAGCAGCAGGAACAAATTTCCACGAGCATTCGTAGTGCAGGCCAAGAGACCGTATGTTTCATCACAACTACTACTCCCAAGTTCTCCCCTTTTCCAACCAGAAAACACCTTGGCTATAAATCCCTCTGAAATCTTGCCCTCCACTCCATCCGACACCAGATTTTCTCCGCGATCGAATCCCGCTGCCGATTTCCTCAAAAGAAATCCGCCTTTCCCAGCGCCGTGGACGCCCGCGCACAGCAGGAAGACCAGAACAATGAAAAATACTTTCATAGCTGGTCTGGTTAACCGTTCCATTGAACTCCTCGGATCTTGTTCAAAATTGGTTCAACTTGTAACTTCGACGACCTAATGAAATGAATAGCTTTTGCACGATGACAAAGTAAATAAATTTTGTGGCATTTATGTGGCCATCGAATTCGACAGACGGGAAATTCAAAAAAGGTAGCGTCGATAATCCAGACCGTTGAGGGAAGTAAAGTGTGCCGGCGGGTTGTGTTCGCCCCACAGGTACGGCAATGGCTATCCAGCCATCATAATGCATCGTGGGCATTGATGGGTTTATGCATCCCACGTTCAACGCACCATGCGTCCTACAGCATTTCCATCATTTGATTAACACAATATGGTTTTAAATTTAAATTTCATTCCCGCTCAATCAATTAAAAGTGCGCCTAAAACTAAATTTCCTTCACCCCAAGCTGTTCAGGAAACACTGCGCACGGATCATCCGCTTTCAGCAGATCGAAATGTCTAGTGCCCTCCACTGTGAGACCGAGAATGGGTTCCGCTAGATAATCAAAATACAACTGAGCAATGCCTGTGCTTTGGCACAGCAGAGAGCAGCCGAGCTTTGTAATCTCACCTCCGAATCCCATAGTATCCGCGGCGAAGGAAATTGTGGGTGCACTAAGACAGCAGCTGCGTGGCATGCCCTCAACCAGATGGTGTCAAGAGCTGGAGTTCTAAAGTCTCTCCTCCAAAGCTGCCCACCTGCAGTGGCAGAAACACTGCTTCCGTAGACTGCTACAAACTGGTTGCGGTGGAGCATTTCTCTTTTTCTTCTCTTATTTGCACCTTGATTTGTTTTTCTATGATTTCCTTTTGTTTGTTTGATGCTCCATTTACCATGATTTTCTTTCAGTTCCATGTCAACCAAAATTGATTGAAACCCTTTTATTTGAATTGTGTCTTCTCCATACGTCGTTTCTGATTTCTTGATGTTGATTACCTTCAGGAGATCTCATTCATTCATTCATTCATTCCTCATAAACGCAAACAAGTTTGCTTTGACTGTGAGAGAAACAGCTGACAAGCTTTATATTTTTCCCTGTTTTCACAGCAAATGCAACTGCATCAACCAACTCTGATTCTGTCTTCGGAAATAATGCGGTCCCAGCTTTGCAACGGTCCCAAATTATATTTTATAAAGAATGAAAATAGTAGTCAATATTAATATTTAATTGTATTTTTTATTTATTTATATATTTGTTATCCAAGTTAGTGCCTTCAATTTTGATTAGCTATATAAAAAAATTGTTGTGGTGGTTTGAATTTGATTGAGTGTATTTTTGTGTTTTTTTTTTGTTTTTATAAGATAAAATAAAAAATTTAGGAAGATTGTATTATATAAAAGATAAGATTTTAGATAGATACTAAAATTGTTATATTTTTAGTTTTGTTTTAGTATTTGAAGGATAATTTTAAATTAATAGGTAATAGTTAAAAAAATTGTTTGGTCAATAAATTTGACCATCAAATATAGGTCTTATAATTGCAATCTTTCATCCAACATTTGATATATACTTGTTAATTACAATTAAATATAATTAATTTAGATAGTCTAAGTTTTTTACTCATAATTGATTTGATTTCAATGTGAATAATTAAATAAGAAATTAGGGATACTTAACTTTAAACTTGATGAATTAGAATGATGATAGTGCAATTTTGAATGAATTTGTCATTGTTCAAAATTTATATCTTTGATCTAATAAGTGTCTTAGAACTTATGCAATATCATAAATCTCTAGTTTAAATTCAAGCACTACAAGTTCAATCTCAAGTACTATGGAATTGATCTAGAATGTGCAAGATTGATGTGTTGAAATGTGTATTTGAGAAGCTATTATCTTTTTCTTCTCAATAATTGAGTTTATTAGCATGATGTTTGTAGACATCCAAATTTGATATATCCAAATTTGACCCCTGCCATAAGATCAAATTTATCCCTTTCATCCACCCACTTCTTCTTCTCCATTAACACTATTTAAACTATTTATCTAATTAATGTTTCCCTTTTCCCTAACATTCCTAAGGTACTTAATTCAATTAATTAAATACCTTATCATTAGCCTTTTCCTCTCTGAATTAAATAAATACTCTAATTTATTTAATTTAGTCATCTAACCTTTATGAATTTAAATCAATTTTAAATTCGTTATTTTCTCTCTCCTAGTCCCATCCTCCATAACCATCCTTAATTTGGATTAATCTAATTAATCTATAATTATGGATGTGCACATCCTTAACTGGGATTAATGTCACATTCCCCAACACACCCCACTTGTATTAATCCTTCTTTTACCACCTAATCCCTTGTTTGCACAACTTAACCACTTGATTAGGTCAACCTAATCCATATGTCATTTATGGCATTCCATAAATCAATCCCTTTCATTAAATACTTCCCTTTTTGGAGAAGGCATCCCCTTCCCAAGGTGAATTTTTAATTCACTTTTATTCTTCCAAGGACTTTTAAGGAATTTTTAATTCCTCAAAGGTCACTTCACCCACAAGGGGACAAGGACCTCCTTTATGAGGAGATCTTGTCCAATCCCAAGGTACTAGGAAAGTACCTCAATCTCATGTCTTTTTGGCCACATCATCTGCCACATGTTAGGAGAGGAGGGCTTGTGAGTTCACAACTCACCCAAGCCCTTGATCTTGTCCAAGGTGGTTGTATCTTGACCCTTCATTACTTAGAGGCCTTTCCCCTAAAATTGGAGGATTTTCCCTCATTTTACAACATTCAACACTTGCACTTTGAACACTCAAGCATTCAAGCCATCACTTGCACTCTCAAGCATCCACCATTGTTGCAATGTTTGAGCTCACTTTGCATCCATTTTGTGCATCTATCAACATACCCACATTCACCATTGCAATCCTCACCTCATCCACATCATTTTACATTCCCTTTTGTGCCATTTCCATCGAAGGAGTGCACACAACCGAACAATCAATAGGGCCAACCAAGGGATCAACTTTAGCAAGGTAATATTGTTCCTTTCTTACATTTGTTCAAGTTTAACTCAAGCCTTATCTGAGGTGTGATTGTGATTTCTCTTTCCTTATATTTTGTTTGTATTTTGCACTTTAGGTTAAGAAAATTTTATTACACACATTTTTGGCACGCCAAGTGGGACCCACGTCACAGGTCGTTTCTTTCACGTCCTCTGTTATTTGTCTTTTGCAGGTTCAAATTCGGTTATAGAGGTGAAACCACATTCAGGGGTGAATCTGCTCGTCTCACAAGGGCATTTCTACTTAGAAAGGCAAATTTTCCCCCTCCACAGGGGTGTTTCTACTTAGAAGGGTGAATCTGCCCCTCCATGAGGGCGTTTCTTCTTAGGAGGGTGAATCTACCCTCTCCACAGGGGCATTTCTGCTTAGAAGGGCGAATATGCCACCTCTACAAAGGCGTTTCTGCTTAGAAGGGCGAATTTGCTAGAGAGTCGAATGTGCCCCCTCTACAGGGGTGAATCTACTTAGAAAGGTGAATCTGCACTTCAACTTGGGTGAGTCTGCTCCGCACAGAGGCAAATCTGAGGTAAACAAGAGACCCATTTGCTACAGTTTTTGACATCCCTTGACTTCAGTTTCGTGTACTAATCTGCTAATTCATTTTGTTGGTGAGTGTTTGGTTTCGCTAACATTTGGTGCAGTTGTCCCTCGTTTGGCCAAGACCGATGGTATGAGACTACTAATGCTTTTTCTGCAAGATGAACAGTTGAAGAATAGTAGTTAGTTGTTTGTTATTTTTCATAATAGTTAGGCACATGTAGTTTAATTAGAGGGTCAATATACAACTGTTTATTGTGCTTGTGAGGGGTTTGTTGACGTATCCACTCTCCTTGCACCTCTTGGCGATCCTAGGTGATGAGAAATCGTAGCTCACTTTTGTCTATTCATTTCTACCTAGAAGGTCCTAGTATGTCTAAGCTCTCCCCTTGCACTACGTGTGAGCCTGGGGACCAGTCGAAATGTCTACTATCTTCTTCCTTTAGTGGGACCTTCTTGGGATTTTATCATCCAAGGGACGATCCCAACCACGTGTTACCGATGGGGTATACAAAGGGGGAAGAGCGAAATTTGTACCTCAATCCAATCACGTTGTGTCTGGCAGAGTGTTGAAGCTAGGGTGATACCTAGATAAGATGTGAAGAGTTGGACCTCTGAGTTTCCAGTACCTCGATGGGGCTCCCAACTCATCTTATAGATGGGTTGGTGTTCACGGTTGTGCCCCATGTATTGTGCATATATCGGGGACTCACAAGATAGCCTTGTTTAGCCTAGATAGAGACCCATGTTTTAGTCACGACTTGGTGTAGTGCAGGGCATGCGGACTATACCCCAAAGTTACTCACCATGTACTCCCTTAGCTTGAGATAGAAATCCTCATGGTGGACTTCAACAGTCCTCAAGTGAGAGCGTGAAGGTGATCCCGTGGCATTTTTTGATGACCTTGTGCCATTAGAACGCTAGTTATTCGCCTTCACGAGAAAGGGTGATCCAAAGAACCACCCTAGTATCATAGAGTATTAACCTTGAGTTGTCCGCCCAAGGTGGTGAACCTACAATGAGTTTGCAAACCCATTCCACTAATTTTAGGACTGTGTTGCTTGGACTGTTTTATCTATTATATACCAATGCTTGTGTTTGAGTCAGTCCTACCACTTGTTGGCTATTTGATGTCCTTTATCTCAATCCTTTGTCATAGTCGATCCTTTACAGAGGTGATTCTACTCTTTTGTTTGGATGAATCTGCTTCTAGGGGCATCTCTGATCAATTATTTAGGTGAATCTTCCCTCAAAGATAGGCTAATCCATTCACACGAGCGATCCTGCCCTATCTATTTGGGTGAATCTGCTTGAAAGGGTGATTCTGCCTTGTCTATTTGGGTGAATCTGGCTAAAAGGGCAATTTTGCCCTATCTGTTTGGGCAATTCTACCTGAAAGGGCGATTCTGCCTAGCCAATTTGGGCAAATCTACTAGAAAGGGCGATTCTGCTCAGTTTGCTTGGGTGAATCTGCTTATACGGGCGATTCTGCTTTGCAGATTAGGTGACCATGGTTGATACAAAAGCAATTCTACTTTATGTTCCTGGCCTATTTTTTGGTTGATCTTCCATCTGAGTCTTCGTTCACGTGTTCATTTCCCTGTTCGCCATATCGTTCCGCATTACGGGGCTCCGTTCAACCTCATTCGTGATCCCATTCATCATTCGGAGTCTCTATATAGCCTCATTTGCAGTCTTGTTTGTCATTTTGTGTCTTCTTGGGATCCACTCATATCCTCATTTTCTCTATTTATTGCACCGCTATCCATTTCGGGTCCTCGTTCAAGTTCCCTTAATGGTTCATTTCTCTCTCTGAGTCTCCATCTGGGTCTATTTTCTATCATAGGTGTCATTTGAGTTTGCTTAGGTGAGTCGGTTGCCCCGCGGTACAGTTTTTAAGAGCCAAAACCAGTTTGTTCTTCAACTTTTTATGTTGTTCAGGTGATCTTGTTTGTTGTTTAGGTGTTTTTGCATGTTGCTTTAGGCGACTGTGCTTGTATAGGCGAATCTGTTATAGTTGTTTGGGCGATTCTGCCTACCTTGATTAGGCGATTATGCCTGTGCTGATTGGGAAATTCTACTTAAAGGGGTGATTTTATGCCTTGCATAACCACCCCATCTTTTGCCTTGGTCAAAATGGGTCCCCCTTTGTTATTTTTTTATCCTCTGTTATTTTTCAAACAAAGTTTGGAGTCTTAATGTTTCCAACACTTTGTTTTTCTTTGTTTAGTCTGTCAAAATCGGAACCGGAACTATTTTCAAAACTCGTTTCAATCCCCATCACGACAGTCTTTCTTTTTGATCTTTTGTTTTCTCACTGTTGGAGCCGAAGCCGGAGTGGATGTTAGATCGGTATTTATTCAAAATTGCAAAATCAAAATCCATCCCATCTCCACCTCCACTTTTTCAACTTTTGGTTTTAGACTAAGTCCTTGTGTTAAGTTTTATTATGTCGATCTTTTATTTTACTTTTGTGTTTGGTTTCATTTTGTGCTTTGTTGGCGAACCCGGACCCAGAACGGGAATGAAGTTGGGAAATTCCTTAAGTTTCTGAATCAGTTTCCATTCCGATTCTGCTCCCGCCATTTCTTGGACATTGACTTTTTACTGAAGTCGCATTGTAGTGAAGTGTTTGTTCTTCTCTAGTTTTGACTCCACTTAACTGCATTTAATGCATTAATAACAGCTACCATGCGTAGGTAGAAACTCCAAATTTTAGCATTGATTAGGGATTAAACGGGTTATTATTATTATTGTTAAGAAATCAAAGAGTGAAGTAGAGCAGCTGTGGAGTTCATCTGAGTGAATCGATTGAAAGAGGAGGAGATAGTTGTTTGCGAATTTCAATTCAGAAGGTTTGCCAGGTTTTGTGTTCGAGGTAGGGTTCCTATTCTCGTTTTTCTTTTATTTTTCTTTCGTGTTCTCTGTTCGTGTTGTTTGATTTTAGTCTTTGGGCAAGTTCGCTTGCTTGGTGTTTGTGTGTTTGTTTTATTTTCAGTCTTTTTGTTTTGTTGTTCTTGGTTTTGTTTTGTGCTTGTGTTTTTGGTTTTACAATGAGTTGGGCGGGCACAGTCGTTTTCACATTTTTTCGTGATCGCGTCGTGTTGTGTTAGGTTTTAAATGTGTAGATTTAATTAGGGTTTTACAGTGAGATAGATTAAATCTAGGTTTTTTATAGTGAGTTAGGGTTGGTAGAATCTGGTTTTTACTTAGGATTTTATTGTGCATTCATTTGGTTAAATTAGGAGGGGTTAAATATGTGCCCTAGTTTTATATCGCATTTTCTAGAATAGGATTTTATGTGTTTCTATGATCATGATTAAAATGATTAAATATGATACCCTAAAAATACAGTCGTCCCCACGGTCATACGGGCATGGTCCTTTCATGATATATTTTAAGCCTTATTTTGTTTAATATGACCTTGGTCTTTAATCATAAAGTTATGCATTAAGTTGTTAAAATCATTGATGATGTCATGGTCAACATAGGCGGAAGCGAGATCGGAATTGATTTAGATTTTTGGATGTGTTTTATGATTAATGTCAATTCCATTTTTCATCCCGTCTCTGACTCCGCTTATAGTAAGAAGCTTTATTTCATGAAAATGTTAAACTTGGCAGAAGCGGAAGCGGAGCCAAAACAAAATATGAAAACAAAAAGTCTGAAGGAAACCGAATCAGTTTCCATTCTGGTTCCAGTTCCGATCACTATTTCACTTCGACTCCGAGCCCGACAGTATGTTAAAAGAGGGTTATTTAAGATGTTTGCTGCCTAGTTCCGCCTCCGATGTATGTTTGAAAAGTATGATTTTAAGACATATTTTGAGATGTTTATTCAAGGATCTAACTAGAGGTTTTGTTATAGGAAAGCTAAAAGGATGTCGGGAACAACAAGAGAAGCCTCCCAAAGGAACCGGCCTGCAAGAACATCAAAGGCACCAGCTAAACCAAAGAAGATCAAGCCAGAACAGTTACCTTATACCTTGAGGTATAATCACAGGAGTCTTGTTGTCACAGTGAGCAAAGTGGAATCAGATTGGTTAGACAACACTGATACAAATTTGGGCTAATACAATTTTGAGGAGTTGTATGCAGAAACCTTTGCTGAAGATATGACAGGGAGGACACAAAGAATTGTTGATTCCAGCTTGGCCCATATCACTTTGTTTCCTTTATCAATCCAATGCTCGGAGTTGATCTTGATAGCTACAGGAGCTTACAATCCAGCTACCCGACAATGCATGGATTCCCAAGATAATGTAATTATTGATCTTACTCCTCATATGTTTCAAAGTATATTTAATGTCCCGGATCCCAAGAACTTGGTGCAGTTGGATGAGGCAAAGGCCTTAGAGAAATATAGAATGTATAAGGAATCCAATAAGTCTCACTTAAACAAAAAGTGGTTGAAGACAGAGAAAAAGTCTCTAACCAAGCTTGCAGACCAACCAAAGAGGGCAGATTTCTATAAGGAGGTATCAGATTTAATAATGATGTTGTCTAGGGATTTTGGGAAGAGAGATACCTTTCATTTCAAGGAGTGGATGTTTCCCTTCATCTAGATAATTTTAAATGGCACCCATCAGTTTGATTGGCCGATGATTGTATCAAATGTTATTCATGATCAATTGACTAGCATTAGGGAGACTAAATGCTTTTTCATGACTTCTTACATTGTGTATGTAGCAGCAAGATTGGGTATCTTCCTAGGTTGGAATATAGTAGGGATAATGGGAGTGTTAGATGGACAAAAGAAGGTGTGGAAGCATTATAACCAGCTATCTCTATAGGTTGTTGAGACTCAATTCAGAAGGGTTAATGATGCATTCATATATGTGGTCATTAACCAACTTAATGGAGATGCAGGGTATAGACTGAGTCAAGAGGCCATGGCATTTATTGCTGAATGGGGATGTTGGTATATTCAATACCCCAGGTTTACATATTTTAGGCTAGTTGGTTTTGAAGGCCATCCACATTTGTTGCCAAGGTGTTGCAATAACAGGATAGTGTTGATGGAATTTGTATATTAGGCTCTCGGGGTTAATGCTCGGTTTGGATTAAAACATAAGATAGGTGTCACAAGTTTCGCATGAAGTTGGGTGAGTATAGCTGTCAGCATTTGGTAGAAGCAAAGGTGGTCTGCAGTGAGCTGATACAGTTAAAGCTAGGTTTATATACAACTCGTAAGTATTTTGACCCGAAGGGTAAGATGAATGCCTTGTTGCCTTCTATGTTTGACAAGCATTTCAGTTTATTAGAAGATTTATGGAGTGACTGACAGGATGAGTATGATTTGAGGAAGAAGAATTATGAAAGATTACCTATCGCACTCATGTCAGATTTTGGAGTCAAGAATGACATTCCTGACACATTGGTGGATGATGGAGTTGTATTGGATCCATCTTATGAAGCTTTAAACATTGGAACTAAAATTTTGGATCCAATTGACTGGGATAGTGAGGAAACTATTGATATTAAGCAGATAGGAAGAGCAGTCTTGGATAGAAGTGTTTAATGGTTGGTTCTAAGAACCAAAGCTCTTCAAGGACCGGCTCCTAAAAAGGGGAAAGGATATAAAAGGCTCAAAAGAAAGACACCTCCCAAAGAGCCTTTGGAGTTCCTTCCTCCAGACATTGAAGAAATAGAGCTTGAAGCAGCAGTTGATGAAGCAACAACACAAGACGAAGATGCTCAAATGGGATCAGTTGTTTCAACACCTACATTAGGTGAATCTTCTACTCAAGTCCCACTTGCAAAGAAGGAAAGTGAAGAGATGCTCAAGGAAACGCTTTATGACATAGCTGAATCCATGAAGGGAAAAGGGGTAGAGATTCATGATGTTGGAACAGACTCGGATGAGACTGTGTTAGAGAAGGATGTGCAAGAGAATATTCCTCTAGAGGAGGATATTGAGCAGGTAATGACACAAGAGGAGCAGTGGGCATTGTTTGAAGAAGTTAAAAGGGATGTTGATGCAAAAGTTGTTGCAATAGAGAAACAAAAGGTAATTGCTGCCAAGACACAAGTTGATGCCATACTATAGTAGCAACAAATTGAAGCTAAGTCAAGAGTTGATGAAGTAGAGAGGCAGCAGAGGAAAAAGGAGCATGAACTCAAGGTTAAAGAGGAAAATCACAAATTAGAATTGATACAAAAGATTCATGACCTTGAGGAAGAGAAGGAAAGACACCAGAGGGAGAAAGAAGTCCTGGTTGCCAAATTAAAGCTTGCTAAGGAAGCTCGCTGAAAGGAAGAAGAAGCAGAACGATTACGAAAGGAAAAGGACATTGAAGAGCTGGTTAGAAATCAACGAGAAGAAGAAGAAAAGGCAGAAAAGCTTAAAGCTTTAGAAACAAAAAGACTAGAGAAAGAAAAATTGGAGAAAGAAGCTTTAGAGAAAGAAAAGCTTGCTGAAGAAGCTTTAGAGAAGGAAAGATTAGAGAAGGAAGAGAGGTTGAAGAAGGAAGAAGAAGGTAAGAAGATACAGGAACAAAAGGATAGGGAAGAGGCTGAAAAGCTTGCACAGATGCATGTGGTGCAAGAACAACAAGAGGAACCAAGGGTTGATTCTCAACCCCAAGTAAATGTGCAACCACCCTCTACTACTACTATTGCTTCTTCTTCCACTATGATGACTACTGCTCCATGTGCTCCCACTTGGTTGAAATTGGACCTACAGAAAAGAACAATAACACCCTCACAACCTCTCAATTGGCAGGATATGATGAAGGATATTGAACAAGAAAGGCCTAAAAACAAGGCCAAGCTCCTCCACTCCACCAGGCTCACGAACAAGGGAGAAATTGTTGCTGAGTGTGCCATACCGATGACAGAAAAGGAGGTAGGAGACATGCAGTTAACGGATTATCAATTAAGTACTGTTAACTTGGGAAGGCCTACCAGAGATCAGCAGATGAATCTAATTGATGTGGTAGCTTTGACAACCAAGTCAAGGATGTTAAAGGATAAGCAGAAGAAAGATGAGCTTAAGGCTCAGTTAGATCAACTGCATTCCTTTATGAAAAGTGTCTCTTCTCCAAGATCACAACAGATAGCTACTATTGAGACTCCGATTTTGGTGAGAAAAAAGGAGGTAGATGATTTAGTACAAGTAAGGGGCCAAGCAGAGATGTTAGATAGGTGGGTTGACAAGTTAAGTCAAGAAGTAGGTGAAATTTTGGTCGAAAGTTTTGAGGTTCACAAAGGGACAAAAGGGTTGATAGGGGAAATGCATCAATATATTGAAGCATTAGAGAAGCATGAAGAGGAATATAAAGAATATACTCAGAAATTGAAGAAGGTTAGTACATTATCTTTGACTACTCTTCTTGAACAGTCAATACTCGAGGAGGATAATAAAGATTTTGTGGAAAAGACCTCTCGTATACTCCGATTCAAAACAGATTTCTTGTGCAAACATAGAAATGAAGTCCAAGATGTTGTTAAGGATCTAATTGAACAATTTGAGGAGTTGGAGGCAGTCATGGCTATCATAGTAGATGTTAATATACTAACAAAGGAAGGCCTGCCTTTGAGCCAGATAAAAGAGAAATGGGGCGAAAGGTTTAAAGGACTCATGCAGAAAGGAGATGATGGTGAAGATCTGCTAATAGATAGATCGATGGACATCAAAGAAGAGATAAAGGCTGCTAAAAGAGAATTGATGAAGCTGAAGGATATGAGAGGGTTTTCTGCAACAAAGTTGGAAAGAATTAAGTTCAAAGATAGTTGGGTTGATGGCCAGAAATAGATGTATTACAACAAGTCTTCTCCAGTTATGATGAGTTTATTGCATAACCAACTTCACATGCATAAATCTCCTGCATGCATGGCTTTCTTCTTCTTTGCATGTTGCATGCAGCACCGACAGTTCTTGAAGCGCATGACTTCCTTTTTCTCTTCTATTTTTTTTTCTCGAGTTTAACTGAATGTTTAATGTAAGAACTCAAGATCAAATTGATCTGAGTTTCCAAGAGAGTTTTAGTTCCTAAAAAGGTGGATCAGCTTAAAATAGAAGTGGAGTTCAAATTTTGTATATCTATAAATACCCTTTGGGTATCATATTGTAAGGGTCGGCTGATAGAGAATAGAATTGGCCTACCTGATATTAGGAGATAGAATTTTGCATAGTTATTACAGAGATACATTGTTACTTGATTTTTACAGTTAAATAAAATTACAGGTTTTCACAATATGGTGTTAGAATTGAGTTGTTTTACTTGATAAGGTTGATAAGTTATAATTTATCGATATGTCAGTGATTGTGCTAAAGCATGATTGTTTCTTATGTGACGAAAGTCATTAGAAGAAGCCAAATTTAAGGATTATCTTGTTAGATTATCATTGAATTAAATTTATTGAAGTCTGTTGATCTATGATCTTGGCAACGAATGAATGTGTGTGTGTGTGTGTTTTTTTTTTTTAAATCTTTGAAGTAGTTGTGATAGGCGAATTAAAATAAAGCACCTTAGATGCATACAATGGTATAGATTATTCTGTGAATTGTATCATGCTTTGGTTTTCTTGATCTGATTGGAAAACATTCATTGTTGAAGATATATGTCTGGATGCTAGATGAGTTTTGTTCATGTTTACTAGTTTACCCTCTGATCTATCTTTTTCTTTTATTTGAAACCCCCTTGATTTACTAAAATAGTTCAGTAAAATGAGTCATTGCTTGCATTCTTTGTTACCAGCATAGGCCCCTTGAATATTACAGTTGCATGGACCAATTGAGTGACATCAGACAGTTGAGAACCAACTACCAGGACCTTGGAAGTTAGGCTACTATATTTTGTCTTTCTTTTCCAAGTGAAATAGAGTAGAAATATTTTGTTTTAATGTTGTTTGTCTCATTTTCACCATCAATAGGTGATTCTACCTACCCTATTTGGGTGATTCTGCTAAAAGGGGCGATTCTACCTACCCTGATTGGGCGATTCTACTAAAAGGGGTGAATTTTCTTGGTCTGATTGGGCGAATCTACTCAATTAGGCGATTTTGTGTACTATTTTGGGTGAACCCACAGTGATTTGATAATATTCTCTACTGTTTCCAATGAATCTAAGCCTGTTACATGCATCACTTTTATTTTGGGTTGATCTAATATTTATGGGAAAGAAAATTATCATCATTCATCTTTTCATTATCATCATTCTTTTCTGATTGCACTTTCAAAGATCATTGTTCCATCAATCAAGTCATCCAATATCATCCCTTGATTGCATATCCATCGGTTTGTCAATTTAAATCTCCTAAACTTCATTTTGGGAAGTCTTATCCAGGTTGGCCTAGGTGGCTGATCCTGATCATCATCAGATGTAATTGCTTAGTGTTGCATTTGTCCTAAGTTAGTAAATCATCTTTGAACCAATCAATATATCTCTATGCTAAGGTGGATTCGATGTCGCAATCATCTATCTTGTGCCTCTATCTGATTAGTCAATGCCTCATGTCATCCAATCAAGGCTTATGAACTTGAGTTTAGACTTGGTTTGCTAACCCAGTCCAATCCAAACCTAATCAATCGAATATCAATCTTATCATCTGATTCAATTCAATCCAATTTATCAGATCAATTCTATCATCCCCTCAATCAATCCTACCTGATCTCATCTGAGTTGCATCCTTTATCCTTCATCCAATCTAATCAATCAATCATTCATCCAATCCCGTCAATCAATCATTTGTTGATCATCTAGGTTCATTTTGCACTTACATGCCCATTACCACTCGGTCACAAGCAAAGAAGATCATGGCCAGTCAACAATCCCAAGGTGCTCATCCCAATATCCCTCATGATCCCAATAATAGAACTCAAGATCCCAACAACGGAGGCCCAAAGTACATTGCCTCTAGTTGATGAAATTATGGTTAATCAGCCTGAGGTCATGATGGAGGAATATCTTAATAATCTCATCAATCTCTAGATGATTGATCATCTTTTTAATGAATGTGGAGACAAGATCCTTGCTTCTTTACTAGCAAAAGGCATTAAACCACCATCAGGATTTGATTTATCAAAATACATCGATATACCACTTTCAGCGCTTCCTACGCCGCATGACCTACAGACCTCACACAACCTTCTGGGGAATGATTATTTACCTGAAGGTCCTCCCATCGACAATTGGTACCAACCAGGGTTCAGTAATGGGATACTTTATCTAGAGTCGTAACCCTGGGTCCCAATTACAATTGCAGGAGCATCACAGAATCTGAATGACCCTTTTGCCTTCAATATGCCTCAAAACCTTCCTTCATCGCCACCTCAAGTTCATACCTCATTGTCGTCCCAATCTAGTTAGCCTCCCAGTAATTATGGGGGAAATCCTTTTGCCCAACTGTCATCACTTCCTGGATGGACAACCCCTTTGAATCAATGGCTGCCTCCATTTTCTCCTCAATCACCACCTCAAAGTGGGGCCCCGCCTTCCCAATCACCACAAGGTAATCCTCAACCAATGCCATAACAAGAACCCCAACATGTTCTAATCCAATTGCAACCAATTCCATAGCAACCGCCTCAGCAAAATATCTTTGTGCCGACACAACAACAACCGCCTTCACGTCCACTGCAAGGTAACCCATTGCGACCACCTCACCAACCCTAGGTTTCTATAATCCAATAGGTAATCCAACAAAATACACCTTCAACCAGCCTCAAACCACTCCCCAACCTCAAATTACTCAGCAACCACAAAACCCCACTCATCTTAATTATCACCAGCCTCAATCGCAATTCCAGGGGCAGCCTCAATACTCCCATCATTCCATTCCTAGCCATGTGGCACAATACCTGTATCATTCGCAAAACATGTTCTATCTGCAACACCCTACGCCAAATCCTAATCTTGGACATGCCCATCACATTCCACAACAATTTTTTTCCCATCAACGGCCTAATGCACAACAAGCTCCACATGCGGCTCAACCATATGTTGCTTATAATTACCAATCCAACCCATATTACGTATCATAGCAACATCAATCACATCAATATCCACAATACCAACAAGGTTCTTCTACTTTGTATTATCAAGCAATTTCGTCATACCAACAAGGTGCTTCCATGTAATATTACAAAGCACCTCCATCCTATTAGCAAGGGGGTCCTTCACCTTATCATCTGAATCTACCACCTTATCATCAACCAACACCACATCCACCGCATCCACCACTTTTGATTCTACCATCACTAAGGTCAAGATCATAGATAAAGGTTGTGGGAAATACGAGATGCAGACTGCACTCAATCTAGCCACAATGTTGCCCTCTCCTTGCTCATTTGGTCTGCCTTCTCAATTGTCATCAAATGACAAGGAAAAGACACTCACTCTCACTTCCAAGAATATGGGCTCAACAACATTTAGGGATTTGGGTACTCTTCAAGATCAACTGGAAGATTACATCAAGCAAAGGTTTTATAGAGAAGAACCTGAACCATCACGGCCTCTCATGGAATACTTTCAATAATCTTATCCGCACGCATCCAAGTTCGCTAAAAAGTGCAATTACCAAGGCGGGGGTCTTGGTATAGAAGAATAGGGAAACAACAACTCGTTGAAGCATCTATGAGACCAAGACGTATAGGCTTAGGCTATGACCAGAAACAAAATGGTCCTATAGCATCCACTAGTGTAGATAATAATGTTAGTGTGGAAAATGGTCTTCTCGAAGACATACCTGAAGAAGAATCCATCATACTCACCTATGATGATGTGGATCTCTCCTCGATGTTTGATTGCCTGTCCATTTTCACTATTGACCTCTCCCTTCGCCACCCTAAGCTCATTGACTAGGACCTATGTGGTAGCATCGCACCTGTTGACACCTTTCCTTCAGTTGATACTTATGTGCATCTTATGGGATTGGGGGAGGATGAACGCCCTAACCACAAAAATAAAAAGAAACAAAATCAAAAGGGGTCATCTAGTGAAAACCTCTCAGAGGCACTTCTTGACTTAGAAAAAGTAAAAATAAAGGGTGTATCTGACAGTGAAAACCTCAACGAGGCACTAGAAGATGGGGACATTCATCTTCCCCTTGTGGGAACTCAAATGTCTGAGCGATCCTCCATTCTCATTGAAGAGACACAGGAAGTGAATTTGGGGACCGAAGAAAATCCGAGGATCACCTATGTAGTCAAATCTTTATTAGAAGAAGAGCACTCCACTATTGTCCAACTCCTCAAGGAAGGCATCATTAACTTTGCATGGACCTATTCAGATATGCCAGGTCTAGATCCTACTTTAGTGGTACATCATTTAGATGGTCGTCCAGATGTTAAACCTGTCAAACAAAAGCTACGAAAAATGCATCCTCAAGTAGCCTTACTAGTCAAAAAAGAATTGGAAAATTGCTAGAAACTGGATTTATTCGACCCATTGACTATTTAGACAAGATATCTAACATTGTACCTATTGCCAAGCCGAATGGGAGCATCAGGATTTGCACAAACTTTTGAGATATTAACAAGGCCTACCCTAAGGATGACTTCCCCTTGCCAAATATTGACATGTTGTTGGATCTCATTACAGGGCATGAAATGCTATCTCTTATGGATGGTTTCTCGAGTTACAACCAGATTAAGATTGCCCCTGAAGATCAACACAAGACCATCTTTACCACACCGTGGGGCACTTTTTGCTATAATGTCATGCCTTTTGGTCTCAAAAATGCAAGGGCCACATACCAACGTGCTATGATAGTCATCTTCCATGAAATCATTCACATCATAATGGAAAATTATGTTGATGACCTATTGGGGAAATCAAGAACAAGAGCAGAGCATCCTATAGTTATGAGAAAGATCTTTGAACGGTTAGAATATTATAAACTACGTCTGAATCCTAAGAATTGTGTTTTTGGAGTCACATCAGGGAAACTACTAGGCTTCATTATCTCCAGAAGGGGTATAGAAGTGGATCAAGCCAAAGTCAAGGCGATAATGGAAATTCCCCCATTGCGCAATTTAAAGCAGTTAAGAAGTCTCCAAGAAGAGTTGCAATCCATCAGGCAGTTTATAGCCCAATTGGTGGACAAGTGACAATCCTTCTCTCACCTGTTATGAAAATATGTCACATTCAAGTGGGATTCCAAATGTCAGCTTGGTTTTGATCAAATCATAGAATATTTAGCTCATCCTCCTATCCTTATGCCGCTAATTCTAGTTAAGCCTCTCCTATTGTACATTTCAACTACCTCAGTGGCACTGGGGGCATTGTCAGCTCAGCATGATGAATCATTAAAAGAACATGCCATTTATTATATCATTCAAACACTAGTGGGATACGAGCTTAAATATTCTCTAATGGAAAAGGTGTGCTTAGCTATTGTTTTTTGTTCAAAAAATCTATGTCATTACATGCTTAGTCACCCAGTGAAATTGATATCAAAGGTTGATCTGCTTAAGTATCTGTTATCTAGAACGACTCTAACCGGATGCATGGCTAAATGGGTCATGCTTCTAAGTGAATTTGACATAGAGTATGTGGAAAAAAAGGTGATCAAAGGGAAAGTAATATCAAACTAGTTGAAAGATGATCCTTTGGAGGATTCTTATCCTTTGATTACAAAGTTTCCTGATGAAGAGGTCCTCACAATCATAGAAATATCTACTTGGATACTTTATTTTGACAGTTCATACATGCATAATGGATTTGGGGCAGGTATCCTTTTTGTGACACCACAAGGTGACTACATCCCAAAATCATTCAGGTTGGAATTCCCATGCACAAACAACATAGCAGATTATGAAGTTCTTATCAGAGGTCTCAGAAATTGTCACTAAATGGAATATCGCTCATTTACGAGTTTTCGGCGATTCCCGATTGGTCATTAAACAAGTCAATGAAGAGTTTCAAACTAAGTATGATAAGTTGCTACCCTAAAAGTGCGTGGTAGATGATTTCAAGAAGTATTTCACCTTCATCCAATTTGAATAGATCCCAAGGCTCCAGAATAAAGCAGTGGACGCTATGGCTACTATCGGTTCCTTAATTGATATGCCAAAAGATCGCACAAATCGTCAATTTTTGGTTGAATAACTCTTAATCCTAGCATATGATATCCCTAGAATTGATATGGTGTGTGATATCGTAGGTCCTGAATCACCTTGGTATCATGACATTTACACCTACCTTTGTGACAACATCTTACCTCCCGATCTTACGCGCAATCAACATAAATCCTTTATCCAACGCACCTCCCGTTATACCATAGTGGGAGATACTCTTTATCGTCCTGGGTATGATGGAACCCTTCTTAGGTGTCTAAATGAGACCGAATCCCACACCATGTTAGTAGAGGTCCATAGTGGTATCTGCGGGGCCCATTTTAATGGCATGGCCTTGGCTAGAAGGATTCTTAGAGCAGGCTATTATTGGCCAACTATGGAGCACAATTATTATGAGTTTGTTAAGAGGTCTTTTCCTTGTCAGAAACATGTGGATTTAATTCATGCTCCAACATAAAATCTATATCCCATCATCGCACCATGGCCATTTTCACAATGGGGTTTCAATTTAATCGATAATATTTACCCTCCATCATCTGATGGCCACACTTTCATCATCACAGCCACTAAATACTTTACCAAGTGGGTGGAAGCAATTCCACTCACCCAAATTAATAGTGTTCATATATCTAAATTCATCATTTACCATATCCTCTACAGGTATGGAAGCCCCTCCACCATCATTACTGATAACGAAAATCCATTCAAGAACAAGTGTGTAAAATTTTTCTGTGAGACTTATCACATCCAACATCGTTGGTCTACCCCATATTACCCCTAGGGTAATGGTCAAGCAAAAGAAACCAACAAAACCTTGATCAAAATCCTCAAAAATATGGTTAATAACACTAGTCAAGATTGGCATCTCCATCTCCATCCCATCCTTTGGGCCTACCACACTTCCATCCACACCCCTACTGGTGCCACACCTTATTCCCTTGTTTATAGCACCCAAGCTATCTTGCCGATTGAAGTCAAAATTCCATCACTCTGCATATCTTAGAAGAACCTCATAAGTGATGAAGATACTCGGGTTGCATGACTTGCTCAGCTAGAACTCTTGGATGAAAAATGCGTCAAAGCCTACAGCCATTTGTAAGCCTATCAACATTGTCTTAAGAAAACTACAATAAGAAGGTTCATCCATGCCAATTCAATGTGGGTGACCTAGTCCTCAAGGAGAATCAGTGCAATCAACAAGAGTGAGATAAGAATGGAAAATTTGAGGCAAATTGGCTAGGTCCTTATGTCATCACAACTAAGTATGGCTCAGGCACATACAAGCTTGCTACTCTTGAAGGTGAACCCTTGGAAGAGCCCATCAATATTATGCATCTGAAATGGTTTTATGCTTAAATTAGTTGGGTTGTCCTATCCTGCAAAAATACAAAAAAAGTAAAAATATTATTCAAAAAATCAGAAAAATTAGAAAAATTTAAAAATAGTAAAGAAAAATAATTCGTCCTATGGTGAAAACCATTCTTTGTGGTGCCTTGGATAAGTACATTTGGTGAAAACTTGGCAACAGGCACCATTCGTAGAGGGCTTAATCATTATCTACCTTGCGTCTTGGTTACCTTATCCTCCCATCCATCTAATCTCTAAGTCCTACCATGTCACCCCACTGATTTGTATCATTCCATCATCCTATTGTCATCCCTCGCATGGTATGTTGTGATTGAGCATTGGATGATCTATATCGCCTATCTACATTCCTGAGCTTATTATCCTTGATCTGAGCTTGTCATCATTTGTACATCTTGTCCTGTCGTTGGTCTTTCGTCATCATTTTGGCTCATCCATCATGTTGGTCACCATTAAGTCATGTCTTGTCTTTTGTCTTTTTTGAACTATGTTGCCCCTGCGCTCTCACGTAGGCAAGTTCAACCTTGTGATCCGCCCCCAAGGCATTTGTCTATCTATCTTGGTCCTTTATCATGGTCCCCATTTTTCTGTTGTCCAACTTTATCCATGGTCTTTTGTCGAACTACGAGGTCTCTACGCTTTCACGTAGGCAAGGTTGATCTTTGATCAACCCCCGAGCCCCTAGGTCTTTAGGGTGTGTTTTTCTTGCATTTTGTCATCTTGTCGTGTCATCAAGTACATCCCTATCCTAGTTGGTGCTTACAAACAAAGGTCATTACTATCATCAGATTTAGTTGTTTTCAAATATCTTGTGTCATGTTCCCTCTTTAGTTTAGTCTCCATCTTTGGTCTCAACAAGATGCATCCTTCCTAACAGACCGTGTCAACCCCATCCATTCTCTCAATCTTGTGGCAAAGGACATTCAAGTTCAATTGCAATATTTTGATGTATTGGAATTTTGTTTTTCATTTAAGCTTCCTATCACACCTTTTTGAGGTCACCATGATCCATTATATCATGGTGTGCTTTGATGGGTAAACATAGGGGTGTATCTTGATCTTTTGTTCGTTTTTGTCTTCTTGGTTGTCTTGCGTAGTACCCACCAAGATCCTTGTGGTTTTTCATTATGATAGGGCATCCTTTGTGCTTGTTGTTATCCTAATACCTGGCCCAACCAAAGTCCTTATGACTTTAGGGTGTTAGGATAGCCTTCTTGTCTGTTATGTTTTTTTTATGCATTAGACATATGTCTACCTTAGTTCCTCATACTTTGGCATCTTGTGTCTGCTGCTATAGAAAAAATCAATGCTCCTAAAATTGGAAAGTGGCATTATGATTTCATCTTCATACATTATTCCGTTGTGTCACATTTATCCCCCTCCATTCCTCTAACCTACGACTAGTGGTTTTGGTTGTGCAAACATTCACTTCCCATCCCCTTTTTCTTCTTAGGATCCGTACAATCCCGACAGGTGTAGTCTCACACCTCTTACCCATTTCTATGCATGCCCTTATTTACATTTGTATTCATTTTCATTTGATTTAGACATTGAAATTTGTAAGGCCTTCAGGTGCATTCCATCTTGCATAGCATTGTAATCTCATTTTAGTTTGTTTAGAATGACACAGGTTTTCTTATTCTGAGCACCCTAAATTCATCTCATTTTAAGTTGTTTAGATTGACATAGATTTGTTATTCTAAGAATCTTAAATTAAGTTCATTTCATTTTCATTCCATCACATATATAGTCCATCTCATTATATGCATTGCATTATAAGCATACATCACATTTTTCATTCATTACATCTTATTACATTTTCATTTCATAATCGCATTACAATGATAACGTTCATGATATACATCATAAAATTTTAAGCAAATACACATACATCACCACCTACATCATAAACCATTAGTCCATAATCATATCATACATCACATCCTACATCGCAACATGTTAGGCACCATTCATATCACATAGATCATAATATATACATACATACATCATAATTATACATCACATCTCATAATAAATCATATCCATAAAGACATCCACATATAAGCATCCATAACATCATAAATGCATAACATAAATATGGTCATTGCATCATCCATAAATACCAAAATATCCATAAAAATGTCCATCATAATGATGCATACATGTCCATCATAGGTCATCCAATAAAATACAAGTACAAAGTGCTCCTCAAAAATGGGAACCACATCAATAAGCCAGTTGCTCCCTGTCTACACTGTGCCATGGACCTCGTAGCCTCTGTCTCTATCCCCTGCCAATCCACCTTGTATCTGTCAAACATCAGGATCTTGTCCCTCTTGTCTCCTAAACCCTGAGCTACCTGCCTCAGACCTCAGTGGTGAATCCGACACTGGTGTCCTCCGTGGGGGAGTCTCTCTATAGTTTTTGTAGCCTTGTGTGTGTATACCTACTATCTTGGATGGTGTTGGCATATACAACACTGCTCGGATGTATGGTGGTACACGACATGATGGATCTAGAACTTCTATGAAGTATGTTGCCATGTAGTAGTTTGACTCCCTCATGAACTCATCCCTCTTAGTTGCTTGCATCCTCACAATGTCCCTCTCTGCCCTATACCTGTATCATAACCCCAAAATGAATCTCCTCTCCTGTTCCCATGCCTCCTGTGACATCTACAGTTGATTTTCCTATCCATATACCTGTGTCATCTCCTCTGCTAACCTATCTTTCTCATCCTACAACTACTTTATCTTCCCCTGCATATGTCTCACCTCCTTCCCTGTCATGTCTTCCTCACCCTGCGGCTGACCTATCTGATCCTGCACTGTTGTCTCTCTCTCTCTCTTGCTCTCTACAACTTCTCTAACTGCTCCTACAGTTGTGATAGTCTCTCAACACCTGTATCCCTCTCCCTCTGAAGCATCTAAATCTACCTCTTCCTTGCCTTAGCTCTCTCCAAGATCGCCTCTAACTCTCCCATGGCTACCTCTACATAATCCATCCTCTCTTAGCGCTCATCTCACTCCATCCTCAGTTGATCTTGCTCTCTATTCTACTCCTCTATCAAGCTCCTCCTATCCTCTGACTTCCTCTAGACATCTTCTAATCTGCCATCCAAATCTTGTATCATTGTCTCATATCTCACGACCTCATGTCCTGCCTCATATGCTAGAGTCCTGAAGGCCATATAATTTGTAGTCCACAACCTCTCCACCTTTTCCTATAATCTGTCTTTGTCAACCTATAGCTCCACCACCCTCTGCTCTATGATTTGCATCCTCCCTATCTCAACTTGCAATCTCTCCCTCTCTGCCTCTAATCCCCTTAGTCGCTTCTCTACAATCTGTAGCCTCGCTAGAGCTCCTGCCAACAATACGACCCAATTCTCTGGTGACAGTGGTACATAAGGCACCATGGCTAAAGGATGAACCTCTAGAGCATCCACCTCCATCGTATCTACCTACTCTCTCATCTGACCCTCCATCTCCTCCACTGCATCCTCCTTCTCTCCCATCGGATCCTCCATCTCCTCCATGACATCTCCCTCCTCTCCCATCTGATCCTCCCTCTCTGCCTCAACCTCCACCTCGCTAGCTACATCCATCCTCTAACACTCATCTCTCCTCCTACCCCTCATCATTAGGACCGGTCTCACCTCATCCTCTGCATCAAATCCCTGGGCCCCTACTATCAGGTGCTCGATCATAATCTGCATCGACCTATGTCTCGCCCACCACGCCACAAACTGTATTGTCATCCCCGCATTTGCCAACCCATTTTTCCTCTTGGGAAACTCTATCACCTGCTACTCCTCCCACATTTTCCTCTTGAACTTTGCAGTGAGTGTGTCTCCCCATAACACCTCCCGTGAAATCTGCCTGAACCTCTACAGTGTCATTGGTATATCCTACTCAATCTCTTACTTCCTCAGCACCCTGTTTGCCCTGTGCAACTCAATGATATAAGGCTCCCTCTTGACTATGTAGCATACAGAGTAGAAATGCCCCCTATGCCTCTGATCATCATGTCTCCACCCCATGAACTGTCATGTCATATACAACCTCCATGTGATATGCTTCTCCCAAAGATTATCTAATCTCCTCCTCCACCCCTCTAGGTCACCAATGTCTGCATAGCACAACCACCATCGCTTCTCTCCCCCATAATAGTAGGCTACTGGTATTGTCTCATCTATCATCCCATGTATCATAATATTTGGTCTAGTCACGTTGATATGCTCCCATGCCCATATTTGTAAGAGCGTCACATGCGTGATACTCTTTGTTCTCCGGTAGCACACTACGTGCATATCTCTGTATAACTGCACTAGCACACAGGTCCCCCATGCAAACTCTCCCTTGCGCCTCTCCATAATGTATCACACAATCTCCATAATCTTTAGACTGCAAAACCTCTCACTCTAGTCTGGCATTAGAATACCGCTAATCAGCCCACATAGGTATAGTGGTAAGGCAGGCACCCCCAATCCTAGACATATGTCCAAGTCAAGCTCCATCCCCAAATAGGCAGCCTCCTCCATGCAAACATGATCGATAGACACCTCTGTAGATCTCTCATCTCACACCGCGTCCAACTGACCATATGCCCTATAATAGGCAGCCACATAATCCTCCAAACGTCCTCTAGGGTCACTGTCATCTCCCTTGCCGGGAAATGAAAGGTGGAAGTCTCTGAACTTCATCGCTCCATTAGCATCGTCAACAATGCTCTATGTGCCCAAATGTTCAGATAGTGCAACATGTGTAGTAAGCATGCCTATGCCAATGCCTCATGATCCGCACCATTCATGGAGCAGATAGTTGTCGCTAGCACGACCGAGTGTCTCTCCCTTGTGCGTAGGACATCAAATCACCGCACCCATAAAAATCACCCATTAGCCCTTCTAATTTCATCTTTCCTTCGTCTTCCTAACTCCCCTACCCCAGGTCGGTTCCCTCAATCAATCTCCCATTTTCCTTCCCATTTCTTGTTTCTTCTCATTCATCTTTTCTCCACCCGTGGTGGGAGTTTATGCTCATCCTCGGGGTGAGTTAACCCCTTCGAGGGGCATTCCCACCCGAACAAGTGGTTTTTCCCTTTATCTCAGGGTGATCTTGCCTCTTTGGGTGAGACCACCCCTGCCTTGGGCCTTGCCCGTGGCAGGAGCACCTGGTGACAGCCTCACCTACAGGAGCATGCCCCCACCCATGGAGGCAGACACGCCTCTGCGAGGGGGGCACGACCGCCCCATGCGATACACCTGCCTGGGCACAGGCGACGCTCCCGCCCCTCGAGGCGGATTCACCCCTCAATGGGGGGCGCTAGCGCCTAATGCAACAAATCAACCCCTATGGGAGGCATGCATTCACCTCATCGCTCCTGATCTGGCTCCAATTTTCTTAGGCGAATCTGCTTAAGAAGATTCACCCTTCTTTCTTCTTCCGACGAATTTGCTCGTGCCACGAACAACTTTGCCTCTTCGTGCCAAAACCCTTATTGGGGAAATTTTGGCTCTTCAGATGGGCAAATCACCCATCCCTTAACAACCCATTTCCCATCCTATTCTATTATAGCCTACTTAGACCCCACATTTTTCATATATATCAAAAATCAAATAAAAATTACAACAATGGGGTTTTGCTCTAACCTGGCAGGGTATCGAGTACTCATGGTAGAACCGTTGTATCTCCTTGCCTCGTTGGATGATCATGTCCTCAAACTCATCCTTGTTGTCCCCTCCACTGTCATACTCGTGGGCCATCCTCATCACCCTCCTTCCCTCTCCTTTTCTCTCTTTCTCTATCTCCAATAGTGAAAATGTTGAATAGTAATTTCTAAAAATTACTATATATTCACTTTTCCTCTTTTTAAATTTTGGGCATTTTTTTCCCTTTATTTAAATTTATTTTCCTCTAATTAATCCCCTATCTTCTATGGGCCTCCATTTGCGCCTCGTTCATCCGTTTTCTTCCATTCAAAAGTCTTTTTTCTGGATTTTTCAAGCTCTTCTACGTGGTTCCGTTCGTTTCTTCATATTGAAAAGTCACCCGAGGCCCCCTTTTTCCTCCCCATCCACCCTCTCGAGAGGGCATACCCTACCATTTTCATCCATTATACCATCCTATCCATTTATCCATGACATCAGGGTAGGTTCTTGCATTTTCTTCCAATTTGCACCTCCAACCATCCTTTCAGTGCTAGGGCATCACCTTTCTAGTCTATTCCTTTATCAAGTCAGCTATATTTTATTTTTCTTCAAAACACTATTATTCTAACAATATTTTGAAGAGGGACAAAATGTAGACATCCAAATTTGACCCTTGCCATAAGGTCAAATTTATCCCTTTCATCCACCCGCTTCGTCTTCTCCATTAACACTAATTAAACTATTTATTTGATTAATGTTTCCCTTTTCCCTAACATTCCTAAGGTACTGAATTCAATTAATTAAATACCTTATCATTAGCTTTTTCTTCTTTAAATTAAATAAATACTCTTTTTTATTTGATTTAGTCATTTAACCTTTATGAATTTAAATCAATTTTAAATTCATTATTTTCTCTCTCCTAGTCCCATCCTCCATAACCCATCCTTAATTTGGATTAATCTAATTAATCTATAATTATGGATGTGCACATCCTTAACTAGGATTAATGTCACATCTCCCAGCACACCCCACTTGTCTTAATCCTTCTTTTACCACCCAATCCCTTGTTTGCACAACTTAACCACTTGATTAGGTCAACCTAATCTCTATGCTATTTATGGAATTCCATAAGTTAACCCCTTTCATTAAATGCTTCCCTTTTTGGAGAAGGCATCCCCTTCCCAAGGTGAATTTTTAATTCACTTTTATTCTTCTAAGGACTTTTAAGGAATTTTTAATTCCTCAAAGGTCACTTCAACCACAAGGGGACAAGGAACTCTGTTATGAGGAGATCTTGTTCAATCCCAAGGTACTAGGAAAGTACCTCCACCTCACTTCATTTTGGCCACATCATCCACCACATGTCAGGAGAGGAGGTCTTGTGAGTTCACAACTTACCCAAGCCCTTGATCTTGTCCAAGGCGGCTGCATCTTGACCCTTCATTACTTAGAGGCTTTTCCCCTAAAATTGGAGGATTTTCCCTCATTTTGCAACATTCAACAATTTCACTTTGAACACTCAAGCATTCAAGCCATCACTTGCACTCTCAAACATCCACCATTGTTGCAATCTTTGAGCTCACTTTGCATCCATTTTGTGCATCTATCAACATACCCACATTCACTATTGCAATCCTCACTTCATCCACATCATTTTGCATTCACTTTTGTGTCATTTCCATTGAAGTATCACACACAACCAAACAATCAATAGGGCCAACCAAAGGATCAACTTGAGCAAGGTAATATCATTCATTTCTTACATTTGTTCAAGTTTAACTCAAGCCTTATCTGAGGTGTGGTTGTGATTTCTCTTTCCTTGCATTTTGATTGTATTTTTCACTTTAAGTTAAGAAAATTTCATTGCACACATTTTCTAACGACATAATTAGGAGATTACAACTCAATAACTCAATAATTGAGAATGTTCTCTAACTCAACCCCTTTTTGTATTAATTCAATGGAAATCATTGATGTCAAAAATAAAATTCACCAACATTCAAATGGTCTATATGTAAATACAAATCTAGTTCTTCATTTTTATTTAGAAATTGAAGAATTCTCTCATGCTTTTTCTTGTAATCACATGTGAATCAATTAGAGATTGAATGTATTTAAATATCATGACATAGAAACATGTCACACAAACATGTCTTAAGTTTATCCATAATGTCTAGTATAAATGGGTGGGATTAATAATAGCATGGATGATACCAAAAATAGAATTTGTGTATTATTACTAACTAACAACAATATATTATTTTGATTCATTCATCATCACATCCAATGATCTACAATTGAATTCCTTAATAATCTTGCCATCATGATAATGTATGTGGTTATTTAGCATTTCATTTCAAATGGTGACAAGTTAATGTGGCTCCTTTAGACCCATGTTTATCCCCTTTGATTTTAATTATCTATCTCTATCTATCCTTCTAAACCTTATCCTTTTATCCATTTTCCTTTCTCATTATTAAGGTAGGTTAGATTACCTTCTGATATCTATTCTAAGTAAGGGGTTTTACTACCTATCAATCTATAGAAACTTAATCACAATAGAATGCACATGTAGAAACCAAAAGCATTACTATTTTATTTATTCAAAATAAATGTGTCCTTACATGCTACAACTTGATGAAAATAATTCCTAACTCTTAAACACACATACACTTAATCTCACATGCTCAACCAACGATGACTTAAAATCTAGACTTACATAACATGGTTCATAATGAACTATATAAGAGTGGTATATCCTCTACTTCTCAATGTATTCCTATTTTTTTGGTTCCTTGTCTTTGGGGAAACTTTTTGCCTATCCACTAGCCACTCTAACATTGTGATAAAAATTTGGTTGACTAAATTGTGACTGTATTCTCAATGGAAACATATTTCCCTCTTTTGATGAGAAAAAAACCATTTTTTCTTTCTTTTTATCCACGACCTATGATGATATCATCCTTTCTCCCATTACACATATTTGCACCTTATTGAATTATCTTTCCCATGTAGGGTACATTACTATAACATAATACTTGTATTCTTACACTTTAGATTGTTGTTCTCATGTAATGTAATTGTGTCCTTGGAAGAAAATTCACCACAAATTAGGGGGCATCAAGATTTGTCTTCCCTAACACAATGTGTAATTGCATGAAATTTAACCATGTTGCAATGTTACATCGATGGCATTATGAGCCCTCCTCGCATTCTTGATTATATGTTATGTATTTTTTATCTTCATCACCACTAGGGAGCTATCACCTTATCTATACTGATGTGTGCTTGTGCTCTTGGATTCACTATTTGGTCCATATGCCACTCGAGTGTCTTACACACTTACATTGTTGTTCTTAGAAAATAAATTCCACAACACCACTATTAGTTTCCCATTCTCGGGGAAATCTTATTCCTTGAATAAATGTTTTAACATATGAGATTTACATGATTATTATTTGACACAATTTGCTTACTTGATACATAATGCATTTATTTACAACTATTATTTTATGACTTACATGCCTACATGCATACATACCTAGCAAGTACATTTAAATTTAAAGTACTATTTCCACCTCTCCTTACAATTTCATCTATCTTATAGATGGAACCATTTGTAAGTGGATGTATCCTAAAAATCACATCATTGAGCGTGTGTGTCACATAAATTACACTAAAATAATTAAAAATATAAAAATAAAAATTCCAAAGTGTAAAAGAATGAAGTGTAGAACAATATTATATTATTTTTTTCCAAATTTGGACAAGCAGGTCAAAATTTATTAAAAAATTTGATACATGTCTTTGATAACTATGGAAACATTAGTGAAAGAACTTAAAAAATAAATCTGCTAATGTAGTTCAAATTCTAAAAAAAAAAAATGGTTGGAAAGCTTAGAAGATGTGTGAAATTATGGTGGTAATTCTACTAAGATTTTATTTATAATGTGTAAACCTGATGACGAGCAAGTTGATAAATGAGAATGGAGGAAAAAATTACATAAAATGAGGCAAATGAGTCATCCAAGCCTAAGTACAAGCCAAAACATGTATGTGTTTCGTGCAAGCTAAACTATGCATGTGTTTTGTGGAAGCCAAAATACATACATGGCTTATGTAAGCCAAAATGTGTACATTTTTTGTGCAATCCAAAATATGCTCAAGTTTTTTCATGCACTAAAATAATCTTGTTCTTGAATATTAATTTCCAGCTCTCTCTCTCCCTCCACCTCTATCTCTAGCTCTCTTTGTAAATCTCTCTTTATCAATATTCCTCTCTTTGTGCCTCCATACCTCCCCCCAAAATATCTCTATCCCTCTCTCTCCCTCCAAATATTTGTATCTCTCCCTACCTCTTCATCCCTCACTCCTCCCCTTTGTACTCTTTTTCTCAAATCTCTATCTATCTCCCTATTTCCCTCCTTCCTTTTCTACTCATTTTCTCCTATGTTTATCTCTTTATCTATTTATACCTAACTCTCCCTATCTTTAATTCTTCTTTCTCCCTATATGCATCTCTCTATCTCTCCCTATCTCTAATTCTTTTTTCTCTCTATCTGCATCTCTCCCTCCCTCTCTCCTTAACTCTCCCTACCTCTCTATCTCTCTCAACGTGTCTCTATCTAGGTTATAATTGCTTATGTTTCTAGGAAGAAAATGTCTCCCCTATGCTCAAAAAGTCATCTTCATAAGAGAAAGTGTGTTATAATGTACTCATGTTCCTATGAAGATGAAAATAATATTTGTACATCTCTCTCCATATTTCTTTCCCTCCCTGTCTTTTTCTCTCCCTCCCTCTCCCTCTCACTCCTAAATCTATCTTTCTCTAATACACTTGTATTTCTATGAAGAATTTAGCTTTCAAAGTTTAGGGTTTATGGTTGAGAGTATATTGTTTAGGATTGAGGGTATACATTTTTTAGTGTTAATTATTAATGTGAGTATTTAGGGTTTAGTGTATAGGGTTCAAGGTGCATCTCCTAGTGTTTAAGGTTTAGGGTTTAGGTTTTATGGTTGTTGATAAAGGGTTGAGGGTCTACCTACCTCTTTATATATCATATCACATCTCCCCCCTCTGTACTCTCCCCATATCTATTGTTCTCTATCTCACTTCTCACTCGACCCTTGATCTACCTCTCTCTATCTAACATATCTCTCTCTCCACTATATACCTCTCTCTCCATATCATATTTCTATATATCTCCCCTTCCTACCTCTCCCCTCATCCCTCTTTATCTACATCTCACTCACTCCCTATTTATATCTCCATTTTCTCTATCTCACATCTCTCTTTCTATGCCTCTCTTTTATTTATCTCACCTCTCTATGTTTGTATCATGTGTCTCTCTCTCCTATCTCACTTTAATATCTCTAAATTATTCATTATTTAGGGCATAGGGCCTATGGTTTATGGGGTTGATGGTTTATGATGGAGAGTTCAGAGTTGAGGGTTTAGGTATTAAATTTAATTATGTAGGTTTTAGTGTTAAATTATTAATGTTGTGTTTTAGGGTTTAACATATAGGGTATAATGTTTATGTATCAGGGTTTAGGTTTTAGGGTTTAGGATTTATGGTTGACAATATAGGGTATATCATGATTTAGGGTTGAGAGTATGAGATTGTGTTATAAGGTTTAGGTTTGAGGTTATATGAGCCTTGAGGGTTGAAGGTATAAGGTTTAGGCTCGAGAGTATAAGATTGAGTTATAAGGTTTAGGTTTGAGGGTATATGAGCCTTGAGGGTTGAAGTTATAAGGTTTAGGGTAGAGTGTATAGGTTTTTCAACTTTAGGATGAGTGTAGGGTTTAGAGTTGAGGGTATATGATCTATTGTATAGGGTTGAGATTATATCATTTATGATTGAGTGTATAAGGTTGAGGGTTCATCCTATAGGCTTTAGGGCCTAGGGTTGAGGGATATGGTTTAGGGTTGAGGGTATATGATATAGGATTTAGGGTTGAGTGTATATGGTTGAGGGCTTATTATATAGGCCTTAGGGTCCAATTTTGAGGGATAGGGTTTATGGTCAAGAGGGTATATGGTATAAGGTTGAGGGTTGAGGGTTTATTATATAGGCCTTATGGTCTAAGTTTGAGGGATGGGGTTTAGGGTCAAGAGGGTATATGGTATAAGGTTGAGGGTTGAGGGTATAGGGTATAGGGTTGAGTATATGGTTAAGGGTTTAACCTATTGGCTTTAGTTCTTAGGGTTGAGGGATAAGATTTAGGGAACTGACAATATAGGGTAAAGCACTTAAGATGAAAATAAAATGATGATAAGATGCTTAGAATAAAAAATCTAAACACTTAAGATAAAAATGTAATGATGATAAGATGCTTAAAATAACAAATATAAACACTTAAGATGAAAATGAAATGATGATAAGATGCTTAAAATAACAATTCTAAACACTTAAGATGAAAATACAATGATGAGAAGATGCTTATAATAAAAAATCTAAAGACTTGAGACAAAAATGAAATGATGAGATGAGTTGGAGGGTAAACCCACAAAACTAGTTTACAATTCCAGCGAGGAAGGAAAACTTGCAAAAAAAATTGGTTTTTAGGGGTTCAAATGAACATCTAGCTTGAGAAAACCCATTAAATGTTGGGTCCCACATTTCTTGAGAAAAGAAACAAAGGAAAGGGTTGTGGAAAGGGGGTTTGCTCGAACCCCCTTTTCCCCCTTTTCCCCCTTCTCCCCCTCTGGCACCAAAAATCTCTTGAATTTTTCCCTTCGAAGCTCGAGTTGAGGATGAAAATGGAGGAGACTTCACAAACCCAATTGGATGATGGTAGTCCTTAAAACAAGCTATCCAACAAATATAATTTTAATATGTTTTGATTTTATAATGTATTTGTTTTTTAGTTTGATTAAACATAGGTTTTTCATTGAAAATCAAGCTCTTTGTTTTGCACATGTGGAAAAATAGCAGATTATCAAAAAAAATTTTTAATAATATCAGTACACTAGATATTGAAGTCCTTGATCCAACAATTTTTTTTTGAATTTCAATACATACAAAAATGTTATGTTGTATACGGTCCGCCTATGTCTGAATTGTAATTGGTTTGACTTCAAAACTTGAGTAAGGAAAAAATATTCAATAAAACACTATGAAACCAATTGGAAGCACTAGATATCATAGATAAAAATCTAAATTAAAAAAAAAAAAGAATTTTATCCTTCATGGAAAAAAATTTATGTTGCATATGGTGAGCGGACCACTCCTTAAAAATAGTGTTTATTGAAAAAACTAGTTTTTGAAGGAGATGGAAAAAGAAGTGCAATATGATTCCAATTTTTTTGAAAAAAATATATTTAGAATCTACAGACAAAATGTCAGAAATCACTAGTTTGCATTATCTTCAAATTCCTCACGGTTTAGCCACTATAAGTGTCTGAAAGTGAAGATTTAGTTAGAAAAATCAATTCAGTATCCAGTTTGGCCAAAAATTGTAAACCAGTATTGTGGGATCACCTTGGATTGAGATGAAGAATAGGTGATCATCTTAATGCATTGAGTGTAGAGACATATGGAATAAATAGAGAATGAATATGCACATACAATCCACGATTAGGAAAGAGAAAAATTATGGTGACGAGAAAAAAAAGGGATGGGATGGGATTAGGTGTGTTTGGAATGCAGTAATTGAACTACAATGTAGAGATTATTTAATTTGATAATGCATGCAATACTATACACCAAGGTATGAGAAAGCAAGGTGGTTGCATATCACATGCATAAGATTGACACAAAAAACACATAGGTTGATGATATAACATTTAAGATTGAGTACATATGGGGGATCGGGGGTTCATCCTATAGGCTTTAGGGCCTAGGGTTGAGGGATATGGTTTAAGATTGAGGGTATATGATATAGGGTTTAGGGTTGAGTGTATATGGTTCAGGGTTTACTATATAAGCCTTAGGGCCCAAGGTCGAGGGATAGGGTTTACGGTCAAGAGGGTATATGGTATATGGTTGAGGGTTTAGTCTATAGGCTTTAAGGCTCGGGGTTGAGGGATAGGGTTTAGCGTCGAGGGTATAGGGTATAAGTTTTAGGGTTGAGGGTATAGGGTTTAGGGTTGATGTCACAAAAAATGAACTTAAAAAGCTACACCACCTACAAGTTGCATTTATCTTTATCAAATTGTAAAAAATTATTCAATAATATTATTGTTGTTCATAGTTGCCCAAATATATTTAGAAGTTTATCAGTTAAATCTAAAATGTACTTTCATAAATTTTAAACATCAAATTTTAGAATGTTATGATATGCATTTGACCTAGTTTTTCTATTGCAATAATATCCAAGTCAATACATGGTGAACTAAGAAAGGCTCATTTGATTATTCTCACGAGAGTATTAAGATACATGAAGAGTACATGTGATTAACATTTTTTTAGATGAGATTGGTGAAAAAATTAAACTTGTTTACTACTATCATTTAGATTGGGGAGGATTCCAAGTGAGATAAATTATAAGATATTGTTTCATGCCTAATGGAATCATAGTATGATGAAATAGCAACAAGCAATTTCTATGTACAACACTTTAAAGTTTTGAAGAAGAATATATATCAACTTTGTGTGCTACTATAGAGGTAATTTCGAAAAGAAAAGTAATGGGATGAAATTCTCTTTAAGATCTATTCACCCATAATTCTATTTTATAATAATTAAAGTTGAATTTTTCTCATCAAAGATCTAAAATTATGGAAGAACTAATTATATTGGTATAAAAATTTATTTTATATGAGAGAAGACACAATTGGGGGTAAGGTAGAATATTGTTAATAAATGAATTTGGTGAGAATATCTTTGCAAATCATCATCTTTAATAAATTTGAATATTTTTATTAAAATCTAATGTATTGTAAGGAAAAGAACGATCTAAGGAGAATAATGTGAGTATTGGAAACATACCAATAAAATCTATAACAAGTCCACCATCAGAAAAATTACCTATGGACTTATTCAAATGGTTTTTTCATAGGGAAGTTATATGGTTTCACTAAATATACTAAAACTAGAGATAGTAAGGATTATCTAGGAGATATCTTTTGCATGAATTAAATGCACACTATCAACTATGAGAATAACTATAAACAATGTAATAAGTTTCCTATACTATATAGTGGTGCTCATGTACTCAATATCTTTAATAAAAATGTTGAAAAACATAACTCAAAGATGCATTTGGGTATATATTGGTAATATAAAATATCTAAATATATAATCAAAAGATGCATATGGGTTTATATTTATAATATTTATATAATTCAATTTTTTTAAATATTAATTTGTTTGAAAAAATCTTGTGGTACTAACTAATTGATGTTTTATACATAGAGTTTTCTAAGTTGGAGGAATCCTAACTCTGTGGGTTGGCAGTCGATGAGAATTCCAATGGCTTGGTAGTCGAGTTTTTTATTATACTAGGAGATCAACTCCTATATATGCAATCTCATCAATTGTTTCATTTAGAAAATAATCCTCTTCAAGCTATCAAAAATGATCAAATGCATATCATGCAATTTCATTCCTTCTTACTCATCATTGTCACCAAGTAACTTTACTCAATCATCCAAAGTAGCCACAACAAGGAGATATTCAAATCAAAGAATCAAATGCAGCTCCAGGGCCATCAAATGCTCAACCTCTCATGCAAAGATGTAAACCAATCCTCCCTGACATGAACATCATTGCAGATTCTAAAACATCTCCTCCACTTGATCAGATTATGTGCAAAGAAGGAAAAAAAGATAGTTTTTCAATACAAAAGGCATGAAGTAAATAGTTAAAATGTATTTCTTTTTATAAATCCATTAGATCATGTGCAAAGAATGAAAAGAAGATAGCTGCTCAATATAGATGTTAGGGAGTAAAGATTTAAAATGTATTGCTCTTTGTAAAAGTCAACTGTTTTTGTTATTTTTGTTAGTTGACATATGCATACTTTCCCATATTTAGCAAGAATTTTGTAATCCAATAGGAAGAGTCGGTCAACTATTGGAAAAATGATTGGTTATACTCAAAATATATCAGTTGAAATTTTGTATCATCTACAAAGAAACTGATAACAAATATTGTAACCTTTATTATTATATAATATAAATAGTTATCTAAACAACCTTTTATCAAAAAAATGATCAATTGCATACTTTTAGGTGATTAGCCTCTATCCTCATTGATCTTGTTAGGTATAATGAGATAAATGAGGTAAGAAGTGCATTTTTTTGAAAGATTTAAAATACATTTTAGCTCATCAATTTTCTAGTACTTCTTATAGGCATAACATTCCATTATATCACATTTCTATGATAAAATATGCAAAATATTTTCTATGCTACATGAATATCCCCACATTTTGTATGCAAGACTATGGATATTTGAAGACAATTTGATTGATAACTCAATTTGAGATAAAAATTACAACACTTTCCAAAGATAGGCAAGTTTCCAATACAAGGAATGATGGAGTTTGTGATTTGCATGGAAAGTTTCAAATTGTCTCTACCATAATCCATTGGAATTTTTAGAGTTGTTAACTTATTTGAATTTACCAAATGACTAATTATTTTCCTTTGATCAACCACTTGAGAAGAGTTGAGTTAATAACTTGCTTAGAACCTAGTGCACTTTAGCATTTATGAATTTAAATTTCTTAATTGGCTTGCTTTTCCAAAGGTTGTGAACTCATATAAAAGTACACATTTTGGGTAGAGTTATTAACTTGTACAAAACACCATTATTTCAAAGATGGTTATGAATTTATTTATTTTGTCAACATTTATCACTAGTTCACAACTTGTGTTTCTTATTTTAGAGAAAGATATTAATTTTCCAAGGAATTTTGATTATTGTTACGCTATCAATATTTACTTCTCTTATTGATCTCTGAGGAGTTAACAACTTCTATAAAACCGCATATTTTGAGAAGACTTATTAACCTTCAAAAAACTTTTGATCAAGCATCTATCAATATTTGAAATAACTTTCAAACCTACAAATTCTAAGACTCATATGTCAAGCCTTTGAACACAATAGAGAAAACAAGCATAAATTTCAATTGAATTGATATTTTCTCATGAAACTTAGGCACATTGTCAATAATGAATCAAAAAACCTCCATTCCAAACCATTTTTCCCTAGTTGCTATGAAACTCTAGATTTAATTATCTCTGTAAATCACCCTATGAAAAATTAAAATTTTAAAACCTCCTTCTTCATTTGTAGGAATAGATATTATATCTAACGTGCTTCAACAAAATAGGTACATTATGATAGTGCCCATGTTTTGTAGATGTACACATATATCTTTTTTTCTTATCTCTTTCACCATTTATTTATATGATCTCTCTCCCTATTCCAAAAAAATGGAAATATGTTAAGTAGAGGATAAACTAGTCCTATAGTTCATTATGAATCATATTATGTGATTCTATTATAAGCCATAATTGGTTGAGCATGTGCGATTAAGTGTATGTGTGTTTAGGAGTTAGGATTTATTTTAATCTTATTGTAGCATGTAAGGACATATTTATTTTGAATTAATAAAATAGTTATGTTTTTGGTTTCTACATGGCACTTACTATTGTGAGTAAAATTATATAGGTTGGTAGATGGTATAATCCTTCATTATAAACACTTACCTAGAATATATATCAAAGTTTAATCTAACATAACCTAATAATGAAAAAGGAAAATGGATAAGAGGATAAGGGTTAGAAGTAGAGATAGAGATTGATAAGTAAAATAAAAGGGGTAGACATGGGTAGAAAGGAGCTGAATTTACTTGATACTATTTGAAATGAAAGGCTAAATAACCTCACCGAGAAAAGAACAATGTTCATGTCACCAAAAGGAGAAGAAGCTTCTTGCATGGAGATCTTCAAAGTAGAGGTTTAGTTATATTTTTATCAAGGAGAGCCTAAAAAAAGATAGTAGATCAATATTCAATATTAGTGGCTCATGCAACTAGGAGGGTGAAAGCATTACAAAGGAATCTCAACTCACTCTTGATCTATTCTTTTATGTTTACTTTGATTGTTTCACCCTATAGGAAGGGTACTATGGGAGCGAGGAAATAATAGTCACTTGTACAAATGGGGATTACCTCCACCCCTAACAATATAGCAAAAAAACCAAGTGGAGGCACCTTAATTATTCTAGGTAATTTTCAACACACTTAAACAAACCAGTAATACTATGATTCAAGATGCTTCAATGTTTACTTCTCTAATAATAATGAGACTACCACCACCTTTCTCAATGATTTGGACTTAACTAGTCCTATGTTTTTACCTTGAATTGACCATTCCAAGCCAAATAAAATAGAACATAAGCTTTGTAGGTTGAAAAGAGGTGATGTTGATAGACATTATTTAGGACTTCAATAGGCTAGGAAGGTTCTTCTTTGGTCAAATCCCTATTACTAATTCAACAATTTGGTAAAAAGGATTAGACACAATTTTTTTAGCATGGAGCGATGCCTAACATATTGACTCAAATTGATAATGTTACTATAATGCTCTATAGTTGGTTTATCTATTAAATTTCAAATGGATTATTTTATAAATGCATGTGAATTAGGGTTTGTGCAAATAGACTTATAATGAATAGTTAGAGGGGGCTTACTTCTGGTTTAAAATTTGAAATTTCAAGTTATAAGATCATTTTTACATATGTCAAACAAAACAAGATTATTCCATTCTTATAAACTTGATCTAAAATAATAAATGGATAAAATATCTTCTTCCAATAAAAAATAAAATAAAAATCTAAAATGATTCCTATAAATATTTACAAATGAATTTGCTAATTAAAATGTACACTCTTTACCTCTTTTTATATATATACTGATCTTTAATCTAAGTAGGACCATATTTCCTAGGCGAGAATGATTCAGATGGTTATTTTATTTCATATATTTAGCAGGATGAGACTATCATTACTCTTTTTGCACTCTTGATAAAGGCAAGATGCATGTTGTTTCTAAGTTGTGGCAGGGCATGTAATCTATTGAGGGAATCATGGTGATGACTCCTTCCTGTTAGTTTTATGATCAGATGTAATGCACATAAAATTAATTAAAAAAATCAAACACAAAACACAACAGATACCCTGGGAAAACCCTCCAACCTGAGGGAGAAAAACCCAACCAATATATCTCTTATATATTGATAGAATAAGCTCAGAAATTTACTTACAACTCAGGCATAACATAATGCCTATGTAATACAATTAATAGCACCTCTCCTACATGAAAAGATACAAATGAATATGTTTCTCCTTGTAATTGATCTGTTACTAGATCTACTACTACAGGAGATGATCTACTGCTACAGGAGATGATCTTAGCCTTCAAAGAACAACAATCTTCTCTTCTACAGAAATCACTATCTCTCCTCTATATAATTCACACTTGACTCCAAGGAATGATAATGAACTGAATGAATGAATGATACAATGCAATGGATGAATGTGAATATATACAAGAGGAAGAGAGATGCATCACTGCAAGTTGAACATGTCGGCCTCTAATAGAAAGACGCGCCTCTAAGTCTCATGAAGTCGACTTCTAGAAATCGTGACCCTACATGAATAGATGTCGGCCTCATTAAATAAAACATTTCTTTATTAAATTTGAGCTTCTTCATAATCGTGCCTTTTCATAAATTGAAGTCTCTTATAAATTAAATAGTCGTTGGCTATTATTTAATTTATCACATGCTGGAAGAAGACCACGATGCTGCCATAAACATCAACACTCCCTCTCAGCTAGGGAGGATTCTTCTAGCTATATAAGACATATCACCTCATCGTGATGATGAAAATCATGGCTACACCCATGTGAGAAAGAGCATATCACCTCATCGTGATATCAACCACCATGGCTACACCCATATGTGGAAAGGAGCTTATCACCTCATTGTGATATTAACCATCATGGATCTCCCATGTATGGAAAAGGAACATATCACCTCATCATGATACTAATCATCATGGCTCTCCCATGTATGGAAAATGTACATAAGTTCCCATCACTTAAACGTGATATCGTCACCTCACCGTGACATTCACCACGGATCTCCTAGAGGGTGAAAAGAACTAGTATAAGAAAATCACAAACTCTCTCACGTGATGTTTTCATGGCATCGCACACATGAAATCCACCATGGCTCTCCCAAAGGGTGGAAACAAGGGCTTTCACCTCAAATCTCAAAGAGAAATGCATTAACAAGGGCTTGCACCTCAGATATCTCTCAAAAGAGAAATGCATTAAAGAAGATCACTGATGCTAAGACTCCCTCTTAGCTAGAAAGCTTCACATAACTTTGATTGTCACAATGGATGACATTCGACTCCATCGATTGTCCAAATAATCCTGTAAGGAGCTTCCGAAGCCACACTGCTTCTCTAGTTGCCACACAAGTTGTAATGTACTCAGCCTCTGCTATACTCAGTGCCATAGAAGACTGATTCCTACTACACCAGGATATCATCATAGACCTCAATTGAAACAACATCCAAAGGTACTCTTTTGATCAACAACACAACCATATCCTTTAGGTTCAGTAGGCTCCCTTTGAATCTTCAAGCACTTGCATCAACTTCCTGACCTCATCATCCAAGATTTCCTGCAACGCTTGCCTTAGAGAAATGGTTTCTAGCACACACCTTTGTAGAGATTTAGGGCTATCCTCTTCAACCTCATCCCAAATCACTCTATTCTGAATAGGTTTGCGGAGCTACCAATGTTAAATTCAAGTTGACTGACTTGAACAATTCTGATCTCAACTGCTGAAGAGGTACTTCAAGGATTTAGCATTTGGCCTTGCACACTACAACCCTTACTTATTCTCAACAAGTCATAGAACTCCCTCTGAAGATTAATTCTCCTCTTTGAAGAGATGTCTTCAGTCATTCACTCAAACTCATGGCTACAAGCAGTGTCTCCATTCTTCAACCTACATGATGCATCAAGCTCTTCTTGAAAGCAATCTCTTATGCTTCTTGATCCATCCTGAAAGCATTAAGAAGAGATTAATAATAGTTCATGGAACTCGAACAAAAGTACCATTGCTAGAAGCATACATGATTGACTATCTCAATGTTATATAATAACTACATAACAATTCATGAACATTATTCAACCATGTAATACTTATCTCATTGGAATCAAGATCTCCTAAGTAACCCCAAATAATTAATTCATCATTCATCTTTGTTGTTCTGACATGTCTTTCTTCCATTTTCTTGGAAGAGCTAATCTCAGCATAACAAAATA
>CM021100.1:762415253-762583437 GCA_007115665.2 Sequoiadendron giganteum
GAAAACTCTATTGTGATCAACCATGCAGTTGAAAAAAACCATAAAATAGCTATTTGTCAGCAACATAACTTTCATTTCACCCTCTGGATTCCAATTTTTCCAAGCCCATGACTCCAAGAATGGGAGTGAGACACACATTCCCATAAATTTTCATATCAAAGCATGATTAGAAAAATACTCAACGTCCTCAACGATTGATTCTGGTTGAATCACTAGAACAAGCCTATATTTGCTCCTTTCTAGGAAACCATTAATTTTTGGGATTCAAGGGCCTCTAGACAAATTAAACCCTCCCACCCCCAAATCATTATACATAAAGTTATTCTCAACAACCCTCTTTGATGGAGATGGTGATTTCACTCCTAAAGAAACACAAAAATCCAAAGGGGATTTATACCCAGATGCTTATCCATAGCCCATCACCAGGAGAAAAATGAAACAACACCCTTATACCTCCCTGTGATAGTTCACCAAACACCAAATGAGCAACATAAATGAATAATACAAAGGAAGAAAAAATCACCAAACCCTGAACATAATAAAATACCCCCTTCCAAGCAGAAATTAACACCCTCAAGTCAAATATCTCCCCCCCTTACACTTACAAAAGTAGTCTACCTACATGCAGATTACGACCATTAATGGTCACGAGCTTGCAAACAACTCCCGTACCCAACCAAAAATACCATCCAACTCAAAATCGAGTAGTGAGTTCGCCAAGGACAACATTTCAAAATCAAGGTATCGAGATCATTTAAGTTGCATATAAATTATATTTTAAATAAGAATGATATTGTTCCAAAAACAAATAATTATTTTTGTTCAACTAATAGGGATACCATGATTAATTTTTGGTCAAAAAAAGAGTCAATTTTAGGACACTTCTCACTAGACATGTTGATGTGGCAATAAGTGTGATGAGTCACACCTCCAAACCTTGATTGTAGATAGATAAGAGGCTAGTTCACATTTCTAAAAAATGAATTTCCTATGATATTCCATGTAACCGCTACATGCTTGCAAAGTTAGCCCACACAACTACTAGTCCCTCTCATCTAGCACTTAAAGACCTATATTCATACAAAGCAATTTGGAATGAATCTACCTCCATACTACTTATTTGAGGAAATTTCAAGGTTTGGGTATTAGTGTTTCTCTTTTCAAACTTCAAATGCTTCAATGTGGACTTACATGTAATTTAAACCCCATTTTTTCCATGATTAAAAGAAAAAATCACATTTGCAATTAGGATTAGTTTAGAAATATTGTATCTATTTTAACTTATTTTTCACTAATAGTAAATTATACATGTCCATAAGGCACAAAATCCCATAAAAAAAAATTCAAAATTTTAGAAAGTTTAATGATACATGTCATTCACTTACTCTCTAGGGAGGCCTCAAGATCTTCCCATTCTTTATCTACTATCACTTCAATATTCTTTAGTGCTCTAGATAAACACTTCTACTTGATGGTGTATCTATATGAATTCCCTAAACCTAGGTTATATGATATTCCTTGAACCTTGGCTATATTATATTTCCTAAACCTGTGTCATGGTCATCTAAATGAGGACCTCAAATACACTAAAGGATTAAAACACCTTACACATCATCAATGTATGACATATAGGACCATTCATTAAACATCAACTCATCATGGCTCTTTGTTTCCATCAAGTAGAATTTTTTATGGGCATAGATTTGTTAAACTATCATCAATCGGTTAGGTCAATCCCTATAGAATCAACTGTCTAACTTGGGTCTTTAAATATGTTATTATTTTCCTTAATGCATCTAGTTATTCCTTATGTCTCTTTATACTTATTTTCAAACAATATCATCAATCTTCTATGTGGTGCTAGTTCTACTCCTGATTCTTAATAAGTCCATTTTGTAAGGTGATGTATCCTAGAGCTTCTTGACATAAAATTTGGTTCTTATTAATCCTTTTGTGCTTCTATACTCATGCCTTGATCCATATCCATGAATTGCAATATTGGGACCACATATGGTGTCGCTTCTATTATTATCTTCAATATGATTTATATTGGGCCTTGATTGATTCAAGTGAGCCTATAAACCACTTCAATATTTTCAACTATTCTTTTAGTTTTTTAAACTTCCTCTTTGGGGGGCTCTAGTTCTAGTCTTGGATAGAAGTTCAAAATTGTGACACACTTTTATAAAGGACATAGCTAACAAAAACACAATTTTTCATTTTGGACCACCTAAAAGTGATATTAATGTTTTAAATTTTAAAACTAATGAAATGTAGAACTCTTAATGTAATTTATGTTTATAATTAAAAAAATTGTTGGATATATGTCTTCATAATTTAAGCGAGGAAGTTTAAGTACCGTATTTTAAAAAAATCAAGGTTAATGGGATGTCGAAAAATAAGAGCAAAACAAAAATCTCTAATTTATCACCCACATAGATAACTTGAAAATATAGTGCATGAAAAGAAAAATTGAATATTTAATTTTGAATATATTTTTTTTAAGTCTAGCTTAATCAAATGTCATGTCTTTCATGGGATGTCAACTTTTGTTTAATTTTTTTTATAATTTAAAATACATTATACCCTCTTAGAGAAGATTATTTCCTCTAGTGCACCATATGTTTTCTAAATTTTTAAAATATATTTCATATATTTTTTAATTTCTAATCAAGCTCATGTTTAATTATAATAACCTACTTGTAATCAATTATAAAAAATATAGTTAAACCAATTAAAATATCAAAAAACCTTTTTGGATTCTAAACTCTAAACTCTACAAAAGAGTATTTTTATATTTTCATGAAAGTAGTCTTGGTTGGGGAAATATAGAGTTGAAGTTGATTTTTTATTCAATTTTCCCTAAAAAGGGGTTAAATTGCCACATAGGAAATTTTTAACACGAGTTTTTGCCAAAACCCTTTTGTCGAAAAGTGTTTTAATTGAAACATTACATGTAAATTCTATCTGGTTTGTGTTTCAAAATTAAATTATATACAATTTTGAGTGCAATTTTTTTAACCAAAACCCTTTTACCCAAAAATGTTTTAGTTGAAACATTGCATGTAAATTCTACTTGGTTTGAGTTTTGAAATTATATTATAGTATTTAATAGTTTTAGGTGAAAGGTTTTTTCCTAAAACTCTTTGTACCAAGTAGGTGCCAAGTACATTCACCTGAAACCATTTTAGGTAAAATTGTTTCACTTGAAACCGTTTAGGGTTAAATTGTTTCACCTTAAACTATTTAGGGTGAAATTGTTTCACCCAAAACCACTTTGTTGGTCAAAAGTGTGACACAATTCTAAATTTTTAATCTCTTCCATGTCCTACTCATTCTCCTTAAGGCCCTTAACTATTTGGGCTTGGTTATTCACTTGATTTTGAAAGCTCATAGTCTTAGATGAATGTATTCTATTTGGTAGATCTCACTTGTGCACTTGTGTTGTACTTTTCCTCTAGTATTTTTATTTTAGATCATCCATATGTTTCTAGAAGAAATCAATTGGCTTTTTTGGTGACCATTTGGCTCTTCACTTGAGCCAAATCTTATGTATGCCTTTGCCAACTTGGCCTTTCCATCTTGTATCTATTTCTTGATGGCCTCGACTTGTTGATCTTCAATGTTGGTGGTAATTTATTATATTATGGTCACCAAGCATAATTGGAACTAAGATTTGGTTTCTATGGCTTTCAGGTTTAGCTTGACTTGTTCATGATCTACATATTTCTTTTGCAACTTCCTTTCCAAAGAGGTCAATTTAGCAACTATTGCCTTTGTGCCTTCTTTCAATGACTCAACTTGTGTGATAAATAATTTTATTAATTTCTTGCATCTCATAAGAGTGGTATGCATCAAACCCTTAGGTGTATCTACAAGGGGTATGAAGTGGGTGAAATGGATTTCCTATTTGATAAGGTTATTTGTACTCTGTTCTAACTCACCTAGTTGTAAGGGTGACTTCTTGCTCGATATTTATTTTCTATTGTTTACTCTATGCATCCTCTTTGAATTCATGCATTTGTTGGTGATAAAGAGGAAAATCCTTTCACACTATTATATTTTATAGGAATTATGTGAAACCCAAGGAGAAAATGGGAAGGGGTGGTACCACTTGCTATGCAAGTTCATTAGTGGTGATGGTTTGAGAAATGGGGAGGCACTTGGTAGGGATGGAAGTGGTAACCTCTATTAGGGGGAAAGCCTATGAAAATATTTTATATTGTTTTCCAAAGGAGAGTATGGGGAAAATACAAGTGAGGGGGGATATATTATGAAGGGGTCTATATATAATGTTACATAGGTTCCCAAGTGGTACCTAAAATAAAGCTTTGTTGATATACTAAGAAAATAATTGGGAGGGAACAAATATGAGTGAATGAGGAAGGGTTTGGAGAATAGTAGTTTAAAAATGAGAAAGAAGAGGAGAAGAAATACTTATATTGAGGATAGTATTCACCTAGGTTTGGGCTTATCCCTATTATTTTGTCTTCTCTTGATTGCTTTCATCTTTCCTAATCTTATTCTTCTAGGGTGGGTCCTTAGCCTTTTAAAAAAAAGTTTTAAGCTCTTTAGAGTCAACATCCCTACCCTTGGTGGTCTAGAACAAGGTGTTATTGACAACGTATACCTACAAGGATGATGTAGAGTGGTCAATCTACCCCTATGATTAATGGAAACATTCTTACTTGTTCACTAATGGAAGTTTTCTCAGTTATAGTAGCCATTGAAAAATTTCCCCCTCATTATTTCTTATCTGGGGCTTATGTATATTCATATGTGTCCAAGACTTGGGTCCTTTAATGTTTTACTATTGTGTAGGTAGGGCGGAATACAACTATTAAAGTATGTCAAACTTGTAGGATTTCTTAAGCTTACTCAAATCCTAGGGGGCTTGATTTTATTTTCAACACCTCCTAATGATATTACCATAGTTCTATCACATATTAGGGATGCCTCTTAGGTGAAGGACGAGGTAGAACTAAAATGTATTGCATCATAGTTGTTTCCCATTATTCATATATGACCCATGGGCACTATTGAGTGCCCTAATTCATGCCTCTACCTCCACTAGGCACCTAGATGATGTGTTCCACACCCTTTTTTCTTTAGGGTCATATTTCACACACTTGAGGTTCATGTAGAATTAAACCAATCAAATGTTTCATATGGTTGGAGAGTTGGAGGAATTATTGGTGTAATCTCCCAAGAGATCACATATTTGTTTGTCACCTCTTTAGGGTTCCTATTATATTCTATTTGTAATTGAGGCTCATGGGAAAACTTGTTTACCTAATTTCTCTTGATCTTATTAACCATTTTAGAAACCATCCTATGGGATCATTGTGATGTATATCATCCATTAGATCCATTTTAAATTCATGTAATTTAACTTCTAGGAAGTTTTTGAACCTCTTCTTGGTGATAACAATAGTGTTATAGGGGTGGAGGTTAAGTATAATGTTTACTTTCCTTTACCATTGTTATATTGTATGTCAATAGTGGCATATGTACTACATGTAGTTGTAAGAGACATATTTACTCAATAAGAGACCTTAGGTAAAAGATGTATATGGATCAATAAGATCCAAAAATAAGATGTGAAGGTACAAGACACAAAAAAATTTAGAGGTTAAGGCTTGGAAAGGATATTGACTAATACAAATTTGGAAGTAGCTAAAGTTAATGAGCTCAATTCTAATTATGACTCCACCTCTTGTCACTTTAAAGATGATCCATGGTATAAGGTTATTATATTTTACCTAAAGATTATGAAATCTCTCCCTAAAAGGCATTGGTGATCAAAGTTGTAAGTTCCCAAATCCCTAAACAAAAGATCTTCCTAAGCACCGGTGGTGTCAAAATTAAAGAAAAAGGCTTCATATGTATCATCAAATGTGGAAACTATGGAAAAATTTATTAAGGTGGATAAGACCTTGACTTTAGGCTCTTCTAGGCTAAGTGGGGCTTCCCTAAGGTTTTCTACTAGATACAACTATAGAAAATAGACATATAACTTGAAACAAACCATACACAATACATAGTTCACTCATTTTTTCTATAATTAAGTGCCTATATGTTGCTTTGATAATACAAGGTTTAGAACCTTCATAAAGTAGATGAAAAACCATGAAAAGTGTTTGAGAATATCACCATGATGACCCATAATGTTCTTATAGATATTTAGACAGAGAAATTAGTTAAGTACAATAATCACAATAGAAATTGAAGTGCAATATTTAGTTGTTTTAAGTGTGTTGGTGTGATACTAGGTTTATCATAAAGTAGATACTTGATTTCATTTAGTTGGGCTACATAGTCTTGAGTTTTATACACTAATATATGTGAATATTGAAATCTACTTTGTCATGCCTTAATGAAGATACCACTAAATACTATACCTTTTAACTTCACACATTAGTTGGGCTCTATACATGGATGTAAAACAATAAATGAAATTATAAAATAATCAAATGAACATAGCTTAGTTATCCATGAATAGAACCATATATTTATTTTGTTAAACTAGAAAAATTCCTCTCAAAGCTTTACAAGGACTTTATAGTTGTCCAAATGAAAGACTAATAAGAACTAATACTCAAATCACTAAATGTGATTAAGACCTATTGAATATTAAAAAGAATACATAATACATGTGGAGACATACACAAGATGCTGAATTTACACATTTTAATCATTCTTAGATACAATTATAATGTTGTATTACACATTTGGAACAAAATCTAGAGCATTACAACACAAAATACCTTTGACCCTTTACTAGAAATAATAACAATAATGGTTTGGAAATCCTTTTCTCTTATTCTAAGCTCTACAACCTATTTTTACATCCTTTTGCAAATGAAAATTTACTAGTGAGTAGCCTTGGGAGAAGAATCAAAACTACCTATAACTACAAAGGTTACCCATGCTTTTGACATCACTAACCCCATGTTTCTGTTCTAAAATCAAGCCTTAGAAAGGTCCATAGGTACTAGGATGCACTTGGAAGACACCTTCCATTTACCATAACCTTACAAAGTCATTAATGGAGCTCTATAAATTGCAAGGAAATAGATAATTCTCATCTTAGTTGTATGTTAAAATTTGATTAATAAGTGGACAACATCACTTTGGAGTGTAGTGCATGATTGAAACTCACAAAATTTGTAATATGAATGGTTAAAATATGGCACAAATATCATTGGGAGCTGAAACTCACTTACCTTATTAATGGTAGCCCAATTTACCTCATCTTCCATCATTGGATTTACATTAGAATTTGTGTCCTTAAGATAATAAAAATTAGTTTCCAGGAAGTAAAGACATGATTGAGTAGTTGCAACATCGAATTTGGGCATTAATAGATTTTTCAAAAGTGTGGGGGAGTGGCAAAAGTGAGATAGAAGAAATATAGGGATTTGAAGTGGAGAAATATGTGAGAATGGGAGATGTGAAGTTTTTATGTAGCACAACACATTGGAATTAGACTTAGAAGAAGGTTTAAAAGTCCCTCAAAACTCTCTAGAATAAATGAAAGTAATGGATGAAATGCACATCAGGATGAGATGTATAATTATAGAATAGGATTCCTAGAAGTTAGGTTGACCTCCACACAAGTAGAAATGAATTATTATTGGCCTTAATAATCTCTTCCCAGCATAAGATGTGAAATAGGATGTGGGAAGTGGACATTGGATATGAGGCAAGATTAGATGAAATACAGAGGTGCAAAGGTGCAATATAATTTTACAAAAGAGGAATGGAAGGAAATGTGTGATATGAGAGAAGGAAGGAGAAATGGGAGTAGAGAAGGAGTAGAGGTTTGGATGAGGAAGGGATAAGGAAGATATATAGACATATCCAAAAATTCCACAAATGAGAGGAAATGAAAGAGTGTAGAGAAACTATGTAGAAGTTAACAAAGGATCTAGACATGTGAATGAAAGTCTAGATGCCTAGGGAAAGTCCACAATGAAGAATTGGGAGAATTAAATAAAAGGTATGATAATAGGAGGTTAATTTGTCCAAATATGGATAAGAATTTTCTAAGAAAGGGTGTAGGGAAAGCTTGTGGATCACAATGGATATCATGATAGTTGACAAAAGGGGAAGATATGGGAGATCGCAAGAAAGTAATGGGGGTTTGGAGGTGGAAGAAATGTTATCTTAATTCACATTTAGATCCCACAAATGAAGTGAAGGAAAATGGAAAGAAGGAATGGCCCACAAGATCATTGTGAAAATTTTGTGAAGGAATTGACATTGAAATAGGATATTTGGACAAGAAGAAAATATTTAATTTTTTGCTTAAAATTCACAACTTCACACAAAAACACTAGAATACAACCAAAAACACCCCATACTCATAATTTCTTTGGAGTTTTTGAATATTCAACACATCATATGAACTTGAGTAATGGGGAAGATCAAAATAGGCAGTTTTGACTCTTGAGTAATGGGAAGGAACAACATAGGAAATTTTAACTAAGGAAGCCCACTTGAAAGTTTTTTAGATTGATTATAACTAATGGGTATGTTAGGAAAGATGCACAAAATGTCATGGACTTAACCAAATTATAACACTACTAAGTTGGACACCAACATAATGAATCACAATTAATAAATAATACTTAAGGTGAAATACCAATGGTGTGTGCTAATACATGATGATTTAACGTGGACATATCACAATGAGATATTGCTCAAATGCTTAGATTGGGAACAATCCATTAGAGCGATGAATGAATTCCATCAAGGTGTTTTTGGATGATATTTTGAGGCCAAGAATATTGCACACAAGATCCTTAGAGTGAGATAATAGTGGCTCACAATATTCAAGGATGTGGTTGAGATTATGAACAATGTGATGCTTGCAAAAAGGTTTTTGGAAAATTGAAGTATGTATATGCTCTCCATCTTACATTTATAATAATAGAGGTACCACTTTAGAATTCAAGTATTGACTTCAAAGGTGAAATCCAAGAAAGATCAAGTAATGGATAGAAATGGTTTCTTGTATCCATTGACTACTTCAACAAATGGGTTGAGACAATTGCAACTCATAATGCTACATATAAAGTGGTAGTGGAATTTGTCTCAAACAATATAATTACCAAGTTCTCATTCACTCATCCTTATATCATTCCCAAGGAAATGAATAAGTTGAATCCAAAAATAAGAGCCTCGTGAACATCATTAGAAGAACTTGGACCTAAATAGGAAAAGATGGGATGATAATTTGAAGTATGTAGCATGGGATAATAGTGTAACTTAAAAAATAACTATTGGTAAAAGCCCATTCGAATTAGTGTATGAATTGGACATAAATATGCCAATAATTTTGGAGTTACTGATGCAAAAATTATTCAACGATGGTGAAGGAGGAGAGAATGATGTAATCTCTCAAAGAATGCTAGAGCTAATTAAGTTGGATGAAAATAAAAGGATTGTACATGATACTCTTGTCACACAAGCTAGCAAGAAAATATTTGTTTGTGTTATGTACCTAGGGATATGATATTATAGTGGATTTAGGTGGATGGAGATGCTAACATGTGGTACACATCCCTTATGATAGTTATATTATGTCATATTCAGACTTGTGTAATTAATAATATTAGTTGCCAAGTAGGCCTTTATTAGGATTATCCCTCCATTTTATTATCAGAAGGAGATCTATGTAAAGGAGGTGATTATCATTGTAAGGATGTGTGTGAAGTATGATATTGTAATTGAGATCTCTTGGAGATATAAAATGGAGTGGCTTCTTCCACAATGAGTATTATGTGGTGTTACCCTACCTCAAGGGTTTACTCTATTTTTGTATATATTGGATATTAGGGCATATTGGTCCACAAACATCTATTATGCTATGTAAGATCTATCTTCCACATTATATTATTTCTATTAATACATGTGTGGATCTTATCAGTTTGAGAAGAGAAAACTTCAAAGTAACTTTCATGAACCGGTGACTTAGTTCTCATTAGAATTCTAGGCCAAAAGATAAAAGAAAGTATGGGAAATTTGATCCACTATAGCTTAGGCCATATGAATTTGCAAAGGATTTTGATCTGTACCACCTCAAGGATCTAACAAGAAATTTTATGGAGTTATCAATTCATGGAAAACATCTTAATAATTTCTTATCATAAGTAATCATGTTCTACCTCATACAAAGTATCTTTTTTTGTGTGTTTTATCCTTGTGCAATCATGACCTATGTTGGTCATGATGAAGTGTACTTATCTTGGTCCCCTCTTTATTGTCCATTTTTGTGGTCTACTCTCAAAGATCTAGAGTAAACATGTATCCCCAACAAGAGCCAATGTTGGGACTTAATTTAAAATTTTCAAAAGTTGATTGAGTCTTAGCCCCTTTGTACATTAAGTATATTTTGGCCAATTATAACTGATCTAAGAAATATTCTTGTCGTAGGAGAAATATGGGTTAGTTGAAAAAAGCATGAATTAAGCCATTAATGTATAAAACACTAAAAGCCCATATAATATTAGTCATATAAGCCCATACTCAATGAAATTTACCTAACAATTTCATAAAAGATTCAATTAAAAGAATGAAAACACATAATTCAAAGTAATTGAACCAAGAAAGACATGCAAACCTTCAATCCCATTGGTGGATTATGCTCCAAATGAATGTGGATTGCTCTATTAAGCATAAACCATGTTGAAAAAGATTAATGTTGATGAATGTGACTCAAAATTGATGCTCAATTTTCTCAAAATAATGAAATGCTCAAGCTTGTGAAGATTGTAAATGAATGAATTCATGCACATAGAGATTGTGAATGATTTTGATGATGAAATGAATTGTTTTATAGATTTACAAATATCTAATCAATGGTGGAGATCGAATCTTATGACTAATGGTTAAGAGGAAATCAAGGAAATTAAGAGATGAAATTGAATGAGAGCCCAAAATACCCCTATTTTCATGGAAAATTGGTTAAAGATATTTTGGAGGGAAAATATCTATTCAAATTTGAATTTGATTTTGAATTTAAATTATGGAATATTCCTTTTGGAGGGAATATGCCATTTAGATATTTGGAGGGAAAAGATATTTTGAAAAAAGAATATTCTCTTTTGAAAAAGGAATATCTTTTCTGCAAGTTGGAGGAAATTAGGGAATTAAATAGTTATGAAGATTATTTAATTGTGAGGATGAGAGGAAAATAGGTTTTTTAATTAAATAATTAAAAAATATTTAATCAGGTGGGATTGAAGAAAAAATAGATTTAATTAAATAATAACAAATATTTAATCATGGTGGAAGAGGGAATATTGAATTTAATTAAATAATTCAAAATTATTCAATTAAGGAGAAATTAGTAAGAAATGATGTAAAATAATGAATTAATCAAATAATGTTAATTAATCGATTAATAGAGGAAAATGATGAATTTAATCAAATAATTGGAAATTATTTAATTAAACGAGAAATTAGGTGATAATGATGTCAAAAGGCGAAGTTGAGATGTGTGATACGCTTGGACAATTTTAGGTGTCTACATTTTACCCCTCTTTTAGATAATGTACCTATTGCACTGTTTCAAAGATCTAATTCTTCTCAATTTTCTTTTTAAATTCACCTGATGCTCCACTATGCCCTAGTGGACAAATGAAGGATAGTAGGTTGTCCCCTCAAGAGATCATTTGATTTGATTTTTTTGGATTGGGATCGCGACATGATGATGGGATTAGTTCAGTTGAAGAGAACAAAAAATTGAGTCCTAGGAAGCTTAAAAAGTGACTAGGATCGATAACCAAGATTACAAAATAGGCTAGAAGGGTGGTTGAGGTTGAAATCCTAGGGTTTAAGGGTCAGGTATATGTATTAGGGTTCAATTTATCCTCATTTGCACACTTTTCTTTGAGAGATCATAAAGCTCTAAGCATCCAGTTTACATAGACACCTTCTTGAGATGACACTCTTTCCTCATGTTGCCCATTGTGCAGATCGAGTTAGACAGTTATAGTGCCTAGCGAGAGCAAGCCCACCGACACGTATCCAATTCTTTTTCTTTTACATGTTGTTTTAGGTGTTCAAATTAATAGCTAAAGGTAGGGAAACAAACACATTGATCCATGGATCAACACCTTTGAAACCTTACATGCCATGCTTGCAAACATAGAATGATGCTTTTGTCATATCATGGCACATTTGGGTTATCGTGACATGGTTATGATACCTTGTTGTGGTTGTTTGGTTGTGAAGCGACACGTTTGTTTAATTCTTAGTAGACTTAGTTTTTATCAAAAAATTAAAAAATTGATATTGTGGGCGCTATGCTTGTAGGCAGTACTACATCCCATCTACTCCCGAGAGTAGAGACCTCGGATTTTGGATCAAATGGTCCTCTTGTGCAAGGTAGAGATTGAGTTTCTATCATCGATTGGCCTATTCTACATTGCATACATGCCTGAGATTTGAGCGCATAGAGCTATGATGGTTGCACTTATAGAGAGATTGCACTCAGAGACTGTGACATTCAACCTCCCTATTGGAGAGGCAAACATTGTTGGAGAACAAAACCACTGAGAGGGGGGGTGAATAAGTGGTTTACCAATCAAATGTAACTTGATTATTTTTCACAACTTTATGCATATGAATTTCAAGTTTCAAAGCTATTCAAATGTGTATAGAAGCATCATGCATTAAAAGCTAACAAGCTTGAAAAAGTATGATATGCACAAACAAATCATAGAATAGGAGAAACCATAACACAATATTTATGAGTGGAAAACCCTTTATAGGGAGAAAAAACCACTCAGAAAGTTCAATTTATTAGGCCTCACTAGCACAATAGTAATCTCATTGATTACAACCTCACTGACATTATGTTTTCACTGATTACAACCTCACTGACATTATATTTTCACTGATTACAACCTCACTGGCTTTATAATTTCACTAATTACAGCCTCAGTGGCTTTACAATGTCTCACTAATAGATGCAAATCTTTTGAGAAAGATTCTGGGAAATTAAAAATAGAGAAACCCTTTGTATCATTACACCCCTTTTCTTGAATGTTTCAATTTACTTTGAAACTCTAGAACTACACTTTATTTCTTGTGTGTTTCATTTCACATTTGAAACACAAGAAATTTCACTTTTGCATCAACAAAATACCAACACTATAATTTTCATCAGGGAGATTATACAGCTTAGTTCATGGATATGATCAAAACAATGAATTTGCAAAGAGTCTTTTTATTTCAAAACCTTAACATTATTCTCATATCATTTTCATAGTGACTCAAAAAACCTAGATCAAATTTCATCACCCTTATATTTTTTTTCATGGTGGTCAATCAAATAGCCTATATTTGCAACTGTATTCAAATGTTGTCATAACTGAAATAACAAACAATAAAATAAAATAATAAAAGAGGGGTAAAAACTTTATTAAACCAAGGAAAAATACAAAGCAAGGCCGTTACATAGCCCTATCAAGTTCCACCAAGTGGTTCAACTATTGAGACAAATCAGGGGGTAATTGACCTCGATCTAGCACGGTCCAGTCATGAAGATGATTAGAGGCCCATTTAGCCAAACCATCCGCAACACCATTCCACTCCCTAGGAATATGAGTGAAAGTAGCAACCTCCAGAGAAGAACAAAGGTTGAGAATCTCTTCCACAATCAAAGTCAACTACCAGCTAACATCATCTAAATTCTGCCTATTCAATAGGTTCACCACAACCTGTGAGTCAGACTCACAAATAATCTTGCGCCACCCCCAATTGGCTTCCATGCTCCACCGCCAATAAAATCGCTTGAGCCTCCATTAAATTATTAGAATAAACACCCTTATACACCGAGAAAATAAACTGAACATCTCCGAAGCTATCCCGACCAACACCACCAATACTAGCATGACCAGGGTTTCCACGAGAAGAGCCATCCATGTTAAGTTTGAGGATCCCCTGAGGAGGAGGGGACCATCTTCCCTCCCTATTCACCTTCAGAGTAGGATGTCTACATCTGTTGTGCATGAGCTGTCATTGCAGAGGAGGAAGATGAAGACGTTTAAAACAATCAACATCACAAGGGGCCACCGAAACAGATAGATCACACTTAGTAGCAATAATTTCTCCCAAGGAATGTAGAATTTTCTACCACAGGCGAGGGGCCGCCAACAACACATCCTGAAAAATCCAACGATTCCTCTCCAGCCAAAGATTCCATATAATGAAGGATGGGCCAATCCCCCAGGCAACTTGAAGAAAGGAAGTAGAAATAGGGTCCCTACCCCAGCAGTCCACAAACTCAACTAATGAGCAAATAGGCCAGCAGGGCATATTCCACACCCTCCACCAAAAGTGCCAAATCTCCCTAGTGTAAGGGCATTGGAAGAAAAGATGAGAGACACTTTCTTTAGAATCACGATACAACACACATCTTGAGGGGCCTTGGAACCCACGCTTGCAAATATTATCCCAAGTGAGACACTTGTTCTGAGTCACTAACCACATGAAGAAATTGCACTTAGGCCAAGATAACTTGTGCCAGACTTGCTTCCACCAAGGGACCTCCATATCGCCAAACAACTACCTGCTCAACTACTTATATCCAACATACACAGAGTATTTCCCAGACATACCCATGCCATCCCAAGCCAAAATATTCAAGCCTTGCAAAGAATTACAAGCACAGGAGCTCAAAAGCTGAGTAAGCTCCCACCTACTCCCCTCAGACCCCCCAGGAGGCCATTCAATAGGGAGCTTCCAATGAAAGGTAACAACAGAACCGCAACGCTCAACGGTCTTGTAATGTGCAACGGTCTCCCAGCCAACAACAGTAAAAACATCACAAAGGGGCTGAAGATGAGGATAAATAAAGAGAAGGGGTGGGTGGCCATCCCACACATCAAACCAAAAAAGAGCCTGTGATCTCGAGTGATAGATCCAGAAAAGAGCCCGCTTAATCAACTGAGCCCCCACTTTCAGAGTATGCCAAATCATAGAACCACACCCCTCCAGAGGATAGCGAGGGACCTCAAAGGAAGAAACACCTCTAAGATACTTATGGTTGAGAATTTGAGCCCATAACTGGTGTTGATTAGTGCACCACCTCCAATAAAGCTTAGTAGCAAGAACTTGCCCGTTCAAAATGGCAGAGCGTAAGCCAAGACCCCCTTCTTGCTTCGGGTGACACACAAAATCCCAATTTACAAGGCTCCACTTAGAAGACATCAAGTTGCCACTCCAAAGGAATTGACGAGAGAGAGCATCAAATTCCCTCAGGAAATACATAGGGGCCGAATGGACAAAACACCTGTAGATGGGGAGGGCCTGGATAACAGACTTAAGGAGAGTAACTCTAGCAGCTGTAGACAACCACTGATGAGTCCAATGAGTCACCTTCTTCCTCAGCTTATCAAGCACCAACTGCCAGGAGGACCGGGGCTGCCTGCCAATAGCAAGAGGAATCCCCAAGTAGACAAAGGGTAGAGACCCAATTTGAAAGCGCGAAATTCTAGCAATCCTCCGTTGGATAGCTTGGGGAGTATTAAAGAAGAAAATAGAGGACTTTTGCTCATTGAATTTCTGACCCGAAGCAACAAGGTAGATATCCAAGGCTTGCTTGAAGGCTTGAGCTTCACAAATACGATCCAACCCCATAAGGGAGGTATCATCCACAAACTAGAGATGAGAAAGCGCTGGAAGACCCACCCCCCACTGCCACCCATGAATCAAACCTTGAGAGACCCAGAATTTGAGGAAATGCCCCAGCCCCTCTGCCAAAATAATAAACAGATAAGGAGAGAGACGATCCCCCTAATGAAGGCCCCTCGAAGCACCAAATAGCTACGAAGGCTCACCATTCACAATAACCGAAAAGGAGGAAGAAGTCACATAGCTCATAGTCTAACTCACCCAATCCGAAGAAAACCCAAAGGCCAACAGGATCTTTTGAAGAAATCTACATTTAACTCTATCATAAGCTTTAGCCATATCCAGCTTAATGAACATAGACCTATCCTTAGAGATTGCCATGGAATGAATGACCTCAGAGGCAACCACCACTCCATCCAAAATTTGACGACCCTCCACAAAGCCTCCTTGCTCCTCAGAAATAACAATAGACAAACAAGATTTAAGCCTCTCCGCAATCAACTTCGTAACAATCTTATACACCACATTGCAAAGCGCGATAGGTCTAAAAAAATCAAGCCGATCAGCCCCTTCCTTCTTAGGGATGAGAACCAAAAATGTAGCATTCAGGGCACGAAGCATCTGCTTGATATGAAGAGACTCACGAACCACCTTCAACAAATCCATCTTCACAATATTTAAAAACTCTTGGAAGAATTCAATAGGAAAACCATCAGGGCCATGAGCTTTCCCCTTATTCATCCCAAACACAACCTCCTCTACTTCAGAAAAAGTAATCGGGCGAATCAGAGACGCGTTCAAGTCATTAGAGATCAAAGAAGGAATACAGGAAAGGAACAAATCCTCATCAGCCTTGACAGGAGGTGAATCCTCGGTAAACAGAGCAGAGTAGAACTGACGGGCCTCTTTGGACAGAGCCTGTTGAGAAGATATAGAAGAGCCCTCATGATTGACAAGAGAAAGGATATGACTGTTATTCTGATGAGCCTGCATAGAGTGATGAAAGAAGGCAGTATTCCTATCACCTACTTGAAGCCAATCAACCCTAGACTTTTGTTTCCAGAATATTTCTTCACGAAGCTCCCACTCCTCCACCACTTTCAGTGCCTAGGATTCAGCATGCCCCAGAGCCTCAGAAAATCCCAGATCCCTAATCTGGTGAGTGATAATAGCAAGACTCTCCTACGCTTCCCTTTTTCTAGCTCGTAAATTGCCAAAACACACTCTATTCCAGCGCTTAAGATGAAACTTGACATACTATAGCTTCTTGATGAAAGAATACATAGCAGTACCATTCGCAAGAGCTCCATCCCTCCACCACTGAGCGACAAGATTATATAAGGAAGGATCACGCAGCCACATAATTTGAAATTTGAAAGGAGGGTTCTTAGAATCAGGGAGGGCAGAAGCTGAAAACTTAATTGGCCAGTGCTCCGAGCCATGCCAATCTAGGATCTCAGAGCAAGTGACCAACCTGCCCCCAACCTAGAAACAAAAGACCAAAAATCTATCCAGCCGCTTAGAAATCGCAGTTGGCCCACTCCGCCTGTTATTCCAAGTAAAAATGCCATTGAAGGGTTTGATATCAACAAGCGTAAGAGAATCCACATTAGCACGAAACAGATCAGAAGCAGGACCCAGTCTTAGAAGCCCCCCTCTTTTTTCCTCTAAACACAACACAAAATTGAAATCTCCAGCTAGGATCCAAGGCAAATAAGGAGCACAAGATCTAACATACCTGATATGGGCCCAAAGCTAGATTTTATCGCGAATATCAATCGGAGTATAAACATTGCTCACCAAAATAGTCTCCCTAGATTCTAGGATAGAAGCCACCACTGAAATAGAGGAATGGCTAGAGATCCACCAGCGAGGAACAACCTTATGAGAATCCCAAAAAAGAGCCAAACCTCTAGAAAATCCCCTAGATCCAATACACTGGCACTAACCAAACCCCCAAATATGAGGAGAGAGCTGAAGCATGAGATCCACCTGAAGCTTAGTCTCTTGAACACAAAAAATATCTAGAGAATGTATCCCAATAAGATCCTGAATAGCCTTTTGACGGGGGGCGCTATTCAAACCCCTAACATTCCATGATAGAATAATCATGAGGAAGGTTGGACAAAGTGGGCCTCAATGGTCTTAACCGACCTCGATTCCACCAACAAATCCCCAATAAATTTGAGCTTGTTTGCATCCTTCTTTCGACTAACTTTAGAGTTCTCAAAATGTCCCTTTTTGAGGGGGCGTTGCTGCACCCCAAGCCCAGTAGCCGAGCCCCTACCTTTACCTGTAGACAATGCCTCCTTAGCCAAATCCGCTAAAACAATATCTTCCTATAGACCAACAGAAGCATCGGGGAGCCCAACACCCCCCTGTTCCAATGACGAAGAGTTATCCTTAACAACAATTGCTTGCTCCAGCCCGATGTCCATACCCGTGGCCCCATACAAGATCTCACCCGGGATCCCCTCCTCTAAGGTTTGACTATCCAAGACCTCAAAATGGTTGAAACCCTGGTCACTCTGTCTATCTTTGTAGGGTCATTTTTGACCCCTCCCATTAGCTTTTGACTTGACAGGAATAAAGCCATCATTAGGCCCCCCCTTAGTCATAAGCGCCTTGCCCTTATCTCCCTTGTTAGCTGAAGGCCCTGAAGGAGGAGAAGAAACTCCCGCCGATTAGGAAACCCTTGGGCACTGGCGTTGAAGGTGGCCATACTCATGATAAAAACAACATCAAAAAGGGAGGGATTCATAATCTAACTGCTAAATCCACGAGGCAGAGCCAATACAAATTTTCAAAGAATCTGGCAATGGATTATTTAAGTCAATTTCAACACAAATGCGAGCAAATGAAAATACCTTTTTATCCAAAGTATTATGAGCAATGGCAGCCGGCTTCCCCAATAATGCAGGAATTCGATGCAAAATATCTTCTCTCTAGAACTCCAACGACAACTATGGCAAGCAGACCCACACAGGAACCCGGGAAGGCAAATCCTCTACCGCATTGAAACCTCCATGCCAGGGTTTCATGAACAACCCCACATGATTGTAAAAGTATTCCCCTCCCTTGAAAATGCGATTGCGGTTTGACATGCAAGAAAATCAACCATAAAAAAACCATTCCTAGCCACCAAAATATCAAAGTCGCCTTCAACTTGCTAGGATCTATGAATCCAGGACTCCAAAGCCGAGAGGGGGACATGAATACCCAAAAATTTACAAATCAACACATGTTGGCTCCAATAAGAAAAGTCCTCTTGCACAGATTCCGGGGAGATAACCAGAACTGGGCGATCATGACTTCACGGCAGACACCTATTCACCTTTTTAAGTTTAGAGCTCTTGCCCACAAATGAGGAATCCATTGACGGAGCATGCACGCCTGCAGAGAGACCCGAAGACGGCTTCATGCCCGAGATCTTCAAGCTCTTGGAGACCCCAGCCATACCACTGCATTCAAAACCCACCGCACCAGCCACCACCCCTCACACACCCCAAACACCACACCCCACACCACCAATGACACCCCCCACAACACCCCACAAATCCCACACCACAGGCCCCACCCACAAACACTGCAACCCTCGTGAACACCACACCATAGCCACCACTCGCACACCCAACTGCTCCTGCGTATTCCACACCACAGCCACTACCTGCACCCACCACAATAGCCGTACACACCACAACAGGCTGAGAGAGAGAGATGGGCCAGCACCCACGCAGGAGAACAAGAAGCAGAGCTAGGGCATCACTGCCCTAGCAGAAGCCCAGCGCCAGGAAAATGCCATCCTTCTTCCAACTGAAATAACAAACAGATTTTCATAACTGAATATGAATAAAACCATCATTCTTGAAACAATGCTAGGTCGAAATGTCCTAGATGTAGTCGACAAGTATTACACATTAGAACCTTTGAAATTGAAAACCGACAAAAATAAACCTTTGAAATAAGAACCCTAGGTAACTATATTCGAATGCCATAAAAAAACTTTGCATACCTTTGCAACTTCGACATAGGGAAAGCAAACTAGGGTTCGAGTGTTACCATTAAAAAACCAATTCAAACTATCCATTTGAAAGGTCAAAAACAGCTGAAGATTATTCCTTGTAAACCGTCGCCATCACACTTTGCATTCTCATACCATTTTGACCACAAACTCTTAGAAAGAGTAAGTAGCTCTGTGCCCTAGTGCAGCAATGACCTACCACAACCTTCACAACAAGACAAAGCAGTGTGCCTCATTGAAATGATAATGTGCCTTATCTAAATGATAAGCATACTAGGGTTATGCTTCTAACATGGTTTTTCCCCTTTTTTGTTTTTTTGCAATAATAATGTAAGTTCTTATTCCTTTTTCAATAATGAGCAAAAAAATTATTATGTTTGCAATAAAGAGTAATATGATTGACATCGATGCCAATAATGCCAAAGTCAACAAGATCCCCTTTGGCATTGATGTCAATACTTAAACTCTGATCCTTCTACAATATAATTTTTGCTTGCAAATTCACCTGAAATTGCACTTGTCATGAAGTAAATGCTCACCAATATCAAAGCCAATATCATAGCTAATATGCGCTATCACTGTCATGCATTTAAATAATGTAAACGCATTGCCACTGCCCAAGACAAATACCATAGTCTCTGTCACTTTTGTAAACCACATCTATTCACCATACCTACAACATGTGCTCTGCAAACCGTAGTCAAGAGTATCCAACTGCAAATATCACTGTCCAAGGATGCATGTACTATGCACTGTCAAAAAAATGTATGTTGTCCAAGTAAACAAAAATTACCAATTTCCATCAAGCAAACTAATTTCCATCATCAAGGCAGCAATTTCCATCATCAAGGCAACATGATAGTAATTATCCCCCTTTGACAACAATGCCAAATGATGTATGCAACAAATCTGGTTATGCACTGTCCCCTAACTGAAAGAGAAAGCATGAAGAGAATTGTTAGCCGCAAGAGCAACTATTAGCATCAAAGAACTTTACCAAAATAGAGCACCATAGCATAAACCACTAAAAAATGTAACAGGCTACTGATAGGATGACTGTGTAAATTGGAAGACAGCTACAAACATTGAGAAACCATATCAAAACTGTCAGCGTAGCACTATCAAGGCAAGAGCAACTCTTGATCGTAAAGCAATCACCCCCCTACAAATAAGCTCCTTACAAAAACAACATCATCTTTTGTACACACTGTCTCTAAATGTCATTAGTGAAAAATTGCATTCAATGTCCTGTACTGCCATATCATCAAGGTGTACTATGTTCAGTGGCACTGTAATGTCAAAATCCATAGAACAATATCATTATACTTGAGAGAAGTAAACCGGTATGGTATCACTTGGTAAACAACTAGTCTTGCTCTCCCCATGTTCTCAAAACAATGGAATGTAGATAACTGTCAATACATCACCCACTATCTTTGAAAGAAGTCACTGTCACCAAACAAGGTTACACTGGCTTTAATAGACCACTGTCAACAATAAGAAACATGAAAAAAAAAGAGAGCAGAATGAGCTTACATAGGATGCAACTAGGAGAGTAACATAATCATGAATATCACTGTCATAAATAAGGCACTATCATTGCAAATAAATTATATAAGCATCAGGTTCATGAGGCAGAAGAAGACCACAGTAGATTCAGCTACTGTCACTGAGATATCTTACACTCTCAAGTAAAAGCACCAACAATATATAAAATTGCATATCACTGTCATTGTTTAGCACCACTGTGTACTGTCAAGAAAGATAAACTGTTGTTACTAATCAAATCAAGACTCTGCCTCACATCTTTGTCTCTATGTCTTGGAAAGTATCATATCATTTCTGTACATCATGATAAACTGACAATAAGAAGCAAGGTATAGATTAAAAACATCCAAAGCAAGTATACCACTATCAACATCAAGACAAGCATCACTGTTGATTGGCAATATCACCTTATGAAGGAACTGCATTATGATACTAAGCAAACCAATACCACTGTAAACTGTAACTTACTCCTTCGTGTACGAATAGAAACTATTACTTTGCATGAATATCACAAGTACAAACATGAGATTGTCTTGAGGAGAGTATGAGCATCACATCATTTTCAAAGACTTATATGACCATTCCATGAAAAAATAGAAACTATCAGACAATCTTCCAAGCAAAGTCAACTATCACCAATAGATTCAAATCACTGAATATTGAGACATAAAATAGCTACTCTACTGTGCATTTGCTATGCAAGGCAACTAAACATTCAACATGCCACTTCACACAGAAGGAAGATAACACTCTATTGAGAGCTAGAAACTATCATCTTGGTCATAACATGCCACTGGAGGCATAAAATCATTGTGCAAGATCAACAATCCAAATCAATTATGATAGCATACATACCACTATCATAGATGAATAGGCAACTGTACCTCTATGGGACTGGCGTTTTTGTTTTTAGTTATCATATGAAGATGGCATTGAGCAGAGTGCAGGTATACCATGTGAAAGCTAGAACCTTGCAGTTAGATACCACTGAGCATGCAATGAGAAGCCACAAGATTTAAAGTCACTGTCATGGTATCATCTAACCTCATCAAGTAACAATTACTAATATACTGTTGTCAAAATAATATTCATCAAAATTAAAAATAATACTCTCAAGTAAAAAGTTGATATTCATGAGCATCAACATCATAGTATTTCATAGTATCAACTGATTGTTCCTGAGCATCATTAAAGCCATTGTCATTTGCATCCATATATTGACTTTGTATCAAACTCAAGCCAAAACTGACTAAAGCCAACACTGAAGTAGTGACATACATGTAAACATAACATAGAGGTACATTTAAGGTCAAAGACACACGTGTCCAAACATCACTGTCACAGACTTTAGCAAATGGTTTAGTTTCCAAGCAAGCACTGTGTGAATGAACATAGAACTGTGAATGCAAGGCTTCTTCAAAATAAATAAAAAACCACGAGATAGAGCTCCATCCACCCAATTATTTTCAAGACATTCATCCCATTCTCACTACTCTTTTATTTGCTTTTATTTGACATGAGATACTTCACACTAAATGCTTATACTGTCACTTTTTCAATGTGACTGCCTTGAGATAGACTGACTGTTGTAGACCTTCTTTCTCCCACATTGGCATCCAAAGAGATATACAAATATCATGAAATTTTTGTTGAAGTAAACCACTCAATGACTGCGGTCATTAACTTAGTTTGAGACCTTTACCATAGTAAGTACTACAAAAGTGTTAAAAATAGTAGCTCGGAAGATATTCCAGCCTAGAACCGTGTCATCCAGGCTGGAGCGATTGTGGAGAAGTAATCTCCAAGTTTCCTATTTTTTTTTCTTCTTCTCTCCTTCTCTCCTTATGTACAACGTACTTGCCAATTTTACAAATTTCCTTTTTAGTAACAGCCTTGCTTTGTTTCTAAGTTAATCTCTACTCCACCGTAGGTGATGAGAGGTTATAAAAAGGAGATCGAGGTGAGTGCTAGAGATATACAGATGAAGTTTTTTTTTGCAGGAATGACACAAGAGAAAGGGAGATTGGGATGAACAGAATGAGGAGTTGAAATATTATCCAAGATTGCAGTATTGTTGTGGATGCCAAGTTCTGGAAGTTATTGTAAATTTATCTTTTCTGTAGTAATAAAATCTCTCTCGTTGAATGCTGGTTTTTCCCAAGAGTTAGGGGTTTTCCAGGGTAATTCCTTGTGTCAAAGTGTGATTGGTTTTCTCTAATTTCTGTTGTGTTTAGTATTTCGTGAATGGTGTTGTGCATGCTTGAATTCTTTGTTACAGTCATTTGATTTCTGTTATTCGAATCTCTGAGTTTAAACAATAGTGAATTTATTGTTGGGTTTCACAACACCAAGAAGGTAGACGTATTTTCCACAAAAAGTATATAAAGAAGCACTTTTTTGGAATAACAAGAATATTTTGACAGAACAAAGCTTAGGATTTATGATTTAGACCATTAACAATGCTAAACCCCAAACACACATGAATGTTTGATACATGACCCCTTGTGAAGCACTACAACACCATTGAAAAATATCTTGGCATAATACGTTTCACCTTGAATACCACTTGAAAATGTATAGTAGTCTTAACAAAATAGGCTGACATTACACTTGCAACCTATGACATCACTATAAACAATGAAGATCACACTATACTTTACAAAGATACAACTCGGAAGCCTAAAGGATTTAACTGAGATGACCAAGATGTAGGCCATATGTACTATCAAACACCACAACCATGTATTTTTCTTGCCACGAAACAGTCATAGCACAGAGAAACCACCAATACAAGATGACAGAGATAAAAAATGCTAAAGGATAATAAAAAAGGCATTAAACCAAGATCAAACCATCATACTGGCACTGCCCATTAGGAAGAGATTATATTGCAAGATCATGTATATCATCGTGCCCATACCTTGCAAGACAATACAACAGAGTGAAAGAGAAAACTACTTGAAAGTTATTCTTATAATTACTACCATATCTTGGATTGAGCATCATGCAAGACAAACATCACTATCACTCCAACAAAATAGATACACACTACCACCTCAACCAAAAAACTTAGTATGATTATACTATGAAAAATCGATTGCAGTTACTGATTATTAATCTCCTATCTATATAGATTATTTGACTGCCAAAAATTAATTCACAGCAAATATTGAAAAATAATACAACTGCAACTTCACAAATAAAAACCATAGGAATAGAGAAGAAAACATGCAAAATAATAAACACAATGTTTTTGGACAAATTGTCCCTGGAAAAACCTGGAGGGAAAACCAATACTGCAGATGAGGAATTTTATTAAACCTCAACAAATCAAGATATACACAAACTGCTTGCCTCTTATTGACAGAGCTTAGACAATATTCTTCTCTGAAAATTCTTCCCTCAATTTTTCATGCTGAAGTTCCACTGTTGTTGTCTCCAACACTATCACTGCGCCCTTGCTAACACTGCAAAACTATTTTGCTATCACTGCAAAAATTTCTCAAGTGTGTGTGTTCTCCAAATGCCCATTGATCCCCTTTCAAACTATTCTCATTGAAAAACCAATGGCCATGATTTAATCTCAATCAATGGCTAAGATTAATTAGACTCTAACAAACCCTAACTAATTGGTTTCTAGAAGTCTCTAGAGGAATCAATCAATTAATTAATTAATTATTTGGACAACTAACTCCTTTCTAGAAGTCTCCAAAAAAATTAATTAAATAATTATCTGGACCTAACTAACTCCTTTCTAGAAGTCTCGAGAATTAAATAATAATTCTTGGGAATGGAGAAAACAACTATCTGAGCTACAATAAATTAACACTGCCTCTTAGTGAGGAAGGTGTTCTACATGACACCCAACCTATCTTTGAAGAAGATGAATTTCACCTTCCCCAATGCCTTTGTCAAAATGTTTGCTACCTGCTGATCTGTAGGTATATACTGTAGCTGAACAATCCCCTGCTGTACACAATCTCTAATGAAATGATACTTGATGTCTATATGTTAAGACCTATCATGAAACACTGGATTCTTAGACAATTTGATGCAACTCTGCTTGTCATAGTGTATCACTGTAGTCTCAACCCTTTGACCAAACAAGGCTACCAACAACTTCCGAAGCCATATTTCCTCACACATCACCATGCTAGCTACTATGTATTTTTCCCTTGTAAAACTCACAGCTACGGACTTCTACTTCCTGTTGTACCAAGATACAACTCCTGATCCCAAGCTAAAGCAACACCTTGAAGTGCTTTTCCTGTCCGTTGTACTGCCTACCCAATCTACGTCAATATAGCCTATCAACCTGATACTATCACCTCAAGCATATTTGATCCCTGTACCACACAAATACTGCAACACATGCTTTGTCGTTGTCCAATGCACTCTCTTCAGCTCAACCATGAATTGACTAAGAGAGTTTACTGCAAAGGATAAATCTGGTTTGGTGTTGACCAAATACATGAGACACCCAATCAACTGCCTATATAAGGCGGGGTCAACATCCTTCTCCCTGGATGAGTCTACCTTCTTCCAATTCATGATCATAGGAGTAGACATGGCTCTGCAATCCTCCATCTCGAACCTCCTCAAGATTTCGATATGTATTTCCCTTATCCAAGGAAAATCTTTCCATCTATCTTCCATACCTCCATGCCTGGAAAGTAGTGCATAAGCCCCAAATCCTTCATCTCAAACTTTGCTGCAAGGTCCCTCTTGCACTCCTCTATGAGCTTTAGTGAACCTATTAAAAATAAGTCGTCCACATATAGAAGAAGAATGAGAACCTCACCCCCAACCACCAAGTAGTAGAGGTTAGCATCCACCTCACTCTTCACAAAGCCCATTCCTTGCAAGTATCTATGAATGCGCTCATACCACACCTTGAGAGCTTGCTTGAGTCCATACAAAGCTCTCTTCAATCTGCACATGTGGGTTTTTCTTTTGTGTGCTACAAAGCCCTCTAGTTGTTCTATGTATACCTCCTCTTTCAATTCACCATTAAGAAACGTCGTCTTGACATCCATCTGATGGAGCTGCTATCCCATCTGTGTTGTAAGAGAGATCACGTCTCGTATAGAAGTATACCTAGCCATTGGAGCGAATGTCTCCTCCTAGTCTATTCCCTCCTTTTGAGAGAAACCCTTGGCCATGAACCTTGCCTTATATTTCTCAATGCTACCATCTGCACCGTGCTTGATCTTATAGATCTAGCGTGATCCAACCACTGCCCTATCTGTCAGTCTAAGCACAATCTCCCACACATCATTCTGTACTATTGAGGTATATTCCTCAACCATCACATCTCGCCACATCTGTTGCTGTGTGGCCTCCTGATAGCTAGAAGGCTCACTATCTACCAACTAACTAACTAATGCCATATAGTCATTATACTTGGTCGGTTGTCTCTGTTGTCTACTACTCATCCTAGGAGCTCCCACAAACTCTTGAGTATCCCTTTGTTTTTGTTGGTTACTGCTACCAACTATAGAGGATGAAGTATCAACCTCCATGTGTTCTTGATGCATCTCTTGGATTTGCTGCATCTTTTGCTCCATACTCTACAAACTCTCAACACTTGAGCCTGTGCTTGTACTAGTAAATGTACTCGAGCTTTGTTGTCCCTAATCTGATTGCTCGATCCTTGGAGCTTCTGCTAGCTGCTCACTCTGATCATCTGTTGAAAAACCTCTGGACCTTCTAAATGCCTTATCCTCCATGTGTAGATAGGGAAAAATCTTAAATCTAAGATCTTATTAGATTAAGATTAAGATTTTCACCATCCTCAATGCAGTTACTTGTAAAACATACACATATACGAAATGAATAATCTAATCTAAACAAACATGCATGTCACCAGGGATTCACTCCATTGTTCTTGTCAATCTTGCATAAGAATGCAAGCTTTGAAGGATTTTCCTATTGACAAAATGTTGATCGTTCACTATTGCAACATAACGATAGGACGAGGATGACGAAAAAAGACTAGATAGCTCAAAGATGATGGATGGAAGTTTGAAGAATTATTTTGACAGAGTGAAGGTACTTGAAGAATTGAATCCCAAATGGCTTGTAAGAGGCCGTATTTATAGAGTTTCGATGGGGACAGAGAAGAATATTTGATAAGATTTGATTTTTTGACAAAAGAGGAAATACAACGAGATGGGATAAGATTCTAAGAAAATAGAAATATTTTGATTTTCTCTTTTAAAGGAAATAAATCCTAAAAAAGATGAGAATGATAATTGATGAATTATCTAATTAAATAAATTAATTAGATAGACATGAGTTCAATTTTGGAAAGAAAGCGAGAAGATCTTTGTAAGATTTTATTAATTAATTAAATATTTGATTTATTTAATTAATGCTAGATTTATGATTTCATTAATTAAATAATATAAATTATTTAATTAATATTAGAAGAACGAAGGGATTACAAATGAAAATGATTTAATTAAATAATATAAATTATTTAATTAATATTAACAAAATGGAGGGATTATGAATGAAATTAGTCAAATAAATAAGATTTATTTAACTAATTAGATGATGACATGGGTACCTAAGGAAAAACATGCTACAAGATGTCTAAATGACTTGATGTCTCTACACCATGAACTTGACATCATGCCTAACTATAATCCTCTTGGCCCCTCGTATAAATATCCGATATGCCTTTGAGGTTTCACTGTACCTCACAAAGTACCCTCTCTTTGTAGTTTGATCTAACTTGGAACGGGTAGCCCCTAGAATGTGACAATATGCCAAACTCCCAAATATCTTGAAGTGGCTGACATCTGACTTCTTCCCTGAAAATGCCTCCTCTAGTGTCATCTTGCCCAATACCTTATGTGGAATCCTATTTTGTATGTATACTGTTGTACTGCATGCCTCTTCCCATAAGTAGCGTGGCATATCCTAGTCATACAACATAGCCCTTGCTGCCTCCGATATAAATCGATTCTTCCTCTCAGCAACCCCATTCTGCTACAAGTTGTAAGGAACAATCCATTCTCTCTTGATTCCTTCCTTGGTGTAGAACTCCTGAAACTCTTTCCCTTTGTACTCGCCTCCATTGTCTAACCGAAGAACCTTTATCTTCTTGCTTGTCGAATTCTCCACAAGAGCTTTGAACTCTTGGAAATGACTAAAAACCTCATCCTTGGTCTTCAAGAAGTATATCCAGGTCTTCCTAGGGAAATCATCGATAAAAGTAACAAAGTACTCGTATCCTCTGAGAGACTTTGTCGACATTGGTCCATATATGTCTGAATGTACTAGATCAATAACACCCTTGGATTCGGTGTCACTCCTTGGAAAAGTTTCTCTCACAAACTTCCCCAATACACATCCCTTACATACATCATCATGCTATGTGCTCACCTCTAGAACACCTGTCACTGTCTCACAAAGCAATTTAAGTGCTCCATGATGTATATGGCTCATCCTTCTATGCCATAGCTCTCCTTGATCTCTAGAATTATCGCTGCTCATTAGTACCTTATGAGTATCAAACTACAACCTATAAAGTCGGCCGCTCCTAACTCCAATAGCTATGGGTGATTTCCAATCTTTGTGCTTGATTAACACATTTTCCTCTCTAATAGGTACATTGTAGCCTTTATCCTGAAGGAAAGATGCATAAATCAGGTTCATACCCAAGCCTGGCACATGCAACACATCATGAATGGGAATCGGCTTGCCATTCTCCCTCTAAAATAGAACTGTCCCTTTCCCAACTGGATTTAGTTTGGACATGTTCGCCATAGGAATCTAGATTCTGATGTCCTCCTTCATGTAACTGGAAAATTATTCTCTAACTCATGTCATATGAAATGACACCCCACTGTCTATATACCAAACACCCTATGTGGTTGAGCTAACCATACAAACTATGAAAACAAACTCATCCTCCATTCTACTAGAGAGCTCATCTACACTTGCTGAAGTTGTCGTTTGCTTCTTGCCTTTCTTCCTTTGTGGGCAATTGCTGACATAGTGGCCAAACTCGTGACAACCATAGCATTTGACTCTACCTTCTTCTTCTCACCTTTAGGATTTGATCCTTTGCTAGACCCCTTCTTCACTTTCCCTTTTCCTGACAAGGCAATGTTTTCCTGTTCTGCCTCGCTTTTTTGATTCTTACTGCTGATACCACTGACAAGACTTAGTCTAAGCTCCTCCTGAGTGAAGTCACTCCATAGTTGATCCCAACTCGATAAGGTGTCTCATCCATTAATAAATTGAACAAAGACATCCCACTGCTTAGTAAACCCATTTAGGGCTATTCGTACTAGCTTGTCATCATCTAGTTTATCTCCAACAATTGCCAACTCATCCTTGACAAGTCTAAGTCTGGTGAGGTAACTTGTGGCGTCTTCTCCCTTTTTCATCCGGGTATTCCTCAAGTTTTCTCTGAGAATCAACTTCCTATTAGTGGTAGCATTTTGGTACAGATTTAGAATGGCATCCCACATCTTCTTTGATGTATCTAACTCTACGATATGTGGAACAATATGATCCTTAACACCATCAAGAATTAGCCTCCTTGCCTTGGCATCTTCCTTCTTATATGCTAAGAGCTGTGTTGGATCTGTAGGTATTGCTACAACACTGGTCACATATTCTTTGATACCATTCTCTTCCAGCAATAAAGAAATTTTGGCTTTCCAGACACCAAAATTTGAAGCTCCATCTAATTCGTCCCGATCTCTTAAACCTGATGAGGCCATCTCAAATAAAAATAATAATAAAAAAAACAAATAATTCTGAAGATGTAGAACTGGGTTTTATAAACCCTCAATTTTTCCTTCCTGTGCCTGTGCTGAGCTCTTTTTGCCCTCAAATCTGCTCTAATGCTAGGTGAAAAATCTATTGTAGTTACTGATTATTAATTTCCTATCTATATTGATTATTTTGACATGCTGAAAATTAATTCACAACAAATACTAAAAAATAACACAACTGCAACTTCACAAATAAAACAAAAAGAATAAAGAAGAATACATGCAAAATAATAAACACAATATTTTTGGACAAATTGTCCCTGGAAAAACTCTAGAGGGAAAACCAGTACAACAAATGAGGAATTTTATTAATCTTCAACAAATCAAGAGATACATAAACTGCAAATTAAAATTTAATTAATCTTAGCCATTGATTGAGATTAAATTGTGGCCATTGGTTTTCCAATGAGAATAGTTTAAAAGGGGATCAATGGGAATTTGGAGAAGACACACAGACACACACTTGAGAAATTTTTGTCGTGATAGAAAAATAGTTTTGCAGTGTTAGCAAGGGCGCAGTAATAGCGTTGGAAGTAGCAGCAGTGGAATTTCAGCAGAAGAAATTAAGGGAAGAATTTTCAGAGAAGAATATTGTTGGAGCTTTTCTAGTAAGAGGCAAGCAGTTTATGTATCTCTTGATTTGCTGAAGATTAATAAAATTCCTCAATTGCAGTACTAGTTTTCCCTCCGAGGTTTTTCCAGGGATAATTTGTTCAAAAATATTGTGTTTATTATTTTGCATGTTTTCTTTTCTATTCCTATGGTTTTATTTGTGAAGTTGCAGTTGTGTTATTTTTTCAGTATTTTCTATGAATTAATTTTTGGCAATCAAATAATCTATGTAGATGGGAGATTAATAATAAATAACTGTAGGTAGCGGGAGGTTGTGCCTAGACCGACATGTACCAAAATCTGTGACCAGTGTTGTAGCTGAATTTTCATCTACACCAAATAAAAACTATGAGAGAAGCTTTAACTTGGATCTGGTGTCACTCCTTGTAGCTGGTATCAAGGAATATGTGACCAGTGTTGTAGCTAATTTTTTTATTTTTATTATTATTATTATTTTTATTTGAGATGGCCTTAGTAGGTTTAAGAGATCGGGACAAATTGGATGGAGATTCAAATTTTGGTGTTTGGAAAGCCAAAATTTCTTTATTGCTGGAAGATAATGGTATCAAGGAATATGTGACTACTGTTGTAGTTTGTATGGTTAGCTCAACCTCACAGGGTGTTTGGTATATAGACAGTGGGGCATCATTTCATATGATAGGAGTTAGAGAATACTTTTCCAGTTACACGAAGGAGGACATCATAATCCAGATTTCTATGGGGAACATGTCCTAAATAAATCTAGTTGGGAAAGGGATTGTTCTATTTCAGAGGGAGAATGGAAATCCAATTCCCATTCATGATATGTTGCATGTGCCAAGCTTGGTTATGAACCTGATTTTCATATCTATCCTTCAGGATAAAGGCTACAATGTACTCTTTAGAGGGGCAAATGTGTTAATCAAGCACAAGGATTAGAAATCACCCATAGCTATTGGAGTTAGGAGCAGATGATTTTAAAGGTTGCAGTTTGATACTCATAAGGCATTGATGAGAAACGGTAATTCTAGAGATCAAGGAGAGCTATGGCATAGGAGGATGGGCCATATACATCATGGAGCACTTAAATTGCTTCGTGAGATAGTGACAGGTGTTCCAGAGGTGAGCACAAAACATGATGATGAATGTAAGGGATGTGTATTGGGGAAGTTTGTGAAAGAAAATTTTCCAAGGAGTGACACCAGATCCAAGGGTGTTCTTGATCTAGTATATTCAGACATATGTGGACCAATGCCGATGAATTCTCTCAGAGGATACAAGTACTTTGTTACTTTTATCGATGATTTCTCTAGGAAGACTTGGATATACTTCTTGAAGACCAAGGATGAGGTTTTCAGTCATTTCCAAGAGTTCAAAGCTCTTGTGGAGAATTCAACAAGCAGGAAGATTAAGGTTCTTTGGTCAAACAATGGAGGCGAGTACAAAGGGAAAGAGTTCCAAGAGTTTTGTACCAGGGAAGGAATCAAGACAATGGATTCTTCCTTACAACCCACAACAAAATGGGGTTGCTGAGGGGAAGAATTGGTCTATATCGGAGGTAGCAAGGGCTATGCTGTATGACTAGGATATGCCACACTACTTATGGGCAGAGGCATGCAGTACAACATTATACATACAAAACATGGTTCCACATAGGGTATTGGGTAAGATGACACTAGAGGAGGCATTTTTAGGGAAGAAGCTAGATGTCAGCCACTTCAAGATATTTGAGAGTTTGGCATATTGTCAAATTCTAGGGGCTACAGGTTTCAAGTTAGATCATATTATAGAGAGAGGGTACTTTGTGGGGTATAGTGAAACCTCAAAGGCATATCAGATATTTATTCCAGGGGCTAAGAAGATTATAGTTAGGCATGATGTCAAGTTCGTGGAGGACAAGGAATTTAGGAGGTCCAGATATTTTCCAGTAGATGATCAGAGTTACTAAAGATTAATAAAATTCCTTAATTATTAATATCCTATTTATATAGATTATTTATATAAAATCTATTGCAGTTACTGATTATTAATCTCCTATCTATATAGATTATGTGACTGCTGAAAATTAATTCACAACAAATATTGAAAAATAATACAACTTCAACTTCACAAATAAAAACCACAGGAATAGAGAAGAAAACATGCAAAATAATAAACACAATATTTTTGGACAAATTGTCCCTGGAAAAACCCCGGAGGGAAAACCAGTACTGCAGATGAGGAATTTTATTAAACTTTAGCAAATCAAGAGATACATAAACTACTTGCGTCTTACTGGTAGAGCTCCAACGATATCCTTCTTCGAAAATTCTTCCCTCAATTTCTCCTGCTAAAATTCCACTGCTGCTGCCTCCAACGCTATCACTATGCCCTTGCTAACACTGCAAAACTATTTTGCTATCACTGCAAAACTTTCTCAAGTGTGTATGTTCTCCAAATTCCCATTGACCCCCTTTTAAACTATTCTCATTGAAAAACCAATGGCCATAATTTAATCTCAATCAATGGCTAAGATTAATTAGACTCTAACAAACCCTAACTAATTGGTTTCTAGAAGTCTCTAGAGGAATCAATCAATCAATTAATTAATTATTTGGACAACTAACTCCTTTCTAGAAGTCTCTAGAAAAATTAATTAAATAATTATCTGGACCTAAATAACTCCTTTCTAGAAGTTTCAACAATTAAATAATAATTCCTGGGAATGGAGAAAACAGTTGTCTGATACAATAAATTAACATATACACTGTACAATATCCAAGAAACAAGAAGAAACCATTCACTATCTCTGCTTCATTAGGAATGACTGTATTTATGTTTGAAATCACTGCTACTACAAACCAATAGAATCATCTTCAATACTTGAACAAAGACACCCACCTCACTCTATATTGTCACTATCCATATGTACTTTGTTGTTGTATACCTTTGTCTTGCACTTGCATGAGATAAATTTGGTACAATACAAATCTTAAAAAACAAAGCTTCACCATGATGACACTATCCACACTATCAAGGAGGTGGCTTCATTGTCAAGACCACTAATCATCCAAATTACCTTGATACAAACACTTAACATAGGAATTAGTCATGGCTACTGGGACACTTGCAACAACAACCTTTCTTGATTGATAGATCCAATAAGAGAAAGAATGCTACCAATGACTACATAGACAACTTCACAATTTTTCCTACCATTGTAACAACCTCACACCAAGCCATCACTTGATCTTTAAACTACATTCTTATTTTCAACTAGGGGTAAAAGATATGAAATTGAACACCTCCCCCTAACTCCATGCTACTTTTTATGTACTTGGAGATGCCTTTTATGCTTAAAGAACAAGCATAGGTTCTTTATGTTTTTGTTCACGTTTCCTCCTCCAAACTTTCTCAAGCTGATTCCTTTTCCAAGATTTTTTAGATTCTTCCTTTTTCTTGTTTGACATGTTTTGTCTCCTATTATGATTAGGTGGACTCACTAAATTTCTTCTACAAAATTGTGCTATATGTCTAGAATTACCACAATTAAAGCATCTCAACTTATCAAAAGGATTTCTAATCACTAAGTGCAATCTCCTTCTAGAAGCAATCTTACATTCACTAACCTTGTGCCCATATTGATTACAATAAAAAAATAACCATTGAAGTGTAGATTATACCTAAATGGGATATTTATTTTTGCACTTGATGGTCTCATGATCCTTTTGCTTCCACTAGTATCAACATGTTGGATCATATCTATTTTTGAACCAAATTTTGATGACATTATTTGCTTCTTTTCATCCTCTTTCACTTGAGAGCCATTTGAAAATGAGCATTTTCCTTCTATAAAATCCTAGACTAGTCTTGTCCTTGTAGCCTTTTTGTTTATGCAAGAGATCTACTAACTTGTCACTGCTATCACACATTTCAAGCCTTTTCCTCAAGGCTACAACTTCTGCCTCTAACATAGAAAAATCCTTTTCTTTGGTGTATAACTCCATTTTGGTGACTTCTACAATTCTCTTGTTCTCTTCAAGCTGGAGTTTTAAATTTGCTATGATTTTTTTTTATTCAATGACCCTACTCATCAAATTTTTAGTTTGGTTTCTTTGTTCTATAGCCTCCTTTTTGAGTTTTTTAATTTCATCAAGAGAACATATCAAATCTCCCTCAAAATCAATCTCTTGTTCATAATTTCTCATAGAGCAGTCTTCTTCTTTGTGAATAAAAACATCTTCACTTTCAGATGTATCACAACTTGTATCAAACTGCAAGGGTGTTTTTTCAGCAACTCATCACTTTGATACATATCAATCAGTTTGTCCCAAACCTCCTTTACATCCTTACAATACATAACTTTAGCAATAATCTCATTTGGAAAACTACTAAAGATAACATTTATAGCCCTAGAATTGAATTCAAGAGCCTTCTCCTCATCAATAGTAGAAGGAGATGTTGAAGGAATTGAACAACCATTCTCTATTGATGCCCACACATCAAATCCTAAGGAAGATAAATAGGTCTCCATCCTAAGTTTCCAAAAAATAAAACTGGTTCCTTCAAAATGAGGTGTTCAATATAGGATACTCTTCCATTTGTGAGTCATTGTTTATAACTTCTTCTCCATCATTCTTTGTATTTGGTTCAAGTAGTTCTTGTTGTTTAGTACTCTACTGACAATTTCTTTTTCCTTTATTTCTTTTGCTTTTTTCCATGATAGGTACTCCACTACCAGGAACCACTAAGTTGGTTAAACTTTGTGCAAGGGAATGGCTTTGATACCAGTTGTTGGAGTACAAAACCACTGAGGGGGGGGTGAATCAGTGGTTTACCAATCAAATGTAACTTGATTAATTTTCACAACTTTATGCATATGAATTTCAAGTTTCAAAGCTATTCAAACGTGTATAGAAGCATCATGCATTAAAAGCTAACAATCTTGAAAAATTATGATATGCACAAATAGATCACAAAATAGGACAAACCATAACATAGTATTTATGAGTGGAAAACCCTGTACAAAGAGAAAAAACCACTCAAAAAGTTCAATTTATTAGGCCTCACTGGCACAATAGTAACCTCATTGATTACAACCTCACTAGAATTATATTTTCATTGATTACAACCTCACTGGCTTTATAATTTCACTCATTACAACCTCCTGGCTTTATAATGTCTCACTGACAAATACAATTATTTTGAGAAAGATTTTGGGAAATCAAAAATAGAGAAACCCTTTGTATCACTACACCCCTTTTCTTGAATGTTTCAATTTACTTTGAAAATCAAGAACTACACTTCATTTATTGTGTGTTTCATTTCACATTTGAAACATAATAAATTTCACTTTTTCATCAACCAAAAAACAACACTGTAATTTTTATTAGGAAAATTATACCACTTAGTTCATGGATATGATAAAAAAAATGAATTTGCAAAGAGTCTTTTTATTTCAACACCTTAACATTGTGCTCATATCATTTTCATAGAGATTCAAAAACCCTAGATCAAATCTCATCACCCTTATATTATTTTTCATGGTGGTCGATCAAACAACCCATATTTGCAACCATATTCAAATGTTGTCATAACTGAAACAACAAACAGATTTTCATAACTGAATATGAACAAAACCAGATACCTATCACCACAAATCATTCTTGAAACAATGATAGTTCAAACTTCCCTAGATGCAGTCGACAAGTATTACACATTAGAACCTTTGAAACTAAAACCCAACAAAAATAAAAATTTGAAATGGAAACCCTAGGTACCTATATTTGAATTCCATAAAACAAATTTGCATACCTTTGTAACTTTGACAAAGAGAAATAAAAGTAGGGTTCGAGTGTTACCATTAAAAAACTGATTCAAACTATCCATTTGAAAGGTTGACAACATCCGAAGATTATTCCTTGTAAATTTCCTCCATAACACTTTAAATTCTCATACTATTTTGACCATGAACTCTTAGAAAGAGTAAGCAACTATGTGACCTAGTGCAACAATGACCTACCACAACCTTCACAATAAGACAAAGCAATGTGCCTCATCAAAATGATAATGTGCCTTATCGAAATGATAAGTATACTAGGGTTATGCTTCAAACATGCTTTTTCCACTTTTGTCTTTTTACAATAATAAACATGTTCTTATTTGTTTTTCAATAATGAGTAAAAAACATTATTATGTTTGTAATAAAGAGTAATATGATTGACATCGATGCCAACAATGCCAAAGTCAACAACCATCACCTTAGAAGATGTTTGACATATTTTGAGGGTCCCTATATCAAGGGTGTACAAGTGGTTTATGACATGGATAGAGGTTTTGAGTCCTTAGAGAGTGTAAAGGAGGGGATTCGCTACCCTCAAGACTCAAGAAAAATAAAGTCTACAAGGAACAAATAGCCCTCAGTTACCTCAAGAAATAAAGATCAAGTGAAAAGGTAAACAATAAAGAATATTTTACAAGTTGATTAAATGAAATGATAAGCTATCAAAGACAATACTGATAAAGCTACTTATTAACATAAACTAATAATAAAATTATAGCCTATAGATTACGGGAACAAAAAATTAGAAGTCACAGATTCTTCCCCTAGGAGGGTTAAGCCTTGACCATATACAACATCATTCCATGCGAATGTTTGTGCCCCACACAGTCATCCCTATCGAAAAAGAGAGTAAAAACCTTAAGTCTGCAATGTCTATCTCCTTAAACCCATACATCTACACATAAGATAGGTAGGGAAAAATGTTTGGCCTATTTTGGGGCTTGCCTTAGATAAATCCCCATTTTGGTATTTCCACCTCCAAAGACAACCAGATAAATATAAATAGACAAAATACATGAAATGTAAAGACGTGTGATAGAAAAAAACCCTACTGTGGAGGAGAACCCCTATTACAAATAAAATAGATGATAGTAAATAGAAAAGAGAGCATTACCAACAGTCAGTGGCTCCCCTCTTGGCTTGATAAACATGATGTGCTTACTTGCAAGAGATCCTTGACTATTGCTATTATAGAAATCTGATAGAGCTTCACGATGGAGAGAAAAGAAGAAAATATGTAGAATATAGAATAGAAAGAGAGAGCAAGATCAAACGAGAGAGAGTGAGAATGAATGAGAATGGGAGTGAAAAAAGGATCTTTGTGAGGTTTTATGGGTGGGAAGAGTCATTAAATTTACATTCATGCCATGTTGGCATGTGCCATAGGAAAAGGACGTAAAATATTCTCATTTGAATCTCAGAAAGTTTGAGGATGCTAGCACAACACGCAGATGTCCATACATTGAGTGATTGCCCTACTAAAAAAAAATCAAGAATGAGATGTCTAGATTGTTAACACTTCATTTTTATCCCCTATAAAGTTAGAACATAAAATTTAGATTTAGAGGTTTTTCTCATTAATGCAGCCGGTTGCCATAAATGCAGTGGGATAGATGCACAAGTGTGAAACTATTGTAGGGTGCCATTTTATGACACTATAGATAGACTACTTGGAGATGATGATCTTGATATCGAGTATAGATAGATAGACTTGAAGCCTTACATCAACGTGGTGGATGATATTATCTTGGTTCTAGCAAGATTGATCATGGGTCAAATTATGCCTGACCAACATTCTAGAGGCTTCTTGATTGGATGTAGATTTGTCATTGAGGGCATAATCAAGAAGGGGATTAATTTCATGTGGGGACCTTGCATCCTTGTACATCTCTATCATGACATGCATCAAGTAGCATATAGAGTGCCTACCAGTCTATCTACAGGAGTCACATTGCTCCACATGTGGGCATATGAGAAAATAGTGGCTACATTACCTATTGTAGAGTTATAGAGAATTGCTGGAGATCCTTTTGTTAATCTATATGCCTCTATGCTGACACACTGATGCATTTGAGAACTTCATTTTTGGAGAGGTGTATTTGATGATATGGCTTAGTTTGTTTGGAGACCCTATCTATAATGTGAGGTATGGACTGATGATCATCTTTATTTGACATATTGTCGTTAGACAGAGTGGTTGATCAGGCACACTCCCCATATTCTGGAGAGGTATTTACCAGAAAGAGTCCACCATCAATTCATGGAAAGGCAAGACATTCCAGCTGATGATTATCATGTTTTTTATGCCAGGACAGTGAGGGAGATCATAAAGTGGGCTGCTATGGTAGTACCCCAGGTTGCACTCACAAAGTTTTCTTAGATGGATCCCTTGGCATGGGGATGGGAAGGTGGACTAGAGGATACAAGTACCACCCAAGACTATGATGCATGGTGCATCTAGAGGAGATCTTGAGATTTAATCATTCTGATGGTGTAGGTAGGTCCATGGGGGTTTGTAGACGAAGAGAATTAGAGCATGCACATGCTCATCTTATAAGATAATGAGCAAAGGCCGAGGAAAAAAGAGGGGATGATTAGTAATAGGTTGCATATCAAGATAAATCATAGTAGGATGTGCCATAGGTAGCCGCATAGCAATAGGAGGCTAGGGGAGATGATGATCAAGATGTTTGATTGGCTCTTGCTTTATTAGAGAGACCGGGCTCACAAAGAATGCGATGGTTAGAGGTCTGAGCAAGATAATCTTGCAACATAATTGATCAAGAGGACTACAAAAAAGGATTAGGACCTCACAGATAGGGATCAATGGATCATCAAGAGAGATAATCACACAATTGAGAGAGATCAACTTTCCACAAAGAGATGCAGAGATCACCCACCACTAACAGGTAGAGGTGTAGGTAGCTTGGCTTATAGTTGAGAGAGATACAAAGCAGGCCCATAGGACCTAGTTAGAGATCGACTAGGGCTCCATGATCTCTAGATGAATCAACATATGTAGGAGATGAGATCCCTAATATAGGAGGCTACATACTACCACACCTTATATCAAGTAGTCATACCTAGATAACATAGACAACCAAGATTTTATCTAGGAGCAATAGAATAGGTGTGTTAAGATGATCAGATGGTGGATTGGTAGGTCGGCCTTCATAGTAGATGGTACAATAGTAGCCATAGGGTTCCGATAGACAAGTATAGAAGTAGTAGCAGGTCATGGGCCCACCACCTTCTCAGCCTCCTCTCAATATAGAGGAGTGAGGGAGCTCTAGATAGATACATTGTACAAAGATTCTTGATGTACCGATTATTGTTGTAGACATATATATACATTCATTGGATTTTGAGAGCTTCACGTACATATATATTTTTGATGTATATTATTATACCACACATTCGATGTACAAGATGTTTTATATCATGTCATTTCCATTTTTTTATGATATATAAGATGAGATGACCCCTTTTGATGCGATTATGATATGATGTTACAATGATGCATGATTTTATGATTTCTTATGATGTATGTTGTTGATTATGGATGCATTGATGTATGGATGTTTCATGATATGAGAATGATGATATATGATTATTCTTATACTAAAGATATGTGGATGTAGGATGCATGTTATGATATATGATATATGCTTCTTCTTTTTGTATTTTGATATGATATATGTGATGATTATGTAGGATGGATGATATGAAATGTTATTGACAGTTTGTGGATGTAGGGTCAGATGCATATTTTTTTGTGTGTATGCCATGATAATTGGATAGAAATTTTAGTATGATGAGAATAGAAGAATGGATGATTAGATAGATAGAATAGGATGGATGAGATAGAATGGTGATGCTGATCAAGATACCAAAAAAATCTATGATTATTTGATGCATTTTGAGATTTTTATTGGATATGTGATGAGATAGGATGATTTTTCTTTTTCCTTTAGTTTATGCTTAATAATGTAGAGTAATACTTATTTTGATATAGCAAGTAGACACGATGCACCAAGGTGTTAAGAACCAGGGTGGCGTTGTATCTATTGCATGGACTTTGACTCTGCAAATAGATAGGAGTATCCCTATTCACACCTGACATAAGAACACCTTATTTTATCATGTGAGAGAATGAATCCATCGAAGCAAGTAGACCAATACACAAAAGGTATAAATAACCTAATATGCACTAGTTGTTGTATTACTCGGGACTATCCCTACACACACATGACAAGTATTCACCAAGGTCATATTACAAAAACATCCAAAAAACACAACAGGTGAAAAAATGACTATGCTCCATCACGTACCCCTCTAAAAAAACCAAGATATTGAAGATCAAGGTAGTTTCGAGTGAGTGATGTATATAAGACAAAAAGATAAAACGAAAAGAAAAGACCAATTGGTGAAACATATCACTGCCATCATATCTCTTGCCAAAGAGAATTGTTTTAGTTGATATATGAAATGATGTCTATTGTAGGAAATATATATCCACTAATACATTCATTGGATGTTGATTTTAAAATGTTTAGGCCATTGACATGAAAGCTATTTGATATGTTTTGACAATGATGAAGACATAATTTTTTGTGAGCGTTTGTGTTTCGACAATTATTGTATTTTTTTTGTTTTTTCATCAAAGATGAGGATGACAATAGGTTTATTATGGATGTCAATTTTATTGCGGATGGATGAGTGAGATGGGATGGATTCTTTTTATTTTTTTGGAAAATTTTAAATTTTTTTTTGGCTTTTTGAAATGTTTTGAGGCTATATTTTGAATTTTGATGTTTTCTAATTTATTTTTGGTATTTTGCACTATTTGGATGATTTTTGGGATTTTACTTATTTGAATATTTTTTGGGATTTTCAATTACTTAAGCTATGTACAAGAATCTATTTTGACAACCAAGTGTAGGAAGATTCCCCTAGTCATATGTTATACTATTTCATTATGAGCTAGATGAACCGACCTTAGGATAATGTCAAGTAGTACTGATAGTGATAGATACCTTTCAAACACCAAGCCATGATAGGGATGCAAATAGATGGATGAAAGAGGGATGGATGGATGGATGATTTATTCTGAAAGGATGATAATAGAAAGAGTGTTTGATAGATGGTAGATGCTAATTTTTTACACAAGGTGCTTGTTTTCTAGGTTTTCACCAAGGTACTTTCCCAAAGTTCCACCTAAGCAGTTTTCAATAGAGGACTATTTTTCTCTTTACCATTTTATCTTTTTTTTTTGAATTTCTATTCTTATATTTTTATATTTTGGAATAAGATACCCATCATGGGCTATGCATAAAACCATTTGAGATGACTATTTTTGATCGATTCCTACAAGGGATCCCCTTCAGGCGTCGCTAATTGATATGCTCCAAATCCATAGCTTACGGTGATGACAAATGATCCCAACTAGTTAGGTTCAAATTTTCCTTTGTTGTCTTGATCCAACTATTTTTTCTAATTCTCTTTAAGAACTAGGTATCCTACTTGAAAATGTCAACCCTTGATCTTCTTGTTATAGCTCCTACATAGTCGATTTTGATATGCTTGCAAGTGATTCAATGCTTCTAGACATTGTTCATCTAGAAATTCTAGCTCATTCAACTTGGATGTCATGTACTCTTCATCATTGATCAACTGTTGTAGTGAAACCCTCAGCAATGGGAACTCAACCTCACTGGGTAAGATGGCTTCAACTCCATAAACCAAGGAATATAGAGTAGCACCAATGGGTGTTTTGATACACATTCAATAGGCCCATAAGGTAAGGTTTAGTTGCAAGTGCCAATCCTGACCAACATCATTAAAAATATTTTTCAAGATCTTCAAGATAGTTTTTTTGGATGCTTCTTCTTGATAATTTCCTTGAGGATAGTAGAGTATGGATAAATAATGCTGGATATGAAACTGTGTGCAAAGTTTTTGGACATCCTAATTTTTGAAAGGTGTTCCATTGTCTGTGATAATGGCCAAAGGAACATCGTATCAAAATATTGGATAGTTCAGGATAAAATTGGATATTTGTTTGCTTGTGATGTATGTAATATGAATGGCTTATGGCAGTAATGATAAATTAATAGCTATTATATGAGGTAGCTATTATCTTTCCAATGAGATCAAGCCCCCATTGCAAGAAAGGCCATGGTGTCATTATAGGTCATAGCTCTTGTGGTGAAGCATGGCTGAGATCACCATGATGCTGACATTGTAAGCACTTTTTCACAAATTGATTAGCCTCATGCTCCATGGTAGGACAATATAACCCATTCTAAGAAACTTCTTTGCTAAGGTAACACCACTCAAATGTGACCCAAAAATTCCTTCATTTATCTCTTTTAAGGTAGTTGAAGCTTCTTATAGGTTAATACATCTAAGTAACATTCCACCAAGACTTTTATGATAAAGGGTATCACCAATAATGATGAAGCAAGAGGATCTTCAAATAAATGTTTTATGGAGGTTACCGGTAAGGTTGGGTAGAAGGATACCATCATGAAGGTATAGGTAAATATCATGGTACCAAGGAGAAATGAGACCAAAACATTCACACATGAATTCAGATTCAGGGATTTCAAAAGATGATATGCAAAGCTGCTCCACGAGAAATTCAAATTTCAAGGTGTTATGTAGTATGTCTAGTAAAAACCTAATGGTTTCCATGGCATATGCTACTTTATTTTTAACTCTTGGAATCTAGTCAAAGGTGATGACCAATAAATATTCTTTAAAGCTATCAACCATTCTTTTTTATAGCATCAACTTGTCATCCTTAGTTTGATAGTCATCATTAAATTGTCTTACCACCAAATGGGAATTAGCGTAGATTTGGAGTTCCTTGATTTTCCACTAAATATCCATTCTTAACCCTATGATGAGGGCTTCATACTTTTCTATGTTATTAGTGCATGAAAAATCTAGCATGTAGGACTTTGGAATACAATCACCTTGAAGGGTGATGAATAAAATACTTGCTCTTGATCCATGCTATGTATGGGAACCATCAAAGTACAACTTCCATAGGTTTTTTGATGTTTTGGTGAATATTGCTTCATATGGAAACTCAGACACTAAATGGTTTTCAACATATATGGGTGCTTCTTCTAATTGATCTGCCATGACTTATTCTTTGATCACCTTTCAATCCACATACTCGATCTTGAACTCACTTAGGATAATAACCCATTTATCCATGTGACCTGTAAGAGTTACCTTTGATAACAAGTACTTCAATGGATCAACCTTAGAAATAAGCTTGAATTGATGGCTAAGCATGCAATGTTTTAGATTTTGAGAAGAAAAAAATACTACTAGACAAGCTCTTTCAATAGGGGTGTTCTTAAGATTGTATCTAACTAGGGTCCTATTGATGTAATAGATGACACTTTTTTTCCTTATTCATTATGTTGTGCTAGGAGATCTCTTAATGTTGTTGATGTAGCTGGGATATACAATATCAAGGGTTTATTTACAATTGGTGCATCAACACTGGAAATGATGCAAGGTAATCTTTCAACTATTGAAAAGCTTGTTGGAAATTAAGATCCCATTTGAATGCTACACCTTTGTGAAGAAGGTGTGTAAATGGGTGACATTTATCCACCAATTGTGCGTGAATCTCTTGATATATTGTAGTTTTCCTTGTAGAATTCAGAGTTGCCTGATTGTTTTAGGTGGAGGCATCTCAATTATAGCTTTTAATTTGGTAGGGCCCACTTTGATTCCCCTTCATGATACTATGCATCTCAAAATTTTACCTCAATTGAATCGAAAGACACATTTCTTTGGATTTCGTGTAATGTGTCATACATACATAAAACTCAAAAACAAAACATGACATTATGAATAATAAATTAAAGACATATTCAATTAGCTATATTCCATCATAGCACCATATGTCAAAAAGATAATTTATATTCATTTCCAAATTTCAAATTTACAAGTTACAATATTTGACTTAGGCCAACATCGCCTCTTAATCAATTAAATTACATCATGAAGTACAAGTACAATAATCAAGATTATAGAATTCCATGTGATTCCTCTTCAATGATCGCCACATGTGGTGGACAAGAACATGGTTCAAACAATTTTCCACCCTTGACCACAAAACTACGCTTCTCCAAAATTCTCCCTAACTCAAAGAATACCTGAACCTGCATGTAATACTTAGCAAGAGATATAGTATGCAAAGTGGAATCTGGTGTGTGCCTAACATCTACATGAATTTCTATCTACATTTAGAACATGCAAGATCTATTCTAGGAAATGGTAGAGAGTTACATTATACAAATTATACCATTCAACATAATGGACTACAACACTTGGCCAAGCATATGTTGTATATAGCTAAAATAATAGATTTTGGAAAAGAAAAACCTATACTCTCTAATAACCCATTTTCGGCGCCTATCTCGAAAGGTAACCTTCCACATACATAAGATAACATACATATTATCCAAGTCACACATTATGCAAAACAATCAACTTGTTTTCTAGTAGTTTTGCTAGCCAATCCTTTTTATAATAAGGAAATCAAACAATCAACAACATAGTTTACATTTGTTAGCATCTTGGATAATTTTGTTTAACAATATATGCAAGGAATTAAACCAGTTTTGATAAAATGACATTAGACATTTAGCCATAGTACATGATTCATTTTGTCAGTAAGAATATAACAACTCATGCATGGCATTCAAATTTCCAACATTTCCTTTATGAAAATCTACATGTTTCAAATAAAGAGAAATAAGAAATTTTAGAGAAGGTATATTACATGTATGTGTCATGCATAAGTGGAATATTTATGCATGTACACATATATGTCATTCTTCTAAAATAATGTGTATGCATATATGTTCTTTGAAAAAAGAAAGTTCCATATACATATAAATTTACATAGTTCAAGATGTCAACTTTCATCAAATACAAAATGAGATTCAACTAAAATTAAAATGTCAAGACAACCATAATGTCACAAGGATTTTTACATAGAACAAATTGTATTCAATCACCATGATTAATCTACACGTTCAATAAGGTCTTTGCAAATGTTCTGTTTCATTCAAAACCAAGTCCGTGAACATTTAGTCAAGGAATATCATGTTGGTTTGAAATTGGTTCCAACCTCTTGAATCAATGACAAGAGCGTCATCCTATTTTGATAAGAGGTTTTCCTACATAATCTCCTATCTTATAGTTTCAATTCATTCTTAAATCAGCATTATCAAATAAATACAGTGAAACTTTTGTCATTCAGATTAACTAATCTTTCAGTAATGTTCAAGATCAAATCAACAAGAATAACGCCATTCATTTCTAATTATCCTTTAAAATAAATTCTCATAGAATGGGTCAATATACAAGCTATCAACCAACATTATGTGCCTCAATTTTTAGTCAATAACAAATGTTTGATGGAACAATTGATCATAACAAAGGCACCGGAAAACCAAAAGGAGATCAATGTAAGTATGAAATAGACATTCTTAATACTTGGTAAATCAAAATAATATGAATTTTTTCGCATCATTGTAATGTTTGGAATGATAGGAATCACCCATCGACAAGCTAAGGCCTGGAAATATGAGAATCATTCGGCCAACTAAGACAATATAACATAATCTTTATCAGTGAGTTAAATACTCGAATGATAGCTTCATTTGGCCATCTCTAAAGCTAAACAATGGAAATCACTTAACAAGTATGTATATATATATTCATATGAACGGTGACATCATTCATCAAAGGTAGGATGACATTAGTCGATCAATACAAATATATAGAATGATAACAATCATTCTTCAACAACATCATAATTGAATGAAATAATCGTTCATTGGGTTGACATTAAAAAAGGAAAATGATCACCATTTATGGTGATCATGGGTAAATCGATACCCTATCCTAGGAAATAGAGCATCGTCTCTATGCGGCTCTTTAGCCCGAACATGCAAATGGTTTGATGCCGATACAAAGGCAACTCCATAATGGGTGTTTTCTAAACACATTGGTTCCTCACAATAGATTAAAGAAATAGAGGAATAAATAACATCCGTTATGGCCACCCATAGAGTGGTAATAAGCAAGAAAGACCCGGCTATGGTAAGAACAAGTTTAACTAAATCGAAATAATGCATGGACAACATAAAAACATGGAAAATAACAAAGGTTTTTGGCCACTTTACACAATAAAAAATGAGGGCTTTTGGGTCGACTCAAACAAATAACATGTTTGATAACCTTGTTTGCCAGAGATAAGAAGGTAACGAATGACACAACCCTTAATGAAAATGAATTCAAGTCATTCGATCTCTTTAGTATAGGTTCAAATCAATAACATATAAACCATTCATTTCAGAGAAGGAAACAACATATAAACAAAATGTGAGGTTTGAATTACCTCCTTCCTACTATGTAGGTTGATGATTTTTACCCTATCAAATGTGGAAAAAGCTCCATTTAGTGGGTTCTCTATTGCCTCATTGTCCTCTTTCCCCAAAATCTTCTCTACTTTTATTTATGAGATCTTCACACCTTCTTCCGCAATTGTCTCTGACCAAGATTTTTTTGCATTTTCTAAAATTGGAGGTGGTGGCCTTAACTCTCCCACGTCCTCCTCTCTTTTGGTCGCCCACTCCTCCATGCTTATTTAGCATAAAATATCTTTCCATGATGGGTGGTGGTTATGATCATAGTGCCAAGAAGTGTTACCAGTATGTTTCCAAGGTGCTCAAATTTCACATATATGGATTTTAATTTCAAATAGAAGTAAACAATTTTTGCCACAATAATACACACATAAATATATTCATCATTCACACAAGGATAATTATTTCCTGATTTCAATTCAATCGTTCTATTCAAGAATAGTTAATATGCACATAATAATCATATTTCCACACCATTGTTATTATGACTTTAGCATCAAATGAACAAGGTAAAGCATTTGTTCTGATAAAGTTGTTTTCCATAAGCTTACCAAATTAATCGTTTACACATTTCACATCGACAAAAATGTTAGCTACCAAATTGCAAATACAATGCAAATACTATATTTTTTCAGTGGTTTGTGCATGTTCCAAATTCCATTAATCTTATCATTCATCATTTGGATAAATATTCCTACCTCAACCATTTTCTCGATCTTTAACTTGTTCCTGCATTACACACTTGCACATTGCAAAGTTTCATTAGTAACCAATAACCAATGCTTGAAACGAAAAGATTCTATTCATACTATAAAATTCACATTTTGTATTCAATCATATAAATATATTTCAAATTCCATTGAAATCTAAAATTTATCACAAGTAAACTGATAAATTTCATTTCCATAATTATTTAAATAACTTATCATTTATTAAATGCAAACAAATTTTTGAGACATGACATCCTTCCCCACTTGGAAGAGACATCATCTTGATGTCTTATCAAACAACATTGAATCAAATATGTCTATTTCAACACTTAATCATATTTCTATCAATCCAAAATATCATAATCACATGTGCAAATCCAAAAAATGCTAGAGCAATAGTATCTTAATGAACATTAAGAGTCTATCTAAAAATCAAATGAGGAAAGGAGTGTTCTATTTCCTCCACATCCTCCCAAGTAGCACTGTCCTCATAATATTGGTCCCATTGAACCTTATATTGAACAATGTCTCTATTACGCAACTTGACGTTGTGTCTATCTAGAATTCTAATGGGCTCCACCAACAACACTCTTGGATCTTGCACCTGTAAATAATGCTAGTCAAGTATATGAGATGCATCTGAATGATATGGCTTAAGTAAAGAAACATGAAATATATTATGGAGTCGGGCTAGAGCAGGTGGTAGAGAAAGTTGCTATGTAAACAGGTTAATTACTTCTAGCACATCAAAGGGTCCCACATATCTAGGGGCTAACTTAGAATATTTTCTAAAGGTAATGAAGCTCTAATGTGGCTTGACTCTCAAAAATACCTTATCTCCCTTTGAGAATTGTCTAAAGGTTATATTCTTATCAACATAGCTTTTCTATATGTCTGTCACTTCCTTCAGTCTATCCGTGACAAGTTTCATCTGCTCTTCCATCTCTTTGAGAATTTTAGGACCCTCTATGACCCTGTCTTCCAACCTATCCCAACTAATGGGTGTATGCAACTTTTTCCTGTAAAGAGCATCGAAAGGTGCCATACCTAAAGATGCATGGAAAGAGTTATTATATGAAAATTATATTAAAGGTAGATACTCTTCCCACTTATAACGTTGGTCCATGCAATACATTCAAAGGAGATCCTCTACTACTTGGTTGACTCTCTTAGTTTGACCATCGATTTGGGGATGATATGCTGAACTAAAATTCAACTTAGTTCCCAAGGCTGCATTCAAAGTTTTCCAAAATTTGGATATCATCCAAGTATCTCTATTAGATATGATGGTCTATGGTACTCCATGCAAATGGAAGAACTCTTGGAAAAATTTCTTGGCCAAGGTTAATGATCCATACTTAAGGTTTCCTGGAATGAAATGTGCACCTTAGTCAACTTATCGACTACTACCAGGATGATATCATGCCTATTTCTACTCAAAGGAAACCCTTGAATAAAGTCCATGTTGATCACCTACCAATAATACTCAGGTATGTCATGAGGATAGAGGATCCCTACTAGATGCCCATGTTCAACCTTGACTCACTGAAATTCCAAGCATCTAGCTGCATATTCCACTACATCTTTCATGAGTTTAGGCCAAAAATACAAAGATTTCATCTTTGCAATCATCTTGACGACTCTGGGGTATCCTGAATATGGTGCATTGTGGATTTCCTCCAAGACCAACTTCCCGAGGTCTCTAGATTCTAGAATATACATCCTCCTTTGATATCTTAGGATTTTATTTGGTTTGATTTCATACCCATCATATCAATGGTCTGAAGGGTTCTCCTGTAGAGATTTCTTTACCCTTTCATAGTGGTCACCCCCTTGAAAGTGTTGCATGACCTATTGCTTTAGATTAGACCAAGTCGAGGTTATGGATACCGGATTTATTTTTCTACTAAGAGCATTTGGTACTCTATTCTATTTTCCCTTAATGTACTCAATTCCAAAATTGTACTCACTAAGGAACTCTAAACATCTTCTTTGATGTGCATTGAGATTTGGTTGGGTGAAGATATATCTTAGTCCCAAATGATCTGTTTTGAGCTCAAATGGCTTCCCCAATAGGTAATGCCTCCAAATATGCAAGGAATACACTATTGTAAACAATTCCAATTCATGTGGTGCATAGATTGTTTCATGCTGTTTAAGCTTCCTTGACTCATTCTGCCACTTGTCCATCTTGCATTAATACTGCTCCTACACCATCTCTCGAAGCATTCGTGATCACTATAAATTGACCATTGGGATTAGGTATAGTCAACACTAGGGCTATCATGAGATTCTCCTTCAAGAGTTGAAATGCTTGCTCACACTTTTCTATCCAATCAAAAAATTTCCCTTTTCTTTCAAGAGAGGTGATTGGGGATGCAATATGAGAAAATCCCTATACATACTTCCTATAGCATCTCGCTAGTACCATAAAGATCTAAACTTCAGTCACACTCTAAGGTGTTGTCCATTCTACTACTGCCTTTATCTTTTCAAGATCTACATAGACTCATTCCACTGATATGATGTGACCAAGGTGATGCACCCTTTATTAATTAAACAAGCACTTGGATAGCTTTCCAAAAAGTTTCTTCTCTCTAAGATGTTGTAAGACAATCCTCAAATGCTTATCATGCTCCTCAATGGACTTGGAATAAATCAAGATGTCATCTATAAAGATCAAGAAAAATTCATCTAGACAATCTTTGAATACACTATTCATGAGATTCATGAAAGCTATTGGTGCATTGTTCAAGCCAAGAGGTACCACTATGAACTCATAGTGTCTATACCAAGTCTAGAAAGCAGTCTTAGGGATTCTCTCTTCTTTTATTCTCAACTGGTGATAATTAGATCTGAGATCTATTTTAGAGAACACTATTGCTCCCTTCATATGATCAAATAGAACATCTATCCTTGGGAGAGGAGATCTATTCTTGATGTTCACCTTGTTCAACATTTGATAGTCAATACAAAGATGCAAGGTTCCATCCTTCTTAACAAAGATAACCGAAACACCCCAAGGAAACTAGGACATATAAGACCCTTGCTTAGTAGTTCCTACAACGAGGCCTTCAACTCAAACAACTCAATGGTATTCATCTTGTATGGGGATTTAGACTGAGGTTCAACTCCCAATATTAGATCAATAGAGAAATCAAATTCTCGCTTGGGAGGCAGTTCCGTGAGTTCTTCAAGGAATGCATCTCAAAATTCCTTGAGAATGGGGTAATCTTCCAAATAAGGCTTCATATTTTTAGGTTCACTCATGTGTATCACATATATAGTACACCCCTTTCTTTGAGACCTCTTGAGGTACATAACTGAGATCTGTCGAAGCTTTAGTGGTCTCTAGATTCCAAAAATCTCAACCGGGTTTCCATAGTCATCTAAACAATTCACCATCTTATCCTCATAGTTTATGATGGACTTGTACTCTATCAACCAGTTAATCCCCAAAATTACATCATAGGATCCTAAGGGTGATACATAAAGGTCAACTTGAGATTGGAAATTGGGAAGTTCTGATTACTGCAATAGAGATAGGAATCCACCCTTTGCTTTGCTCGATTTCCATACTGGACCATCCATGAGTTGGCCACGTGTACATGTTTAATAAATAGCTTATAAATCATTCTTGGACCAACAAAACATTCAAAAACTCCAATATCAATCAAAATAGAAGTAGGTTTTCCATATAGCTTACCCTATTAGCGTGATTGGTGAGGCTTGATATTGGATTTGTCTATCATCCACCATAGCATGGATCTGATGTTGGTTTCCTTCCTTTCACGCCTTTGAACACTATGGGAAATTGGAGGCATAATGATCATCTTCACAGGTGTAGCAACCATCACAAGGCCCTTTTTGACCTCCCGAGCCACCTTCCTTGGAGCTCTTCAACTTATTATCAAATTTGACTTTGTTGTTGTTGGCCTTCTTATTCTTTCTTCCAGTGTTGCCCTTTTCTCTTTCCCATGATTCACTTCCCTCCTTTAGATTCCTAATATGGTGGGGCTTGTTTCCTTTTTTAAAATTTCTTATTCTTGAGCCAAAACTTAGAATCTAATTTATTTCAGAAATTGGATAGATGTTGCAACTTCTATTCTTGCTTGGTGTCCTTCTCAAGGACCTTCTCCATGGTGAGTGGGTTAAATAAGTCTACCTCCACTCTAATTTGAGGTATTAACCCAAGTATAAACTTCCTGATTTAGAAGTGCTCATCGTCCTAATACTAAGGCACATACTCCAAAAAAATGAGTGAACTTTTCCTAATACCGAGTTACAGACATGCTCCATTGAGCTAAGTTCTAGAACTCTGTCATCTTCTTATCAAAGAAGTGCTGATCGAGCCACCTTTTTCAAAAATGTTGGAGAAATTGTTCCTAGGTGATCTCTCTAAGTTGCAATTTTTGTTCTACCATTTCGTTATCCCACCAGATAGCTACCTCACTAGAGAGCTGATAAGTTGCCCATATAGCCTTAGTTTCATTTGATAAATTTTGAAGCCCAGAGTACTCCATTTAAATGATCCATTCTTTGACTTCGTCTCCGATGGTTTTATCATTAAAATTTGGCAAATCCACCCTTTTCAGGTCCTTGTCAAGATCTCCTTAGATTCTATCTCGATTATTAACATCGAGCTCTCTATTCCCTCGTGGATGGTCCTCATTCCTCTAATTTTGACCATCTCAAATTCATCAAAATTCCCCTTCCAAATGGTCCATTATGTTTTCCTATCAATTTAGAAGGTCAAGGATCCTATCCAGTCTTTCACTCTGACCTTCATTTTGATCACCACTTGAACTCCCATTCTTGGTGTTCACTATGATGGTTCATGAATGAACTACGTCATAACCTGCATTTAGCCTAACTGAGACAAGTTTTCTATATTTGATTATTCAAACATAATTCTAATTGTTATGACATGCAATCTTAAAAATATGCTCATGTTCATTCAAACCAAAGACAAGTCATTCAAGCTCACAACTTTGAACACAAGAAAGACTTCCTTTATTTATAATAATATCGGATTACAAAGATCCTAATTACAATTTTTTCCCTCCTTACTAGGTGGGCTATTCATTATTAGTTAGAGGACACTTCACTAGGTCCCCATCAGAGTCTATTACAAACTTCTTGGAAGAAGTATGATGTGCATGCATGAAATCCTTTTCCTCTTTAGTCAGAATGTGTGCATTGGGTCTGCACCCTAAAGGCCAATCTCAAATTGTTGAAGGTTTCTTAGTTTTTACAGGGTACTTAGAATCTTCAATTTGCCCCTCTCTAACTTGAATCGAGTGAGGGTGTGTGCCAAGGTATCATCATAAAGAATCTCAGGTTGGACTTCAACTGTTGGATTATCTTCAACAAATTTCTTTTTTAGTAGTCCTAATGGTCTTTCCCTTCTTTTTCCCTGACTTTGAACTTCCCATACCTGCATTCAATTTAGGTTCATTAAACTCAAAATTGAATTAAGGGTCAACTAACCCTAAATTAAACCACTGTGGGCTCACAGGCCAAGAGCTGAGCTGTAAGCTTCGATACAAAATGTAATGTGTCATACATAAAACTCAAAAATAAAATATGACATTATGAATAATAAATTAAAGAGAATCAATTAGTTATATTCCATAATAGCACCATATGTAAAAAATAATAATTTATATTCATTTCCAAATATCAAGTTTGCAAGTTACAATGTTTGACTTAGGCCAACATCACCTCTTAGTCAATCAAATTACATCATGAAGTACAAGTACAATAATCAAGATTATGTAATTTCATGTGATTCCTCTTCAATGCTCATCACATTTGGTGGATGAGAACATGGTTCAAGCACTTTTCCACCCAACCATGAATCTACGCTTCCTCAAAATTCTTCCTAACTCGAAGAATACCCAACTTGCATGGAATACTTAGCAAGAGATACAATATGCAAGGTGGAATTTGGTGCATGCCTAACATCTACATGCATTTCTATTTACATTTAGAACAATTAAGATCTATGTTAGGAAATGGCAGAGAGTTACATCATACAAATTAGAGCATTCAACATAATGGACTGCAACATTTGGCGAAGAATATGTTGTATACAACTAAAATATTAGATTTTAGAAAAGAAAAATCTATACTCTATGATAACCCATTTTTGGCACCCATACCAAAAGGTAACCTTCCACATACGTAAGATAGCATACATCTTATCCAAGTCACACATTATGCAAAACAATCAACCTATTTTCTCATAGTTTTGCTAGCCAATCCTTTTTATAATAAGGAAATCAAACAATCAACATCATAGTTTACATTTGTCCCATCTTGGCTAGTTCTGTTTAACAATATATGCAAGGAATTAAACTAGTTTTGATAAAATGATATTAGACATTTAGTTGCAGTACATGATCCATTTTGTCAGTAAGAATATAACAACTCGTGCACGATATTCAGATTTCCAACATTTCCTTTATGAAAATCTACGTATTTTAGATAAAGAGAAATAAGAAATTTTAAAGAATGTATATTGCATGTATGTGTAATGCATAAATATAATACTTATGCATGTACACATATATGGCCTTCTACAAAAAACGTGTATGCATATGCGTTCTTTGAAAAAAGAAAGTTCCATATACATAGAAATTTACATAGTTCAAGATGTCAACTTTCATCAAATACAAAATGAGATTCAACTGAAATTCAAAGGTCAAGAAAACTAGAATTCCACAAGGATGCTTACATAGACCAAATTTTATTCAATCACCATGATTAATTTGTGTTCAATTGGGTCTTTACGAATGTTCTTTTTTGTTCAAAACCAAGTTAGAGAACATTCAGTCAAGGAATATCATGTTGGTTTGAAACTGGTTCCACCCTCTTGGATCATTGACAAGAGTGTCATTCTACTTTGATCAAAGGTTGTCCTAGATAATCTCATATCTTATAGTTTCAATTCATTCTTTAAATCGACATTATCAAATAAATATAGTGAAATTTTTTCCATTCAGATTAACTCATCTTTCAATAATGTTCAAGATCAAATCAACAAGAATAACACCATTCAGATATGATTATCCTTTAAAATGCGTGCTCATAGAATGGTTTAATATACAAGCTATCGGCCAAAATTATGTGCCTTGATGTTTAGTCAATAACAAATGTTTGATGGAATAGTCGATCATAATAGAGGTACCATAAAACTGGAAGGAGATTGGTGTAAGTATGACATTCAACATCGATGATTAACAACTTCAAATATCGATTGTGTATGCGTATATATACTCCATATGTATATATACATACACATACACATCATATTAATGAATGAAGAAATTTGAAATGCATCGAAAGGATTAGCATTATCCCACAACCTGTTATGGCCCTTTTCATAGGCTACGACTTAGGCAACATGTCACATGAAATAGTCATTCTTAATACTTGATAAATTATAACAATATCAATCATTTCACATTATTTTAATGCTTGGAATGATAAGAATCACCCATTGACAAGCTAAGGCCTGAAACAATGATAATTGTTTTGGACAACTAAGACAATATAACATAATCTTTATCATTGAGTATAAATACTCAAATGATGGATTTGTTAGGCCATCTCTAATGCTGAACAATGGAAATTGCTTAACAACGGGTATGTAAATATATATATTCATATGAATAGTGGCATCGTTCATCAAAGGCAGGATGACATTAGTCAATCAATGCAAATATATAGAATGATAAAAATAATTCTTCAACAACATCATAATTGAACAAAATAATCGTTCATCAGGTTAACATTAAAAAAGGAAAATGATCACTATTTACGGTGATCATGGGTAAAATCGATACCTTATCCTAGGAAAAAAAGCATCATCTCTATGTGGATCTTTAGCCTGAACATGCAAATGGCTTGACGTCGATACAAAGATGACTCCACAATGGGGGTTTGCTAAACACATTGTTTCCTCACAATAGATTAAAAAAAAATAACAGAGGAAGAAATAAAATTGGTTATGGCCACCCATAGAGTGGTAACAAGCAAGCAAGACCCAAATATGGTAAGAACAAGTTCAATTAAATCAAACTAATGCATGACCAACATGAAAACATGAAAAATAACAGAGGTTTTTTCCCACTTTACACAATGAAAAATGAGGGTTTTTGGGTCGACTCAAACAAATAACAAGTTTGATAACCCTGTTTGCCAGAGATAAGAAGGTAATGAATTAGATAGACCTTAATGAAAATGAATTTGTTATTTGATCTCTTTAGTATAGGTTCAAATCAATAACATATAAACCATCCATTTTCATAGAAGGAAACAACATATAAACAAAATGTGAGGTTCAAATTACCTCCTTCCTACTGTGTAAGTCGATGATTTTTACCCTATTGAATGTAGAAAAAGCTCCTTTCAGTGGGTTTCTATTGCCTCATTATCCTCTTTCCCCAAAATCTTCTCTTCTTTTCTTTTCGAGATCTAAACACCTTCCAAAATCACCTTTGACCAAGATTTTTTTTCATTTTCTAAAATTGGAGGTGGTGGCCTTAACTCTCCCATGTCCTCATCTCTTTTGGCCGTCCACTCCTCCATGCTTATTTAGCATAAAATCTCTTTCCATGATGGGTGGAAATTATGATAATAGTGGTAAGAAGTGTTACCAATATTTTTCCAAGGTTCTCAAATTTCACATATATGGATTTTAAATTCAATTAGATGTAAACAATTTTTGCCACAATAATACACATATAAATATATTCATCTTTCACACAAGGATAATTATTTCCTGATTTCAATTCAATTGTTCTATTCAAGAACAATTAATATGCATATAACAATTATATTTCCATGCCATTGTTATTGTGAATTTAGCATCAAATGAACAGGTAACACATTTGTTTTGATAAAAAAAAATTCCATAAGCTTACCAAATTAATCATTTACACATTTCACATTGACAAAAATGTTAGCTACCAAATTGTAAATACAATGCAAATTCTATATGTTTGTTTTTTAGTGTTGTGTGTACATTCCAGATTCCATCAACCTTACCATTCATCATCCATCTAAATATTCATACCTTAACCATGTTCTTGGTCTTAAACCTATTCCCGCATTCATACACTTGCACTTTGCAAAGTTTCATTAGTAACCAATAACTAATGCTTGAAATGAAAATATTTTCATTCATACCATATAATTCATCTTTCGTATTCAATCATATAAATATATCTAAAATTCCATTGAAATCTTAAATTTATCACAAGTCAACTGATAATTTCATTTTTGATAATTATTTAAATAAATTATCATTTATTAAATGCAAGCAAAATTTTGAGACATGACATTTAGTCTCACCTGATACTTCTCCAATCTCTGTCAAATATTTGAGATAATACTTCAAGATGAACTTTTTTTTGTGATAGATTTTACTAATATATCATCTACATAATTTTCTAGAATCTTGTGAAACATTTCATGGAAGATTACGATAATTGCTCTATGATATGTGACTCTAGCATTTTTGAGGATAAAAGGAATGAAATTCCAGCATAAGGTACCTCATGGTTATGTAAATTTTATTATATGTTGATCCTCTAATGCTATCCTTATCTGATTATATCCTAAAAATCCATCCATGAGAGATAAAATCTTATGTCCAATTGTAAGATCCACAATGATGTCAATATTAGGTATTGGAAAATCATCTTTAGGACATTCTTTGTTCAAGTCTCTGAAGTTTGTGCATATCTAGATGCCCCTAGTTGGTTTTGATATTGGTACAAGGTTTGAAACCTACTTAGGATAATCTATAGGTCATATGAATTCCATTTCAAGTAACTTCTTTAGGTCTACTTTAACCAATAGTGCTATCTATGGATGCATTTTCTTGAGATTTTGTTTCATCATTTTTACATTAGGATGCACTGTCAAGTGATGTACTACCAATGAAGTATCAAGTCTTGGCATATCTGAATATGACCAAGTGAAGTTAATATTTCTTTATTTTAAGAAATATTCCAAATTATGTTGTTCTTCATCATCTAAGGATGCGGCATAATATGTCACCTAAGGTTGATTGACTATTTTGACATTCATTGGTTGCACATTTTCAACAAAAAATGTTGACATTTCTTGATCCATAGCAATACTAGGGAGATTAAATTCTTCATCCTTAGGAACCTCAAAGAGGTTTTCACCTTCAGATACATCCTTTATTTTTACTTTTTCATGATCTGAAAGCACCACTTTATGGTTTTCATTAGGGGATCTTGTTTTGATTTTAATTTTTTTCATTTTGTGATTGAAAGATTCAATCTTAGTATGCTTGGGTATCAAGTTAAATGTCAAAACCTGATTTGTGATCTCCCAAAGGTACACCATCTCAGAGCCCCATGAATTCAACAATAGCTTCATCATTTTCAAATAAATCAAGAATAAATGCTTGTTGTTGGTCTCAATCGATGAGTTGGGGATAAACGAGTTTAAGGCCATTGTTTTGGATAAAGGAATTGAATAACGTGGTAGGGATAGTGTATGTATAGGAATTTTCAAATACATTTTTATACACATGGGTAAGTCTTCAATGTTATTACTATTAAATGGATTATACCAAGGAGAAGCTTCAACTTCCTTGATTGAGATATCATTTGCAAGAGGAGTCACATTTTTCGTGTAACCCATACCCAAGACCTTTATTCCTTGGCCAATTTTCTAGAATGATGGGTTCACATATACCTTGTTGTTTAAAACCAAGCCCACCAATACCTGTATATCCCATGTTCTTCATTAATTGATATCCTTTGCTATCCCAATCAATACGAAGAGGAGCTTCTTCTTTTTCTTCATGATATATCCATTTTGAGAAGCATCCTCCATCTATAAGACTTGCGTTTAGTTCTCCCCATTTTTACAAAGCTAGTTGGATCGAACTTGATTGTTTTAGACACTTTCTCAATATGATAGGGTTTACCATATGTCTTAGGAGAAAGTGATAGCTATCCCACATAGAAGAAATATTTTAGGTTGTAGTCACCACAACCACTGTATTTTATTTGTACCTTGACTTTGGAGTGTGTGTGTTAGGATTTTTATGTAGATGCAAGTGTCACTAGATCGACATAAGAAGATTAGGGAGGAACTTCATTATTCTTATGTACTTGGATCAATCTATAATACTTCTCTTCTATGCTCTTGTAATAGTAGAAAGGTTCAAGATCACCATGGATGGTAACCTCTTTGTCATTGAACATAATATTTAAACATTGATGATAGGTAGATGCAATGGCCTGCATGGCATGAATCCATAAGCAACCTAAAAGGATGTTATAAGGAAAGTCAAGGTCTAAAACTTGACATGTTGTTTTAGCTATTACAAGACCAACTTGTATAGGAAACTTTATGGTTCCTTCTAAATCCCTTTCGTTATCATCATATGCCCTGATAGTTATTCCTTTTATTCTCTTAATATATTCCTTAGAGTATCCCAAGTGTTTGACCAATTAAATGATACAGATGTTTAAGCCCACACCTCCATCTATCAAAAATATCTTAACTTTATGTTTGTGGAGATAGACCTCAAGATGTAATGTGTGATTATGCAATGATTGAGATGTGATGTTTTTCTCTATAAATACAAGTCAATGAGTGGATACAATATGCCCTACCATAGCTTGAATTTTTTTAGTATCTATGTTAATAGGGACAAATTATGATAAAAGAGCCTTGTTTAAGAATTATTTGTGTGTGGGAGAGATTCTCAAGACTTCTAGTATGGAGATTTGTGTTGAAGTTTTCTTGAGATGATCTATTAGGCTGCAATTTGTAGGATTTTCTTTTTATTGACCTCTTGGTTGTGAAGGAGCTCCTTGGATGGTGGATTTCCCTCTTCGTGTGGTGAATCTACACTCAAGATTTTTCCCATGTATAGTAATAATGTAGATATGGTGGCTACCATCTTGTATATGACCTATAACATTGTCATAGGTGTGATTGACTAAGTTGAATGTTTTAGACTTTCCTGCATTGTTTCATTTACCATGATCGGGCATAGGATTCTTGTACATGTAAGGAAGATAAGGTAGTTGAATAACTTCCTACACAAATATTGAGAGGAGAATAATGTAAAACCTTTTACAGATCTTTAATACTTACAAAAGCTTTAAAAAAACACAAATATCATGCATATCACAACACAATGATTTACGTGGGGAAAACCCTTTCGGGATAAAAACCCCACACTCCAAAATCCGCCTAATATATTATTCAGAAATAAAAAATATTGTAATATACTTGCAGAGAAAGCTTCTCTCAGGAGTATCACCACACATAGATCTAGAGGCAACACAATTGCTATCAGAGTCTCAAAATACATAACAATCCACAATAATAATACAAGACCCTCATAAAATAGGGTTGCCTTCTATGGAAAATCAAGCTAATATAATATCGGCCATCAAATATGAGAACCCACACCTCACCCCCCCTCATCATCGTCGACTGAATAGTACCTTATGTATCAATAATACCTTATGTAATTGTAAGTCTAAGCCACATTTTCTCAATAGTACATACCTAACTCATTATTTCTCAAGGTCCCTGCGTGTTGATCGATTATTACCTCACCATGATCTATGAGGCATTGAATGTTGTTCTTAAGCTTCATAAAATTTAAATTTTTGTGACCTTTTGTTCGATGATACTCACAATAGTCATTATCATTTTACCATGAAGGTTTTAACTGAGGTTCTTCATATTATTTGAAATCAAGAAGCTTTATTAGATTTGTTTGAATTAGTTTGTTCAAAATTGTCTCGATGGGTTGCCCTAAGGGAGTATATTTATGTCTTGCTAGGTAGTTATTTTATGTAGGTTGTGATCCTCTTGGAGGATTGGTATTTTATACATTTTTTTGATTAATTTGTTGAGTTTGTGTGTTCTATACAAATTTTGTGTCCACCACATTGTCATTAGTTACATTCTTATTTTTAGCCCATATACGAGGTTTATCACTTGAACTAGATGGTTGGTTTTTGTCTTTATAGATCTTCTCTAAGCCCTTAGCAATAAGTGCTCTTTCAATGCTAAGACATTTTGATATGAGTTCTTTGAATGTTGTAACACATTGCATGCACAGTTGAAATTTAAGTTCTATGTTTACATTGTTCGCGATATTATCTACTTGTTTCTTTTTTTGGAATAGGCCATTTGCATTTGGTCACCTTATGTCTCCATATTTTTAGTAAGGAGGTAGAGATTTCTCCCTTGTTTTGTTTGAAAATATATAATTCATTTAAGGTGACTTTCGCATCAATGTTGTAGGAGAAGTGAGCAATAAATTGATCTATGATTTCTTAAAATGTTTTGATGCCTAGGGGTATGTGTGAAAACCATTCACTAGCTCAACCACCTAAGTTAGATGGAAAGAGGTGCATAATGTATGAATCTGTAGACACATAAAAATTGCCTAGACCCACAAACCACATTTTTCTATGTCTTATCATGTTTCTTCTCAACATAATTAAAATATTTAATTATGTCCTATAGTCCAATTTCAACTATTAATTAAATAATTTATAATTATTTAATTAATTCATGTCTTTTATTCCTCCTGACTATTTAAATAAATAAATAATATTTATTTAATTTAAATATGTTGCTAATTTCCTATGTCCCTCCATAATCAATAAATTCCTTAATTTATGTAATTATTACTTGTCCACTATTTCTTCTTGATTATTTAAATAAATAAACTTTATTTATTTATTTAAAATATGTCATTAACTTCCCATGTCTTTCTATAATTAAATAAATCTCTTTGATTTGTTTAATTATTATCCACTTTGGTTTTTTCTAATTTTAAATAAAATCATCCACTTTCTATTTCTTCTTGATTATTTAAATAAATAAACTTTATTTATTTATTTAAATACGTCATTAATTTCCCATGTCTCTATAATTAAATAAATCTCTTTGATTTGTTTAATTATTATCCACTTTGGTTTTTTCTAATTTTAAATAAAATCATCCACTTTCCATTTCTTCTTGATTATTTAAATAAATAAACTTTATTTATTTATTTAAATACGTCATTAATTCTCCATGTCTTTCTATAATTAAATAAATCTCTTTGATTTGTTTAAATATTATCCACTTTGTCTTTTTATAATTTTAAATAAAATCATTTATTTAAAATTGCCGACTTTCTAATTTCTCTCCAAGTAAATAATTTAAAATCATTATTTACTGTCACATGACCCCACCACTTTTGAATTGAATTGTTTTTTAATTTAAAAGGACAACTAAAACTCTTGAGGGAATTAATTTTAAATTTCTATTTTAATTCTCCACTTTCCTATTTTTCTGTGCCACATCTTCTTGTCACATACATTCTTGTCTATTGTTTTGATTTTTCTAAAATCAAATCTCAACCCTTCATTTCAAATTTTACCCTAATGTTGCCTTAACCCTAATTGCTAATTGTCACATTTAATTCCAGTCATTGATCTTAGGGCATCTCTCACCTTTCAATCTTGTCCATTCACCTAGAATTGACTTTTCTATAAAAAGGCAATTTTAGCCTAATTTGTCATCTTTTAATCTTATCTCTCAATCTCTTGACATCTACACTTGACATCTTATGCTCCAGATTTTACATTTTAGGCTAACATTGTCTTTTTGCAGGTTTCTCTATTGCATGTAGAATGTAGTTTCACTTGCATTTCTCATAGAAATCCTTCAATATTTTCTAGGTCATAATCATAAGCATATTTGCTCACAAAATTTGAGGGCAAACAACACATTTTCAGCAAATGGAGAAGGCTATGGAGGTTATTCATGGAGGTTTTGAAGGGATTTGGTAACATTGTTCTTTGCTTTGCATTATTTCCTCCATTGTTATTCATAGTTAAGCTAAGGTTTTATTTCTATTTTGATTTAAAACTAACTGTGGAAATTTACCCTCAGTTACCGAATCATTATAAGATACCTCCATGTAAGCTGTAAAAAACTCTTGTATATGTTCTTCGGGGTTACTACGTCCTTTATACTTGTCAAAATTTAGAATTTTGAAGTTTTTGGGAAATGGTAACATCCTTATGCTCTTGTCAAAGAGATAATGACATAGATCTTGGATAGTGTATGATTTATTAATCTTTCCCAATTGTATATCTCGGATCTTTTATGTTAAGATTTGGTAACATTGTTCTTTGTTTTGCATTATTTCCTCCATTGTTCTTCATAGTTAAGCTAAGGTTTTATCTCTATTTTGATTTAAAACTAACCATGTAGATTTACCCTCAGTTATAGAATCATTATAAGATACCTCCATACAAGCTATAAAAAACTCTTGTATATGTTCTTTGGGGTTACTACGTCCTTTATACTTGTCAAAATTTGGAATTTTGAAGTTTATGGGAAATGGTAACATCCTTATGCTCTTGTCAAAGAGATAAGGACATAGATCTTGGATGGTGTATGATTTCTTAATCTTTCCCAATTGTATATCTTGGATCTTTTATGTTAAGATTTGAACTTGTGAGGAAAGATCCATAGGAGGATTGTTTTATGGTGGGTAATATGTGTTGTATTGTGGGATGTTGGATGAGTTGAATGCCAAATTTTGATTAGGGGGATGTTTGTGTTATATGGATTGTACAAAATGTGTTGAGGTTGAGGATTGGTTTGGTATTTGGATTGTTTTGTGGATGAGGTATTTTGTATAGACCATATTGAAGTTGAGGAATTATATTTTGTTGAGGGATTTTTGGTTGGTATTGGATGTATTTTTGATGTTGGGGGTTTGTTCAGATGTTTATTGTTATTTTTTTTATTGTTGTGCAATGAGTTTTTGTGTGAGTAATTATTGTTGTGCTAGTAGTTATTTTTGGTAAGAAATGTTTTTCCATTGTTGTTGAGTAGGAGTTTTTTGTTGTGGTGTGATGTATTGATGGTGTTTTTATTGTTTTTGTTGTGGTATAGTGATGTATTGATATTGTGGAATGATTCTTTTGAGGAGGTTGTTGATGGCGTTGTTGAGGTGTTGAAGTTTGTTGTGGTTGTTGTTGAGGTTGTTGTTGATGTTGTTGGGGTTGTTGTTGTGATTGTTGTTGGGGTTTTTGTTGTGATTGTTGTATGCTAGGAACATATGAGTGTATGTTTTGTGAGAGTGGTGTTGTAAATGGATTTATCCTATAGTTTATTATGTTTGGATTTGGAATGTTGGGATTAGGCTGATTCATGTATGTTGCTAGAATATTTATGTTTGGAAAGCCTAGGTTTGTTTGACTCCATAGACCTTCATTATACAATGGATTTTAATATTGGAGTGCAATGTTTGTTTGATCCATTCCCGATAGAGTGACCATATTTTGACTTGGCACATTTGATAAAGGAGGTTCATGTATTTGTTGTATAATGTGATGTACCAAGGGTTCATTTTCACTTGGATGATTCCTTTCTACTATACATGAAAAGGTTTGTTCTGTAAGTGTATCGACATCAAAGTTTGTGGGCAGTTTAGAACCACCTAGTGGGAGTTTCAACATGTATTGATTTAGATCAAGTAGTAACATAGTGTCCATTTACCTAGCAAGAAATGGGTCTTGTGACATCTCTAGTAGCTCTCTGAAAGTAAATTTGTGGGGTTTGGTGCACTTGAATTCTTCTTTTATGCATATTATTTTAATTTCAATTGCTTGAGGTTGCTTTAGAGTATTATACCCTTTAAGAATGAAACCAAACATTCTTAGGGGTTGATCCATAACACCCGTAGTAGTAGGTACATTAGAACCACTAGGATTTGAATCCATGTTTTTCTTATGTGAGATCTCATTGTAGGAATAAGACTTGTAATAGTCCTAGGATATTTGGACTGTGAAGTTGGATGAAGATATTTTTGTTTAGATGTTCGAGTTGCTTCAAATTGGGCTAGTAGCAACACCCTAAGTGATTTTAAACTAATGTTGAATGATGTTTGGATGAATGGAAGATGTGAAACCTTCAATTTAGATAAAGATGGTTTTGACTAGATCTCTTGTTAAGTTGTCTTTGAGGATAATCCTTGCTTGTCCTAGAAAAATGTGCCCAAACTAAGGAAGATGATAATTAGGTCACAAACTTTGGGAGTAGACTATGACTCCAAATCAATCAAGCTCACAAAGATGATACTAATTCAACTAGATACTTGAAAGGAGACTGTGTTCCAATTAAGAAGCTAAACTAGGGGATGAGATAGAGATTTAAACCAAAATGAGAAATGCCAAATTTAGGTTGTTTTGAATGAGTTCTTTTGCTGATGGGGGTTGATTTGATCCAAAGATGACTAGGAGGTGTCTAGACAAGTCCAAAATGAATTACTAATATGGGATGAAGATGAAAAGTTTTATGTTTGTTGTTTTAGATGATTAGGATGATTATCAAGTTTTTTTGCATAGGTATTTGGTCTGATGTAGATTGTTGGTGAAAAAATGGAAACTGATATTTTTAAAGGTTCTATTATTTTGGACTGAAAGTCAAATGCGTTGTTCTAAAAACACATCAAATGACTGTCAAATGCAGTGCACTAACCCTGATAGACACAACACAATTTTTCAAAATCACGGGTTTGCAAACAAAAGGGGCACTCTGTGAAAATCAAACTCAAAACTTTAGGATTTTGATAGAAGATTGCTCTAAGAAAAACACATCAAGTTGTGCAAACGCGTCAATATGCATACAAAAGTGCCAATTTTAAAAATCAAATGTGTTAGGATCCATACAAAAGCAACACAAGGTGACAGTAATGCATGCTGATTTGAATCAAAGATTGTTTTTTGAAATTTGATCCTAAGTATGTCTAGGGGTTTTAAAATTTTAAGGATTAATTTATGTTTGTTTGATTTGGAAAGTGATGAAAACAACAAATAATCACACATATAGGATTGAATCCAAGGGTTTTTAGGTATATTTTTGTGTGTCTTCTTCAACAAGATCACACTAATTGGTGTTATTAGTATTTGAACAATAAAGACACAGCATAGATACATAACCTAGATAGTAGTTAGATTGGGTGTATTAACTTGGAACAAGCCCACCTGTCATTAAGCATAATACCTCCATAATGAATGGGTGACTAGAGTATACGAAGGTCATGTACCACCTTCACACCTCTCACCTTAAAAAGGAGAAGGTCCTAATCAATGAATAATGGTCACCTCAACAAGGTGAAGTACATGGGGAGTAACTTCACACATGATACTATGCATTGCATCATTCCAAGCTAATGGCTAAAAAGTTTCAAAGGCTACTAGATAATGTTGTGCGATCTCACAACACACCCCAAGAATGTAAGGCTTGGGGACCTAAGTTGAAAATTAGTACCTCTAGTAGTTGCTAGTTTGTTGCTGGCCTTAGGAGGAATACATGGGAAGTTGAAAATCCTAAAGAAAATAATTTATGACAAAGTGTATCGGGTGTTGGGAATTTGAGTGAATGGGTTTTCAAGAATTTTGAGTCTAGGTGAATGATTGGGATGAGTTCATTGAGAAAGTTGGACAAGTTTCCACAATGAAAATTTAAAAGACTGTGGGTACGAAAACATTGGTAAATGATAAAATTGGGGTTGTAGTTTGTTTTGGGAAGTGCAGTACATCGACTAGTCAAGTTTTAATCGGTTGGGTACCTGAGTACCCAAGTAAATGATGCATTAGTGCAAATGTTTAAACTTTCTACTCAACTTTTTTCGAGTACATCAAGTATCTGGAGATCCGCTTTAAGTTAGCGATTTTGTGAGAGTGTTAAAGAGTGCTATTTCTAGATGGGTTTTGAAGGAACTAATGATAAGGATGGTTTTATTTTAATAAGTTTCCTCATTGATGGTTTAAAAAGGGTATTGACATGTGGAATTTTATGTGCAAGAGGAATAGGTTGTTGGACAACGTTTGAGTATGGATGGTCAAAAAAATATGGGTTGTGAGTAGATCCAAAAACATTGCTCGTGCTGAGATGTATACTCTAGGAATTCATAAATAAAAGAAGTGTATAGTGAAGGAACATGGGAAATCGGGGAACTAGGGATCCAGGTCTTACGTGATTGAGGAGTGTGATGCTGATTTTTGGGGTGTTACACTTACATGCATATCTCCTGAAGCCATATCTTGGAGGCAAGAACATAAGTCCAATGGATCAAAATTTATATATCCAGTTGATCACTCTGAATTAGTTCCTACATTTTGTTTGAAGGTTTAATTGATGATCTTCTCAGTCTGGTTTGATATCCTAATTTTTTCTTGAAGACATGAGTCCAAAAAGTTTCAAGTGTCGACGAAAGTCAAAGTGTTTGTTGACTTATTCCAGAAGATTCTCATGCCAACTATCATATGCCATGTGCTATGTTATGATTTGTTCTATGGATTATCTTTCATGTGTTTTGATGGAAATCCTATATTTCATTGTTCTTATAAAAGGCCAAGAGTTGTTTCTTTTTTAGTTAAGTTCAAAATTTGTGGAATTTTGGAGATCAAATTTTTTCGCTAGTTTTTATTTATTTTCCTATTTTATGTTTCATTCTAGCTTAACAACTTGTAAGTTCTAGTTGAAGCTAATTAATATCAAATCCAATTTAAAGCTATTTCTTGATACAAAATTATACATAGTTGATTGTTTATTCCTATTAGAGACACTTGTGTGTTGTGCCATATTTAGGTGCATACTGACACTATCTGGTGGCAAAATGATCTTATATTTCTTTAAAATTCTTACATCATTCTATGCCTAGCTTGCAAAGAAAAATGGTGAAGTATAGAGTGGTTTTCTTTGATTTAGTTTTTTTCTTGGTGCATGCGTGGATAATAACTAGGAGAATCTTTAAGTTTTAGAATTTTAATGCTTTATTTTAGAGTAGATGTTGATTTTTTTTAGAAAATATTTTAGAAATGATGAATGCATGGAGTATTCTTGTAAATCTTTTATTTCCATGAAGTTATAAAGAAATTTATGTTAAATCTGTTGATGCTTTGCAAGATAATTTGAATTCATGAAATATTATTGCAATTCTTTAGTTTTCATGAAGTTGTGAAGTGATGCATGCATGATCAAACCGAGCTTATGTTATGATCCTTTGGATAACAGTCAACCTAAGAAATTATAGACCCCTCATGATTAACAAAAAATTACACAACAAACCTTGAGTGAACCTAGTGTGTCAAGACTTGACATTCCCGAGCCTTGGGATCAAACTGAGATTGCCTTTAGATTTAGGTTTTCCTAGTGGATCTTTCAAGAAAGGTAGGTTCCCGCATTTCTTTGGGTGAGAATTTATCTACCTGTTGGTGTGTGTATACAACACTCACTTCAACATAATTGGCGTTAGAAGGAGGGAACCCTTTTCTTTTAGTAGGTGTTGGTGTCCTAGCCATAGGGTTGAGTCACATTCATGAGTTAGAGGATCAAGTAAGCCTAGGATGGAGAGATCAAAGAGATCTAAGAGATCCAAAATATCCTTAACTAGAAGCTCTTACCATTGAATTTTTTCACTTTTGGTCGGGTTATAAAGTGTAGTATTCATGACACAACTAATCATAGTGAAATTGACAATAAATTTTGTTTGAATAGGTAAGACTAGCTGTTCATAAGGTGATCCCACTAACGGAGGCTTCTTTAAGTGCGAAAAGGAAGGAATAATTATCAAATTCTTGTTTGGATTCTAGAAGAGTGCATAACTCTATTAGAAATAGAGATTTTATTGGTTGATCAATTGGATTAAATAGATTTTCTAACCATGATCATTATGTGGAAACCCCAAAAATTTTATAGGGAAAGAGGTAGAGTCACAAGGTTTTGGAAATATCACACCTAAAGAATGAATGAAGTCACCACTCTCTACATACGTTGATAATGGTGGAAAAATGAACTTTTGGAACAAGCGGGTGATGCTCTCATTTCACCCCTAATTATGGATTCACAGTTTAAAAGGGAGGAGACATTTGATTTTATGCAAATGATGAAGTACACGACTTTTACTCTCTTTCTCTGATAATTGTGTTAACCATGCTGGAGTCTAGTCTAATGAGATAAATAGTGGTGTTAGGGTTGAATCTAGGGTAGGTAGCTGAAAAATCCATGAAGGAAGAAGTGACCTAGTAACAAGCACAATTGTTCTTGAAATAGAGAAATGGGAGGTCAAACTCCAAAAGTGAAGGTTGGATGAAGCCAGGGGTTGAGGCAATGGAAAAGGTTTGTGCAGTCGATTGTCATTCAGGTCATTTCCATACATGTTAGCAAAATATTAGGTAAGTACACTTTTGAATTCTCATTCATTAAGCACACAAAAATTGGAGTAATACATAATTATGGTAGGTTATCTGAGGAATACTTAAGAAAATTTAAAGATAAGCCTACTAAAATTTAAACTAAAATCTTTTCAAAGTTAGTAATGGAGGTTAGAGTTAGCATTAGCCTACGAGGTGTGGAGCATTTTTCCCATCGTCGCGTCACCAAAAGTGCTAGGTTAGGGTAATTTTTTTTTAGGTCAGATTGCTTTGGTAGTTTTTTTATTTCCCTTATTTTTTTGGTTTAGGTCTCATAATTGGCAGGTTCATCCCAATTAAGAACACATTGTAATTGAATCATGAAAACCATTCCATTGCAAAGCGGAAAGGGTAAAAAACCATTTTGAAAAAAAATACATGCACACACAAAGAAACAAAAAGAAAAGTAATTTTCTTTATAAAAAAGAAAAATTTCCATTATATTATATGTTAGTAATCTTGTATGTACATGGAAATAATTTTTTTTTGTTACAAGTCAATAGTAAAAGGAAAAAAGGGATAGATATTTGAGAAGCTTTGCTGAATTTGGACACACCTTTTGATTAGTTTATTTATTGTGCTTCATCCCTAAGAAACATGTATCCTATGTAAGCATTGTCCCTATGCTCATTAAGGTCAGCGGTGTGCAGAGCAGTGAGGAAGGGAGAAAGAGGAACCACCTCTCCTTGGTTCAAAAATTGTGGAATGTCCTTGACATCTAGAATTCTCATCACAGGCTGGGAAATGGCCAAAATAAAGATTCCCCAAGTAGTCTGATTGTACTATCATAGTAGTGGAATGAACTTTGGACATGGAAATTTTGAGATCTAAAAATGAAGCAATGAAAAGCGAAGCCAGGTCAAAGTTCACCCTATAATAAGACTCTGAATTCATGAAAGCTTCACCCATAACCAAACGTAAGAATTCCTTAGTAGATAGTGTCCCGAGAAAGAACAATTTTCCCAACCGCTTACTAGTAATTCAATCCAAGAAGCCAGTTTTCCTACGAAAACTGGTAAGGTAGATGGGGGTATCCATGGTCCGAGGCAAGAGAGAATGTAGAAAAGGAAATTGAAAGTTGGAAATAGAAGTGAAAAATTTGGAGGAGAGTGTTGTATTTATGTAAATTCATGAAAAATCTACGGTGCATGGCTGCCTTGAGGTGAAAATCTTGGGAACACAAGTTGAGGTGGAAGAGGTACACTTTTCTTAGAATTAAAGGATAAATCAAATAAATTCTCATAAAGCTAGTACAAATTGGTTCAAGGATGGCATGTACAAACATCAAGAACCAGGCGGATTCAAGATTAAGAAATTAAATTGTGATCTTTTCTGTTCATTTGATCAAGATGTATTAGTTATGTGAATGTCCAAATGTGCAATTGAAGAGATGGATCGACAAGTTGACATATAATGGAGTATTAAGAAATCTGAGGAGAAATAATGCATGTGAATTAAATGAAGATCATGACAATTGTGTTAAGGCATCATTATGACATGATCGATGCATTAATATGAGTGCAAAGTTGCCAAATTCATGTTTGTTGGCAGAGTTCTAATTTAAAGGGTTGCCATGGAATGACAAAATAGAAGGGTGAAAATTAAGGTTTCTAAATTTAGAAGTAATTAGGTGATTTGATAACTCACAACTAAATTTTAACTTATGCTTATTTTCCATCAGATAATGAATTGCAATTAGTTGAAGTTTGGTATAAGGGTGGTAAAATTTTGTTGGAGAGTCTCACATATATAGGGAATTCACTAAGTAAGTCTTCGGGGATTAACAAAAAGAGTGAAGGGTATTTACATTGAGTAAAAAATCAAAAGGTAACCCTTGCTACCATTGTAATTCTCAACCTAATAGCAAGCTTCATTGCCCGCAAGTTGAAGAAAAATATCTTTTAAAGAAATATCAAATGACAAAGAAATATCAAAAGAAATATTAAAAGAGAAAATTCAACTCTTTAGGCTATCCAAATAGCTCTATCGGGGCTATAAACACCTGGCTGGTAATAGAGCTATGTTTGGGGAAATTAAAAAGATAACCTTGCCAAGGTTATGGACGCTTGACTAGGAGCAAGGCAATATACTGGTTGGCTAAGAAGGATTGCCAAATTAGGTAGCTCAATGTAAATGGACTAATACTTTTCATCAAGTCTCAGAGATGGCAATAAATCAATGCACATTGGTACTCCCTAGCAAAATTTTATAGTCCTTATGCTAGAATTTGAGTGAAGGCAAAGGGGTTATTATGGAAAATATGCATAAGTTATGATTTTCTTCGGGTGTTGATTCTTGGGTTTTCTCTTGAATTTGATTTTGTTGGTTGCAATTTGTTGTGTGGTATCACAACATACCCCAAGAATGTAAGGCTTGGGGACCCAAGTTGAAATTAGTACCTCTAGCAGTTGCTAGTTCATTGGCGGCCTCAAGAGGAATAGATGAGAAGTTGAAAATCCTAAATAAAATAATTCACAACAAAGTGTATCAGGTGTTCAGAATCTGGGTGAACGAATTTTTGAGAATTTTGAGTCCGGGTGAATAACTAGGATGAGTTCGTTGAGAAATTTGGATAGGTTTCTACAGCTAGGAGTTAAAATCTTGTGGGTACAAAAAGATTGATAAAAGGTAGAAGTGGGGTTGTGGTTTGTTTCAGGAAGCACAATACATCAGCTAGTTGAGTTTTAAAGGAGGTCAGGCAATCGGTCAGGTACCCGGGTACCTAGGTAAATGGTGCATTGGTACAAATATTTAAACTTGCTTCTCAACTTTTCCCAAGTAAATCAAGGATACAAAAACTTGCTTTAAGTCAACGATTTTGTGAGAGAATTAAAGCATGCTATTTATAGATGGGTTTTGAAGGAACTAATGATAAGGATGGTTTTATTTTAATAAGGTTCCTCATTCATGGTTTAAAAAGGGAACTAACACGTGGAATTTTATGTGCATAAGGAATAGGATGTTGGACAACGTTTGGGTATGGACAGTTAGGAAAATTTGGGTTATGAGTAGATCCAAAAACATTGCCCAGGCTGAGATGTGTGCTCTAGGAATTCATGCATAGAAGGAGCATATGGTGAAGGAACATGGGTAACTGGGGAACTGAGGATCTAGGTCTTACGTGAATGAGGAGTGCAATGTTGAGTTCTAAGATGTTTCACTTACATGCATATCTCCTGAAGCCTTGAATTGGAGGCAAGAACATAAGGCTAATGGATTAAAAATTTTGTATCCAGTTGATCATTCTGAATATCCAGTTAGTTCCTACATTTTATTTGAAGGTTTAGTTGATGATCTGCTCAATCCGGTTTGATATCTTGATTGTGTCTTGAAGACACAAGTCTATAAAGTTTCAAGTGTTGAAGAAAGTTGAAGTGTTTGTTGACTTATTCTAGAAGATTCTCGTGCCAACTGTCATGTGCCACATGCTATATTATGATTCGTTCCCTAGATTCTCTTTCATGTTTTATGATGGAACTCCTTGATTGACTTGTTCTTATAAAAGGTAGAGAGTTGTTTATTTTTAGTTAAGTTCATAATTTGTGGAATTCTTGAGATTTAAAATTTTTCCTAATTTTATTTCTTTTTCCTGTTTTCTATTCCATTCTAGATTAAAAATTGTAAGTTTCAATTGAAGCCAATTAATATCAAAGTCAATTTAAAGTTATTTCCTAATACAAAATCATACATAGATGATTGTTTGTTCCTATAAGAGAAGCTTGCATGTTGCACAAAATTTGGGTACATACAAACACTATCTAGTGGCAAATGATCTTATGTTTCTTTAAAATTATTGCATCATTCTATGCCTAGCTGTGAAGTAATCTAGTGAAGTATAGAGCGATTTGCTTTGATTTGGTTTGTTTCTTGGTGCATGCATGGATAATAACTAGGAGAATATTTAAGTTTTAAGATTTTAATGCTTTATTTTAGAGTAGATGTTGATTTTTTTAATTTTAAAAAAATAAAATGATGAATGCATGGAGTATTCTTGTAAATATTTCATTTCCATGAAGTTATAGAGCAATTTATGTTAAATATGCTAATGCTTTGCAAGGAAATTTGAATTCATAAAATATTATTACAAATCTTTAGTTTTCATGAAGTTGTGAAGTGATACACCCTTGATCAAATCGAGCATATGTTATGATCCTTTGGATACCAGTCAACCTAAGAAACCTTAGACCTCTCATGATTAACAATAATTTACATAACAAACCCTAAGTGAACCTAGTGCATCAAGACCTGACATTCCTGATCCTTGGGATCAAACTGAGATTGCCTTTAGATTTAGGTTTTCTCAGTGGATATTTCAAGAAAGGTAAGTTCCCACGTTATTTGGGTGATAATTTATTTTCCTGTTTGTGTGTGTGCAACACTTGCATCAACATATAACAAGGTTCATAGTGGGGGATCAATGAACGATGAGCTTGTCTGTTATGCTTGAGTCAAGATGTCTCCCCTCTTCTCATTACCTATACATGTCTTGGTGGATCAAGGGTCATGAGGCTTGGATTGAAGAACATGAACCACACCTTGGGGTATAAATTTTGTTCTTCCCCCTTTATATATCCTTCCTAAAAATATTGGTGAGTTCAACCTTGAGGTATTAATCCCCAAGCAAGCCTCCTATTTGAAATAAATGGTAATGATTTTTTTTATCCCGAAGCTTGTTCTTAAGAGTTGATAGGGGAGAGCATACACAACCAGTCACACCTCAGTTGTACAATTTTTTTTGCAAGTTAGTGATGTTTTTGATTTCTAAGATTTCATGAAGTGCAAGGAAAGAGCATACACAACACTAATCTACCAAACATGACATATCAAAGATATGTGTTCAATTTCAAAACACCAAATCAAATGTGCAAGTTGTTTGTTCTTGTTAAGCACCAAATAAATATGAAATTTGTGGGTTAATTTTAATTGCACAAAATTGAAATGTGAATCAAAAACCTACCAAACCAAGTGTTAGTAGTTTTGTAATTTTTCTTTTCCCAATGTATGCCACATGTTGCACAGATGTTAGCTTATAAAAAATAGGCCCACATTAGGTTTAGAAAATGAAATAATTCAAGAAATTTTTCCAAACCATAAAATAATAAAACACATTGAGTTTCTTGACAAATGTATTGTTGTAACAGAGGACAAAAGTGTCGATATCTAACAAAAGCATCGATGCTTAGTCAAAAATGTCACAGTGAAAACCCTATAGATAGAAACAAAAAATGTAGTCAAATAAATGTGTCCTAGAAAGTCAAAAGCATTGTTGTAGCATAATATAGAAGGGTCGAGTTATTGTAAATGCATTGAAGGACAGTTTGAAGTGTCATATTAAAAAACCTGCAGTCAAAAAATAGAAAAAGATCAGCCAGACAAACATGTCAAGGAAAACAAAAGTGCCACTATAATTTTCATACATTTTGAGATATGTCAAAGGCATTGTTGTTCAAAAAATAGACGCGTCACTGTACTGTAAAAGCACCTATGTAACCTGTAGGTAGATACAAAAACATCAAAAAATGTTAATTATGAGACATGGGTCCCATCAAGCGTGCCAAAATATCCTAGGGGAAACATGAGTTATGCAAAAAGAATGAATTAATCCATTAATATATAAAACACTAAAAACCCAACTAAGATTAGTCATATAAACCCATACTCAATAAAATTTAGCTAACAATGTCATAAAAGATTCAATTAAAAGTATGAAAACACATAATTCAAAGCAATTGAACCAAGAAAGACATGCAAAACTTCAATCCCATTGGGGGATTATGCTCCAAATAAATGTAGATTACTGTATTAAGAATAAGCCATGTTGTAAAAGCCTAAGATTGATGAATGCGACTCACAATTGATGCTCAACTTTTTGAAAACAATGAAATGCTCAAGCTCATGAAGATTGTGAATGATTTTGATGAGGAAATGACTTTTTTTGTAGATTTGTAGATATTTGATCAATGGTGGAGATCAAATCTCAAGACCAATGATTGAGAGGAAATCAAGGGATGAAATTGAATGAGAGCCCAAATTATCCCTATTTTCATGGAAAATTGGTTAAATATATTTTGGAGGGAAATATCTATTAATATTAAAATTAAAATTATGGAATATTCCTTTTGGAGGGAATATGTCATTTAGATATTTTAGAGGGAAAAAATATTTTGAAAAGGGAATATTCTCTTTTAAAAAAGGAATATTCTTTGTGCAAGTTGGAGGAAATTAGGGAATTAAATAATTATGAAAATTAGTTAATTGTGAGGATGAGAGGAAAATAAGATTTTTAATTAAATAATTAAAAATTATTTAATTAGGTGAGATTGAAGAAAAATTAGATTTAATTAAATAATAAAAATTATTTAATCGTGGTGGAGGAGGGAAAAATGAATTTAATTAAATAATTCAAAATTATTCAATTAAGGAGAAATTAGTAAGAAATGATGAATTATTCAAATAACATTAATTATTCAATTAATAGAGGAAAAAGATGAATTTAATCAAATAATTAAAAATTATTTAATTAAATGAGAAATTAGGTGATGTTGGAAAAATGTGTCTCAACCTTGCAATTACATAAGGTAATATTTATCCGATGACAATGAGGGGATCCACCCTTGTGAGGGGTCCAAGGAGATCATCCCCCTGGCTGGGGGTCCAGGTGGTAGCACCCCCAAAAGCTAAATTTTATGTTTGTTTTATTATTATAAATCTGAACCATTCATCATTATGTCTCATATATGATGACCAATATTTTTGTTGGCTTGAATTTACCTAGAAGTCAACCCTATTTTATGAAGGCATTGTATTACAATTGTGTATTGTGATGAATTCTAAGAGCCTGAAAGTGGTCGTGTTGCCTCTAGATCTCTAGCTAGTGATACTCCCGTGAGAAGCTTGCTCTACAAGTATATTGTAATCTTTGTGATTTTTGAACTATATTGGGTGACTTTTGGAGTGTGGGATTTTTCTCTTGAAAGGGTTTTCCCCACATAAATAATTGTGTTGTGGTATGCATGATATTTATGTTTATTTTTGTAACTGTTAAAGATCTATAATTTTTTTACATTATCCTCCTCTCATGATTAGTGTAGGAAGTTGTTCTACTATCTTAGCCTCCTTAAAAGTGGCATCAGAGCTGATCACCTTTGGTTTAAGTTGTGGGGTTTTTTTTGAACTAATCTAGATTTGAGTTGGAGATTATGCAAAAGATACTTTGTGATCTTGCTGCAAGAATTTTTCAGATGGAAAGTTCATCAGGGGGAATAGAGGTGGATAAATTTTTTGGAAATAATTTTGAAATGTGGAAGTTGAAGATGGATGATCTATTGATAGATCGATATCTGTGGGGTGGTGTTGATGAGAATGTTTCAAGGCTTGAAAATCCTACTCAGGCTGCTTAATATGACGTTATGTATCATAAATCCAAGGGTCTAATCAGCTTAAGCTTGAAAGACCATGTTTTAATTAATGTCCATGAAGAGACCTCTCCACAAAAACTATGGAAGAAGCTTGGTGAGATGTATTAGGCCAAATCTTTAGTGAACAATATTTTTTTGAGGAAGAAATTGTATTCCTTGAGAATGGAAGAGGGTGGAAGAATTACAGACCAATTGGAAGCATTCAATATGCTGGTGGCCCAGTTGGCACCAGTTGGTGTCAAAATGGATGAGGAGGAGAAATGTCAGATCTTGCTTTGTTCTTTGCCTGATTCGTGGGATTCTCTTGTTATGGCTATTGGGAGTACTTCTATTATATTGAAGACTGAAGATGTGGTGGGTTCTTTGCTTTATGATGATATGAGGAGGAAGGTATCCATCAGTGCTAAGGAGGCCCTAAATGTTTGTGGAAGACCTAAGGAAAAAGGAAAGAAGAATGAGAAGCATGACAAATCCAAGTCCAAAGGGAGATCTAAGTCTCCTATAAAGTCCAAATTTATTTGTTGGAATTGCGGTAAGCTTGGACATGTTAGTAAGGACAACAAAGAAGAAAAGAAGAAGAAAACAAATAAAATAAATTTTGATTCTAAGTTCGAGAAGGAATATGGTGATGCATTTATTGCAACTTTGGAAACTCGTGCAAGTAATGATGTATGATTAATTGAATTGGGTGCATCTTTCCATATGACCTTTAATAGAGATTGGTTTTTTGAATATGAGAATTTGATGGAGGTAAGGTGTACTTGAGTGATGATCCTTATTTAAACATTTTTGGCCGTGGTAAAGTTAAAATCAAGTTCCCTGATGGTAGAATAAAAATGATTAATGGTGTGTTGCATATCCTTGGTTTAGCATGAAATTTGTTATCTGTGAGCAAACTAATAGATGCAGGTGTGCAAGTAGTATTTTCTTATGTAGGATGCAAGATGGTCGAAGGTGCTATGGTGATTTTTAGAGGTGTTAGATATGACACATTGTATAAGCTTGATGCATGCACTATTGAGTGCAATAGTACTTCTATGAAAATGAAGTCTATGGAAGAAGTGAGCATTTCATCTTTAGTATATGGCCATGGATTTTAGGTACCCAAGGGTGATCTTTATTCTGAATCAAAGTTACCTGTAGAGAAAATTATGTTATCGCACTAGAGACTTGGCCACATTGGTGAAAAGGGTCTAAGGACCTTGAAAAATAAAAAACCTTGTTGAGGTTCTATCTAATTGTAATCTTGAATTGGATTTCTGTGAGCATTGCATTTATGGAAAGAAAAACCATGTTCAGTTTTACTTGAGTTCTTATAAATCTTGTGATGTATTAGATCTTATTCATTCTGATGTGTTTTATCCTGTAGATGTTCCTTCAATTGGTAAATCCACATATTATGTTTCATTTATTGATGATTATAGTAGGACATGGATATAATTTGTAAAGAGTAAATCTGATGTTTTCAATCGATTTAAACAATTTAAAACAATGGTTGAGTTGCAGACTGGAAATAAAATAAAGTGTTTAAAGACTTATAATGGTGGTGAATTTTTCTCTAGTTATTTTGATAGATTTTGTAAATATTATGGTATTCATAGACAAAAGACAACTCCATATTCTCCACAACAGAATGGAGTTGTAGAAAGAATGAACATGACATTGATGGAGAAGGCTAGGGGTATGTTGAGTGGTGCTGGTCTAGAACAAAGATTTTGGATTGAAGCTATTGCCACTGCTTGTTACTTGATTAATAGGCCCCCTACAAAAAATCTTGTTGATAAGATGCCTATAGAGGCATGGTCGGGCTAAAATCCTTCATTAAGAGATCTTAGAGTTTTTCGTTGCAAGGCATATGTACATGTGACAAAGGAAAAGTGAAATTTTTTGGAGAACAAGGCTATGATATCTATCTTCATTGGATATAGTTATGGTGTGAAAGGATACAAGATTTGGGATCATACTGCATAGAAGGTAATACACAATAGAAATGTTATTTTTAGAGAAACTAATCCTTCTTCTATTGCATTATAACTAAAACAAATTAAACAAGAAGATGTGATTCAATTTCCTTCTACACTTGAGAAAGTTGAATCAAAGCCCATTGATAGACAATAATTTGAGGAGAGCTCATCTAGATTTGAATCTTTAGAAGAGGAGGAAGAACCTACAACTTAGCTTGTTCATAGGTCTACAAGGCATAGACAACCACCTAAAGGGTATTCACTTGATGATTGGAGATGTATTTTTTCTTTAAATACTAACATGGATAACCCAGGTTAGTAGAAGAGGCATTAGGTATGAATGATGCAAAATCTTGGAAGATTACTATGGATGAAGAAATGACAACTTTAAAAAAGAATGATACATGGGATCTTGTACCATTTCTTGAAGGAAGAAAACCTATTGGTTACAAATGGGTATTCAAGAAAAATATTGGTTCAGATGAAGGTATCAATAAGTACAAAGCAAGGTTGGCTACAAAAGATTACTCTCAAGTTGAGGGTGTTGATTATGGTGAGATATTATGGTGAGATATTTTCTCCTGTTGCAAAAATAACATCCATTAGATTTTTGCTTTCTATTGCTGCTGCTTATGATTTAGAGGTTGAGTAAATGGATGTGAAAATTGCTTTCCTTCATGGTGATTTGGAGGAGGATATTTATATGACACAACCAAAGCACTATGTTGTGAAAGGTAAAATTAAATTGGTTTGCAAATTGAAGAAATCTTTGTATGGATTAAAACAAATTCCTTGGATGTGGTACCATCAATTTGATACATATGTGTTGAGTTTGGGATTTGAGCATTCTAAATTAGATCATTGTGTTTATTGTAAAACTAATGGTGAAAACTTCCTATTTATTGCATTATCTATTGATGATATGTTATTTATTGGTAGAGGGAAAGGTATGATTTCAAAACTAAAATCCCAACTTGCTGCTAAATTTGAAATGAAAGATCTTGGTGCAGCTAAACATATTCTTGGGAAGGAATTTGAAAGAGATAAAGTGAATATAAATCTATGGCTTGTCAAAGTAAGTATGTCAATTCAATTTTATAGAGGTTTGGTATGTGGGATTTTAGACCATTGTGTGTTCCTGTTTTAGTTGGAACAAAGTTATCTATTTCAGATTGTCCAACATCCCCATCAAAGATGGAAGATATGAGTAGAGTGCCTTACCAGAGTGCAGATGGAAGTTTGATGTATGCTATGGTTTGTACTAGATCAGACATTTCCCAAGTAGTGTGAGTTCTTTCCAGATATATGTCTAATCCTAGTAGAGTTTATTGGGATGCAGTTAAAATAGTCTTCAGATATTTGTTTGGTACCTCAGATTATTGCTTATGTTATCATAGTAATATGAATGAATATGAAATTTCCCTTGATATTTATGTTTATGTGGATTCAAACTGGGTAGGTGATGTTGATAGCAGGCGATCCACTAGTGCTTATGTGTTTACATTATTTTGTGGTTCGATTAGATTAATGAGTAAGCGACAAGCTGTGGTTGCTTTGTCCACTACTAAAGTAGAGTATATGACATCTACTCATGATTATAAAGAATCCATTTGGCTTAAGAGACTATGTTATGATATTGTAATAAAATAAGGTGTATTGACAATTTATTGTGATAGTCAAAGTACGATTATAGCCAAGAACCCTACATTTCATGCTAGGACCAGGCACATTGATGCACGATATCATTTTTTTTAGAGATATAGTCAAATATGGTAGAGTAAAGTTGGTTAAGGTAGAGAATTTGATGAATTTTGTTGATTCTTTAACTAAAATTGTGAGAACTGAGAAGTTCAGATGGTGTTCAAAGACTATTTGGCCCCTAGCAATTGAGAGATGATGTTTATACCCCCACTTTTTTTTAAGGTGTTTGAAAAGTGGGAGATGTTTTGGGAAAGTATGTCTCAAGCTTGCAATTATATAAGGTATTGTTCATCTAACGATGACCAGGGGGCGCGGGGGATCCCCTCCCTCTCTCGTGAGGGATTTGGGGGGATCATCCCCCCAGTTGGGGGTCTAGGGAGCAAAGCGCCTCGATGGGGGCTTGGGGGCATTACCCTTAGAAGCCATATTTTATGTACTCTTTATTATTATAAATCTGGACCATTCATCATTATGTCTCATATTTGATGGTCGATATTTTTGTTGGCTTGAATTTCCCTAAAAGGCAACCCTATTTTATGAGGGCATTGTATTACAACTATGTATTGTGATGTATTCTGAGAGTTTGATAGCGGTCATGTTTCCTCTGGATCTTTGGTTGGTGATTCTTTTGGGAAGCTTGCTCTACAAGTATATTGTAATATTTGTGATTTCTAAATGATATATTGGGAAACTTTTGGAGTGTGGGGTTTTTCTCCCGAAAGGGTTTTCCCTATGTAAATCACTGTGTTGTGGTATGCATGATATTTATGTTTAATTTTCTATAACTGTTGAAGATCTATAAATTTTTTTGCATCATTCACCTATCAAGATTAGTGTAGGAAGTTTTTCCACTACCTTAGCTTCCTTACAAGTGATAATGAGGAAAATTATGTTAAAAGGCGAAGTCGATATGTGTGAGATACTTAGACAATTTTAGGTGTCTATAATTCTAATGGGTCCCCATTAAGTAAAAATTACCCAAATTATTGTCCCTCTTTATCCTCCATGTCCCTACTATATGTTGGAAGTTGCAAAAATACAAGAATGTCCTTAGTATGGGAGTATTTGTGTCATTTTCTACCACTCTCATGGAGTTGTAGACTTTCCATGGACTATCAAACATATTCTACATGTCCAAATTCTTGTCATAATTTTAAGTTCCTTATTGAATCCTTGCAAGATTCATCATTCCCTCCATTCCTTCAATTTCCCCTTCTTTTTCCTTATTTTGTGGAATCCCTAGGGACATCCAAACCTCCCTTCCTTTGTTGCAATATCATCTCTTCCCTTTGCAAAATTTCATAATCAATCCAAAAATTCCCCTCTTTCATTTCATCCACTTCCCATGTCCACTTCCATAATTTTATCTTGCACCTTTCAAATTCCCTTTACAAAATTCTTTTTCATCTTCAAACATTAAAATTCTTTTTCATCTTTGAATAGTAAAATTCTTGTTCATCTTTGAACATTTGATTCCCCTACCTTTCCCCGCATTTCCCCTCAATATTTTCTTGTGTATTTCCATTGGAAATCTAGGCCTTCATTCCAATGTCTAATCCTCATGTCCACTTTCGCATCATTTTCCAACATTTCTTCATACCAATTCTTTCACCCTTTTAACTCCTTTTTAGAAATTCGATGGAATTTTAAACTTCATTGTTATGTCCACTTTTAAGCTCTAGTTATACATCGAATACTTGCATTCCTTTTTATAACCTTTCAACCTTTGTCAAATTTCTAAAAAATCTCGTATTCACCCCAATTACTCGTCTAAACCTCCCAGGACACAATTAATGCTTGATTTGATCCTGTAACTACTCTAAGAGGATATTTCCTAACCGAAAACCTATGTCTATCTATAGATGCACATATCTTTATGTAGAATTAATGGTGGATGATAGGAATGACTATGATTTCGTGAATGAGGTGGTTGAATTTCCTTATGCAAATTGTCCTTATTCTATATTTGAGCCACCCATTCAATAGATGTTACAATATTTTAGCTTTCTTCACATGTCATATTGATGATATCTAGTTCTCAGTGAAACCCCCACAAGCAATTTAGAGACCAAAAAATTGATATATTATATATGTTCATTTTCTTGGACAACAATCGATCATTTCTTTATTTCTATGCAACTGCAATTTTTGAATATGATCTAGGGTTTCAAATCCTACAATTCTAGTCACCTATTGAAAAAAAAATATTATAAATATAAAAGACACAACTCATTTGTAAAATATATTTGTAACTAAATGTATCCTTGGCTATTTTTATATTTTCAAGAAAACTTGTATGCGATGAATTGTAATATATTTCTAACTCGGAATTTCCTCTTACCATATTTTATAGTATGATTTTTAGAAGAATTTGATAAGTTTTGCATCACTTTAAATCATTACAAATATTATTTGTAACAATATCTTCCTTATCGCAAGTGGATTCCTATGGTTTGGAGATTCCTATGGTTTGGAGAGAGTTTATTAAGTATATTCAACTGCTTAATATCATATCTCAATTTTTAATGTAACGAGTTCTTATTCTTATTAACCTATGAATCTTTAATCCATTTGATAAACATTGATATTGGAAGTCTATGATCCTCCATGCACACGAAATGAAATACATCTCTCATATGTAGTTAGGACTAGGAATGTTAGTTTGTATGCATTTCATAATTTATGCTTAAGGAAAAAATTGCAGTGAGCTTGAAGAATTTTACCTTAAGAGAATCATGTCCTATATAAGTACATATTGAATTTACATAATGATGGTTTCATTAGATTAGTAGAGGTTTTATGTGCAATAAGTTGGTCCTTGGTCTAGTCACAACTTTTGTGGTTAGGTGTACATCAGATACTACTCTTATTTTTTAATTAATCAAATTTTAGTTTTCTTAATCTTGTTAAGGAGACATCTAGGAACACCCTATTTGGTTCAACTAAACCCAAAGTGAAGGAGAGATTATCCAATCTTATCAATTAGAATTTAATCATTGATATTTTGTTGATGAGGTCATCAATCCCCCTTAAAAATGACATTTCCTTAGCTTCAAATGGATTGATTCCTCTAGGAGTGTGCATAATAGTTTTTGGGACACAACAAAGTGGTGTCATTATAGAGGACATGTTGATCCAATTCATCTTTTAAAGACCCTATTATTTCAACATTGAAATTTTGTCTATTCCAAGTGAAACATTATGTCCATTTTACAAATCAAACCTATAACAAGCTTGTAGATAAAAAAGGATTGAAAATGGAAAGAAGAGTTCTTATAAGAGATCCCTAAGACCTTGAAGATTTTCCAACATAATTGAGAGACAATGTGCTACATGGGAGGTCAAAAATAAAGTTATGTCTAGTGAACCTCTTTCTCAAGGAAATGGAGTTGATACTTTAGTTAGAGATAGCATGATTGATTTGAAAGATCATTTCCCATGATTCAAGAGCTGAAATGATTAGAAACAAAGAATTAGTAGGCATGAATATGGTATTCTTAGAAATGAAAAAAATATGACTAGAGGAAATAGAAATGCATATCATGAGGTAAATGTTTAAGATATAAACTTACCTAGTCCTACCCATATAAGAGTCATAAGAACAACATTACACCCTTATTCTTCTACCTCCTCACTTAGAACTAATCATGGGAAAGAACCTATGTTCCATGATGTTGACACATGAATACAATAAAAAAATGAACATAGGAATAATGAAATTTATGTGAGAATAGAGTTGTAACAAGCAAAAATTTCCCATAATTCTTAACAACTAAATCTTAATTGTGCTAAAAATGAAAAACTTAATTGTAACAATCCATTTCATATACCTCAAAATTTTCCACATTTTTTTTTGTTTTAAAGTTTTAATCAAGTTGTTAAGTGTTCCACCCATGTACATACTCAAGCATCTATCTAGGGATATGAATCCATCCATATGGGGCATGCATTAATTCATAGGTACAAGTATCCATCTATATGGGATAAGCACTCCTCTATACATTCAGGATAAACATCTATCCATATAGAATGGGTACACACTCTAGCCAGAGACTCATTGGGACCATCCAGTCACTCTATACATTTGGGATAGATTCATTGGGACCATCCAAGTCCTAAGTCACTGAATTTAGACTACACATCTAATGAAGGGTAATCCCATTACAAACACAAACCCACAACAATAACAAGGAATGGATAGTCAAAAATGCAAAAAGGAATAATCAAAATTCTATTAACTCCATAAAAATGAAATTACAACATTCAGAAAATTATAGACTACCACTATTTGGGCTTTCTAACTACACAAATATACAAATTGGAGCCACTATATACTTTTCTCTCCCATACCCTATAACCCCCATTCACCTCCTTTATTTTTAATGCTCAACCAACCCAAAATTTTAGAAAGTATAACTTAAGAAGATATTTCAATTTTTTTTTAATTTTATTGGATTTTCAATTATAATATATCATTGGAAATATCTTAAGGATATGCTTGTCCATAAAATAGTACCTAAAGGTATATTTTCATTTTTGGCCAATTTTCATACCCATTTGAAGCCTCTAAGTGCTTCAAATTTGAGAACAAATATTTTTAGCAGGATTTTGGAAATTGAAAATTTAATATCTCACAAATGACAAATGATATTTAAGTGGTTTCTTCACCATTGGCTTTAGTTCACTATTTTGAAGGTCTATATAATATTTTATGTCCAAACATGCATAAATACCAACTTACTAAATAGTAACCTATGAAATTTAGCCCTTATTGAAAAGGAATCAACATTTTTTGGGTGATGCAAGATTGCTCTTACACCCTAGATACTCCTACATTAGACACCTAGGGTAATTTGAAAAGTGACCTTGTCACTTATTAGGAGTTAGAGGGAAACCAAGATGGTTAAACTCAACCTCAGATAACCATGATGAATCTTCAATAGGTCTTCCTCTCCATTTCACCAAGTACTCTAGATATTGCCTATTTTGTGTGCTTCTACCCACACGACTATCCAAAATTTATTCTATCTCCTCTTTTTCTAAAGTAGGTGCTGAAATGTTCCACTATGCTTCTGTCAATCCATCCTCCATATATCCTTCATGACACTGTGTCAAATCTGAAATGTTAAACATAGGAGAAATGTTTATCCCACTTGGAAATTCCACCTCATAAGCATTTCCTAAATCATGCTTCTTTAGGATTTTACATGGTCCAAATTTTTTCATCTTCAACTTATTGTATGTACCAAATAGAAATCTCTCTTTTCTCAAGTGAACCATGACTTCATCTCCAATCTAAAATTCCTTATATATCCTATTTTGATCTGCCTTATCCTTGTGTTAAATATTCATCTTGTTAATATGCTTTCTCACCTCTTGATGTAAATTATTTAGGTTCTCAACAAAGTCTTTATCTTTGGCACGTCTTTTCTCCCTGTCCATCCTCCTCAACTCAAAATAATTCCTTGGAATTTTCCAATACATAATCTAGAATGGGGATTACTAGTGCTCTTGTTGATTACCCTCATCATAGTAGATTACCAAACATCATAGTAGATTACCCAAACTCCTATTCACCACTTATGTTTTTTCATCGATCTATGGATGGTGTAAAAAATTGAACTTCAAATATATCTTCAACTTCTTCCATAATTCCCTCTAGAAATAACCAAAAAACTTGGTATCTCGATCTAAAACTATGCTCTTGGGTAGACCATGTAGTCTCACCACCTCCCTAAAAAACAACTCTTCAACATGAACATCATTAGTCTTCATACAAGGAATAAAATGTCTCATCTTAGAAAATTTTTCCACCACCAAAATTATCAAATCATATCCTCTCAGTGTCCTTAGTAAACCAAGAACAAAATCCATACTGATATCCTCCCATGGCCTCTCTAGTATAGGTAATAACTAATATAACAATATTCTGACTTGCTCCTTTTTTCCATTTGACATACTTTGCAACTCTTTCCAAGATTCTTTACATATTGCTATAATTTTGGCCAATAATAGTGCTCAGTAATAATAGTAATGGTCTTATCTTAACCAAAGTGTCCAACTAATCCTCCACTATGCTTCTCCTTAATCAGGTTTTGTCTCATGGAACTCCTCAAAATGCACAACTGGCTTCCTTTAAATAACATACCATCTTGGATTATAAAGTACAACCATCTTGTCCTATCCAAAGTGATAGGATCCATGAAAGCTCTCCAAGCCTCTACAAAATTAGGATCCTTAGGATACAAGGTCTTGAGTTCATTGAACCCAACAAATTCAATCTACATTTTTTAACAAATTTTGCCTCCTACTTAAGGCATCCACAACTTTGTTAGATCTACCACTCTTATGATTCAAAATAATTATATAAATTTGCAAAAATTCAACCCATTTCAAATGACTTTGATTCAACTTCCCTTGACTATTCAAATATTATAAAGCTTGATTATTAGTAAATAAAAAAAACTCTTTTGGTAATAAATCATGTCTATTTCTTCATTCATTCTTGAATCAAAACAACTCCAATAAAATTACCATTACATCACAATCTACTTGAAATAATTTGTTGAAATATGGAAGTGCCAAAATAGGTTACTCTATGACTTTCTTATTCAATATATCAAAAATATTCATTGCCCCTATAGTCTATTTGAACTCTTTTCCATCCCCTCTCATTGTTTTAGTTAGGGGTACACAAATACTATTGAAACCTTTGATAAAATTTCTATAAAAACTTGCTAAACCATGAAAAGATCTAACCTCTATAACACTCCTTGGTGTTGCCCATTCAATGATAGCTTTCACCTTCTCTAGGTCTATCCTAAGACCATCTACGAAGACAAAAAATCCAAAGTATACCAACTCTCTCTTCACAAAATTACACTTCTTCAAATTAATAAAAACTTATCCTCCCTTATCTTCTTAAAAAATCGATATGCAAAAGGTGCTCCTCTAATGTCTTGCTGAAAATTAGAATATCATCCAAATAAACAATAAAAAAATAATGTAAAAAATATTTCAATACCTCATTTATGAGCCACATGAATCTGATTGATGCAATGGTTAGCCCAAAAGGCATGAATGACCACTAGTAGAAGCCCTCCTTGGTTTTGAATGTTGTATTTCATTCATCTCCTTCTCTAATCTGAATCAGGTGAGATTTACTCTTCAAATCTATCTTTGTGAAGTACTCAGCTCCACTCAAACAATCCATGATTTAATCTATCCTTGGAAAGGAAAATCTATACTTGATAGTTGTTTATGGGTGTTTTAACACCTTCTCAACACAGACACTGCACAAGTGCAATGCCTCTCTTGAAAGGTAATTTCTACAAATAATGTTTTAGAAATCACTCAAAGGTCTCTCAGGTGTTAGGTCATGACAATGCTTGAAATAGTTCAATTGGTTGATGTGATTTGTTGGTAATCACAAGGGGCATTTATGGTTAGCTAAGCATGGAGGGAGTTGGATTTGCAAAAGGAGTTTATGAATTCTGGAAGTGGATGTACACTTGCTGAAAGTTCAGAACAACAAGCTAAAACTCCTCTTTACTCATCAAATTTGGCTTTGTAATAATGTTGGAACTTTTTTCTAACTCTAGTTTTCAAAGAAAAGGTCAAAAGGGAAAAGGGATAAGAAGTTTCCTAAACCTACAACTAATGTTGAACATTAAAAATGGAGGATGCTATAGTAGACAACCTTCCCAAAACTAAGTTCCACCTAACCAAGGACAACCTACAGTCTCATAAAACTAGTGCAATCTTCTATGGTCAATGGATTTTCAAACCATTCATTCACCATTAAAGCATGAATAAAGATTGGACTTAAAGTGTAGTGCTGTAAATAAGATTAGACTAATTTTACAAAGTAGTTTATCATCAATAAAAAACAAAAAGTATGAGCAAGGAAGTCATTGAACACAACAACATACTCCACCATTAAAGCACAACATGAACTAACGACTAAAAGTAACTTGAAACGAGAGCAACAAAGCTAAAATATAAGATTGGGAGAATGAATCATGCACACATGTGAAGAAAACAAAAGAATCCATCAAAATAATGCCATTCTCATTAAATTTCTACAGCATGCCTTTACACAACAACTCATCTCTCTCTTTGAAAATGAGAGGATGCCCCTATTTATAGTTTTCCAAAAGAAAAATGAATGGACAGGATTAACTTTCATTGTGTGGCTCATATTCATTTCACATTAGGGTTTTACCTACCCCCAAATATATGACAATATTAAATACATCCTTATCTTTTCCTTATTTTGTCATCTAGTGGCTTGACACTGTAGCAATTTTGTCTTGTAGTGGTTGGCATCCTTTGTAGCTATTTTGACAAGAATTCATCATCTATAATGGGATTTCTAGCCACTTTATGAGTATTTGCATATTTGATGAATTTTCCAAACACAACCATAAGCTTCTTATCCATCAGAGAGCTTAGATTTGAGGATCTAGGACATCCTTTTGATTCTTTCTATAATTTCTTCCCAATTCTTTGTGAAAATCAAGGCAACCTCAATCATTTTCTCTATTCGGATGAAAGCCCTTGCAAAAAAATCTATAAAGTCGGCTGATAGCATGTCACCAACTCCTTACTCTATTTTCTTATGGAACAAAGGCTTGATCTTTCTCGAATCTAGCTCCAAAGTAGGCATCCTGAAATTAGTCAACAACTTTAAATATTTTGTACTATTTGTCTGATGTTCAACAACCCATTCGTGATCAACCTTGAGGTCATGCAAAACTTTCTCTTGAACTTTTTTCTTGTACTCTAGGTTCATCAACCAAGTTTCTACTGGCCAATGGTCCTCCTTCGCCATTTTTAGCTCTTTTTCCTAGATATCTCATGGAACCTTAAGGATACACTCCAATCTAGGATAAGTGATCCTATATATCTTTGAGAACTCTTTATAGGTGCTCATCATGTTTTCTATGTCTTTTCCAAAGCTCTGGTACTTGTTATACATGTTGATCGCATGGTCAATTCCCTTATTGCTAGTAGAGATCACCTTGCTGAACTAGTTGACCATGGACCTGGTCCAATTCTTCCTTTTCTCCATTTTGTTGCTATCTTATTTTTAGAGAAACGAGGGAAGCACTGATGATTCTAGTGGAAATTCTTCTTCTATAGACGTCCACTGTTGGATGTAGGTAGTAAGATCCACCACTTGTTCTTTTAGCTCCTCTTTCATGGATTGGTCCTTATTCATTTACTACACGATGGTGGCTATTGACCCTTGTAAGTCACCAATCTTCTGTTCATGGTTGTTGGGCCTAGGTTGATGATTGATATATGGTATTCTTGCCATTTTATAGCTCCTATTCCTCCACTGGTGATTGGGGTGGTCACCTATAGCGTTCTAGACCTAGAAGCATCTACCATGATGTGAGAGTGAACTATGGGCTTCTTCTCTCTTCTGGTTCTCATTTGAGCCTGTGCCAGGATTGCTTCTAGCCTTGCCTTTGGGTTAGCAACCATAGGGGATCTCTTATTTTCCAATTTTTGTTTCTTCCAATCATGAACTCCTATTTAACCCTTGGGTGATTTAGGATCACCCTCCTCCTTGTCTCATTATTTTTGAGGCTCATTTTATTCATCACTGAGAATCCTTCCACCATTATTTTCCTCTTCATCTGAGCCCTCTATTTGAATAGCCTTCCCTTTTTCCAACTCAACAAAGGCTACGTTATCTTCATTTACATTCGACTATTGTAGGGAAGTCCCTTTATCTTCTTCAGGATTGACCCCTACATTATTTTTGGATTCATAATTCCTTTCTTTGATGGTCTCTTTCTTGGGAAGTACTTCCTTTACTAAGGGCATTCCTTCTTGTCCAAAACCCTCATCTTGGCCGGCTCACGGAGGCTCCTCCGAGATCTCCACATATGTATTGGTATCCATAATTTCCTCTTTGAGGTGGTGCCCTTTAGGATCAACCTATTCACTTGCATCCTTGTACTCTTAAGGCAACTACTCCTCTTGTTTTGAGGTTTCAACCTCATAAGGTTCATCAAGCTTGTCATTTCTGTCATCCCTAGGGCTTTACTATGTTTCTTCATCAGAGGCTACCTTATCGATATTTATGTTCAGTCCACCCTCTGGGTGCTCAAAGTATTCATCTCTGTTAGAATCTTTAGGTTCATCAACAATGCCCTGTAAAGCTCCCTTGGGTTGTTCTACATTAAGCCACTCCATTTCTTCAGAAATCAACATTGTTGCCTCCATCTTCGGTGGCTTAGTTGGTGGTGGAGGAAGCGGTAAAGCAACAATAAGTTAGGCCATAAATGCTTGGACTTTGGGGTCGAGCATTACCCCATAAATTTCAATGGGTACATTTTGCATATAAGATTTGAAGGCGTGCAGTAGAGTGGGAAATTCCATGGTGTTTGTTACTAGGGAAGGAGGCAAAGTGATAGGGTAGGAAAGGGAGGCGGAAGCAAAGAATTTGATAGCGGGGAAGTAGTGGAAGAAGAAGAAGAAACAACATCACCACAGGAGCGGTTGGCGAAGTGGAACTGAGGTTAACAGAGATGTCCACGGTGGGCGAAGATGAAATAGGTAGAGATTGTGTAGGAGGAGGTGGTGTGATGGAAACAACAACAGTGATGGATGAGGAGGCAATGGGTGGTGGAGAGCGAGGCTGCTCAAATTCTTCTTCTTTGGGCTGAAACTCTTTCTCTTAAATGGTTGACATTTCAAGCATGAAGTTTCCCGTTCTTCCTTTCTTTGGTGGAGGTGGTCCTTTTTTCGTATTTCTAGTATAGACTTTGTGCTTAAAATTTTTATTGGGCACCTCCTTCCTCTTTTGGGATCTTGTGACAAGTGGGGATTTTGGTGCTTCACTAGAGGATTCTGCAGCAACATTGCTATTAACCTCACTACTCACTTCATCCTCGTGCTCCCCATATGTAATATCGACACCTTGTTCCTTCAATTTGGATTTTTTTTGTTCTAGCCATTGTTTTGTTATGTTCTCCACAAGACGAGTGAGAACATCCAGGTCAGTGAGCTCCTCTTTGGCCCAATCTATCACTAAAAAAGGTGCATTCATCAAGGCACTATATCTTTCATCTATCATGTTTTCATCATCAACAACTTGGTTAGGCACTAGAGAAAAATTGATTGATTTCATGAATGGGAGGGTCATTCTCATATAGTGGCCCATCTGCACCTCCTTGTCATCCTTGCAATTCACCCAAAAGTCTTCGACGTAAGGTCGATGGGAATATTCTCTCCCAACCCATTTCTTCAACTTTCCCTTGGGGTCTATTACTGCTTTGTCTGTATGAAGGTCAATATTATACTCATCCAACTCCTTTTCTGAGTATTCTACACATTGGGTGGTGGTGCAAGCATATATCCCTTGTCTAAGAGTGAGGGGATATGTGACCCCTCCTTTGTGTTTATTGGTCAAGAAGGTGTGAGAAGTTTGTAGCTATCGAGTAACCTCCAGAATGATAATCTTGTCATTAGGATAACATACTAACTTTTAAGGCCTTCCCAAGAATCCCTCAGCCTTGATGTAAGTGAACTTAGGGAATTGGATTAACAGATATCCAAACCAATTCACAAAGGATTTCACACTCTGTGTTACCCTCCTATCAAAATCTCCTCCCAGGAGTCTGATTATGTGCCTCGTGAAGGAATCATTTACTCTTCTATACTCCCTCTTGAAGTTCTTGTATTTTAGTTGAGGGTAGCAATCATATACTTTCAATTGTCCTTGCATGGTTCCTAATTCTCAAGTGTAGAGCAGTCCTTTATATGGAAACTTGGCTTCTAGGAGGTAGACCAAATACGAAGTCATATAGAGATGAGAGGTCTTATTTACCTCCATTAATTGATCATGCATATTGTCACTAATAATATTTTCCCAATGGAACCAGGTCTTTCCCTCAAAGATCTCTTCTATAAAATAGAACATCCAATTCTCAAAGAATGTAGTGGTGGGAAAACCCATTATTCTACTTAAGAGCTTGAACAAATCATGGTGCTCCTTGAAGAAGTCACTCTTGTACAATGTTTGGGGAACTTTGGTAGCACTTTCTCTCTTCTCCTTCAACCAATTCTAGTTGATTGTTCACATGCACCTGAGGGGATCCAACTGCCATACTTGGTTGGCGAATTATTTCTCAACCTCCTCCATCTTATGATGCCAAAGCTCCTACCAATTTACTTGGTAGATAAATCCTCCAATACTCTGCCATCATGATCAATTATCTTTCTATTGGAGTGATAGCACTCCCAACAGGTTATTACCAATTTTGTGGCTATAAGCATAGGAGGGAAACCAACTGCTTTAGCTAGGCCACTCTTCTTGATTTTCAGGGCCCTATCTATTTTGGGGTTCAACATAACTCTCTCCTTGAATTCATCTCTATTGAATTGTCCAAAGTTAGTATCTAATATTCTCTCCCAGCTGGAGGTGATCTTTGATGTGTGTTCCACTCCATGAAACTCATACTTCATTTGTTCTTTCTCTTCTTTTCCTCTAGGAGTGTGAGTAGGCTTCTTTCCCTTATCAAGATTTTGTGTAGGCTGCTAAGAAGGCCCCATAGCAGGTTCCTTAAATTCTATATGTAGAAGATGTAGTAAGTTCTCTTACATATAAATCAAAGCAAGCATTAATTAAATCCTACAAATCAAGTGTTAGATCCATTCATACATCATCAAAAGATCACAAAATTCATCATTATCAATTATTTTGGGATTATTGGGATCATTTAGGCCAATGCAGGCCTAGGCGTGTGGGTTTCCCTAGACTAGAAGATGTCAAATTGAAGGCCATTAAATAATGTCTAAGGGGCAGGAAGACCTGTAGGTGGAAATCCGCAGCAAATGTTTCGTATTAGAAAATTGGTGATCAAATTCCTTGTTAGGTACTTGGGTACATGCAGAGATAAGTCATGGGGCATCAAACATCATTAGATTATGTCTTGATTCTTTGCGGGTTTGGGATGTGCATGTGCTGCTAGGTGGGAAGACGCCTAGGCTTAGTCGTTAGAGAGTGACGACCAAGGGATGGAAACTCATAGGCAGATTTTCGCATTGCGGGACCTACAGGTGGTTCAGACGTCCAGGGTTGTTCTTAAAGTTTGATCATTTTTGGACGTGCGGATAGGAGCTATCAGGCTACCATCGGTTTTTAGCCATTAAAGAATGAACTTTGAGGGATGGCGGTCTGCAAGGGCCGACCCACATCAAGCTTAAAAACTTGAGTTAGGCGTTGATGAGCTTCGAAAGAGAAACCACCCCTATTGGGTCCACAGTGTTGACGAAGGTGGATTCTTGGACGTTAGGGTACGATGATGGAGTAGGGTATGTTTGCATACAAAATCCCATAGAAGATGACCTACAAGCTACTTTGATTTAGGGTTTTTGCATTTGGAAAATTCAGAACAACAGTGAATGTATAGGAGTCCGCATTGTAGGTAGACGAGATGACCTTGCTGCTAGGTGACGGTGGTGGGACGACGGTGAGCCGCTTGTAGTAGCTTGAAAGTCCGCTTTGACTTAGCCAGATTTTCAAGTGATGGGGCTTGGTCAATGTAACAATAGTGAGGGATGTGGGTCCCACACTATGGGAGGGTGCTAGGAATTGTCTCCAAGGTAGCAATATTGGGGTGGCGTCGACTCACATGTGCGATTCCGCATGGGGATCATTGTGAAAAGTTAGTAACTTAGCCACTTTTTGAGATTTCAAAGTCAATATGGACAACAATGGAGGGGGTGTGGTCTACAAGGATTTATTTTCCATGTGAAGAACGAAAACAAATAAATCAAGATTTCGCATGGGCATGGTTTAACCAAAACTAGGGGATTTTGTCAATTTAGGTGAATACCCAATGCAAGGCCGAAGGACATGAGAGAATCTGATGGATTTCCGTGGTGAAGGAGAGTTTGGATTCCTCAAAGATTTACTACTCTTAAAACCCTAACTTCGTAAAGAAATTTCTTTTCAAAGATTAAAGCATGGACATACCTGGGAATAATGCAAAAAATTAAATGAAAACCCTAGTTTGGATTCGCTGAAAGCTTTTACAGGCGCATGCTCCTCGTTCTCTGTTTCTCTCCTTGAAATTTTGAAAATTTGAATGAAAAGGATAGGTCGAGTGACATATTTATAGGTCAAGGTGCATTAATGGCCTACAATAAATTCTTGGTACGAAATTTGTAGGGTAGGTTGTGTAGATGGGTTTGTAGAAACCTGACTTGGCATGACCGTCGATGAAAACCCAAGCGATGATGAACAGTGTGAAACTTGCAATGCGGGAAGAGGCCCTAGGTTAGATGATACTTATTGGTGAAGTAGTAATGGAGACCCACCAAGGGAGACCTACAAGTGCAGGTCTATAGGGTTCAAAGGATGCCAGGGCAAAAGACTAAGGGAAACCCGCAAGAAGACTTCCACAAAAGCCAAAAAACTTAGAAAATTTGAAATGGTGATTTTGGCCATTTGAAATGTGATGACTTCAAGGCATGTGACCAACTTAAGCTCAAAATTAGGGGCATGCAAAATGAGACAAAGGAAAAAATGAATTGATGAAGCCAAAAATGAAGGAGGGGATCCTCGGTCTGAATGGGGCGTGTGTGCAACAAACACAAAAAATGGTAACTCTGTTGGGAGAATGATCCTAATCATTCCAAGGGTAAGGATTCATCTAGAACCTAGAATGTCTGGTTTTGCAGACCAGGAACTAGCTTCCTTAGGAAAACTAAAGACTTAAAGGAGGACAAGATCCTTATTTGAATTGAGTCATGAAATACCTCAGAAGTGTGTGTAGTGAGTTCATTCCTCTCCCTCAAAGACCACTCGAGATAGTGATCAATTATCCAAAGCAAGCTACATAAGTTGTCTAACCCCAAAAGTAACCCGGACATTGCTCTTCTGCTAGTCAAGCATCCATAACCCTAATGGAGTTATTGCTGACCCCATGAACATTTCTCTATTGCCATCTGAGCATCCATAGCCCAGATAGAGTTGTTTGCACACCCACAATTGCTTGTTTCAATAGTTCCTCTTTCTCTTTTATCTTTATATTTTATTTTGATACTCTTTTCCTTTTGCTCAACTGCATTAGCACTGAAGCTTATATTGGGTTTGGAATCATAGTGGTCACTAGAGTAGACTTAGGATTTTTCACTTGCCGCAGCTTCATAATAACTATCATGTAGCTCATAGAGAGTACTTAAGGTGTTATTTTATGTGTAATCTAAGGTAAGCGTAAGGGGATTCAAATAAGGGTTCTATCCTAGGTTAAGTTAGAGTTCAGGTAAGGAAACCTGCTTCACAGAAAAGGTCAAAAATTCACAGTAATTGATGAACAATTATCCAAAGAACAAATGGGGGTGAGCAACGAAGTTGGCCCTCTGGTGAGCTGCACACAACCACCACATTACAACAGGAAGACACCCTCAACAAAAAAAAAAAGACGAGAAAGCGAGCGAAAGTGAAGTGAAAGAAAAACAACAAAGCAAGGGACCTACTCTAACTATTTACACCTATATACAAAGGGTGAGCCTGAATAGATCAAGCAAGGAAATAATGATTGAGGTACTACCCATTGACAGGAAACGAGACATCCTCTCCAGTGAGTGTTTTGAGGCGAAAGGAATTATCTCCTAGGATTTCAAAAATTTGAAAGGGGCTAAGCCACAAAATTTTCAAATTTCTCATGTCCCCCTTTCTTTTCATGGGACTTGTCCCAACAGAGGACTAAATCCACAATCCTAAAGTCCTTTACTTTAGCTTGACGATCGAACCATCTTTTGACTACGTCCTAATGTTTGGATTTTTTTTTATTGGTTGGTCACAAACTTCTTCTAAATGCAACAATTTAGCGAGGCGAGCCTCTTTATGTTCTCCCTCCTCATAGTATGTGTTAACAAATTGAAGAGTGGGGATTTTGAGGTGGATTGGGAAAATGGCCTCTAAGCCATAAATGAGGTGAAATGGGGAATTTCCCAAGGCAACCTTGTGATGGGTGCAATCAACCCATAAGGCAAAATGCAACTGGGTATGGCAATCTTTTGGGTTTTTATTAAGCAACTTTTTGCTGATAGTTAATAGATTTTTGTTGGTGGATTCAACTAGGCCATTCCCCTAGGGATTGTAGTTAGAAGAAAATTTAAGGAAAATCCCATAACCAAAAGCCCAACTAGAAAATTTAAGGGATGCAAATGTAGGACCATTATCACAAATGAGAGCAAATGGGCAACCAAAGCGATTTAAAATAAAAATCTCCAAGAAATTAGCAACTACTTCAGCTGTACATTGCCTACATGCTATTGTTTTAGTCCACCTAGTGCAATAATTAGTAGTGGTCAGAATATACCTGTGGCTTGTAGAGAATGGTGGGCTTACCAGGCCAATGAAGTCAAGTCTCAATTGAGCAAAAGGTCTTTCCTCCATGACTAGTTGTAATAGGACATCAAAATTCCTTTCCCTGGTGGTGGTGGTTTGACATACGTGATAGGTCCTGATGTGGTTTTGCATATCTTTGAATAGTGTTAGCCAATAATATCCAGCTTGTAGGATTTGATGAGCGATTGAAGGACTGGATCTATGGCCAATATCAAACTTGTCATGAAATTGTTTTTGCACTTCATCTACTTCTCCTTTTCCAAGGCACCTAAGATAGACCCCTTCATGGTTTATTTTGTATAATATGGATCCTTGTAGCATGTAGCTACTGCTTTTCAGCTGCAAAGAATATTTTTGTACTCCTTGCAACTGCGATGGGAACTTCTTGTTCAACAAATAATAGATGATGTCATCATACCACTCACTTGGGGAAACATCCTCCAAGTGATACAATTGTATTGCGAGATCTAACTCAATTTATGCTATTGTACAAGTGAGGGCTTATCCTCAAACCAAATTCATGGGATGAATCTCCATGTCGTATTCTTACAATAGAGTGACTCATTTTTCTCTTCTTTCCCCTGATTCATTTTGCATTAACAGGGTCTGGAATGCTGGATTCGAGACAATTGCAAACACTTTTTCTCAAGATATAATGTCTGAATTTTTTAACTCCTCTAACCAAGGCATATGCCTACTTTTCAAAATTGTGGTACCATAATTTGGCATCTTTTAGTAGAGCACTCATGAATGCAATAGGGTGCTCATTCCCTTCATCATCTTTCTGGGTTAACATGTTGGCACAAGAGTGATCTAAAGAAAAATAATAGATGTAGAATGGCTTTAAGTAATCCAAAGTAACTAGTACTGGGGCATCAGTAATAGCCCTCTTACTTTCTTCAAAATATTGCTTAGCTTCCAGTGTCCACTCTACTTTGGCATCCTTCTTGGGCATGACATTCAACGACTTGATTATTTCAACAAAGCCCGTGATGAACTTCCTGACGAGTTGATCTTTCCAAAGAAAGAATTCATTTCTTTCTTGCTGCCTAGGGGCTGAATTTTCAATATGGATTGTATGTGTTCTAGATCTATAGAGATCAATGTCAAACTCTCTACATTTCTAAAAAACTTCGCATAGATTGAAGATGTGGTCCCCTCTTTTCTTTGAGAATATAGTGAAGTCATCCATGTATATGATTATGCATTTTATGATGATGTCTTTGAAGGCTATGTCCATGGAACGTTGGAATGTTGCGCTTGCATTAATTAATACAAATGACATTCTTCTGTATGTGAGCATTCCCCATTTTGTGGTGAATTCCATTTTATTCCTATATTCATATTGCACCATTTCTTGATCATATCTAGAATAACCATCCAGAAATGACATCATTTGAGACGCATTGACAATCTATAAAACCTCATACAATGAGGGCACCAGGTAATTGTCCTTTTCAAAAGCTCTATTTAGGTTACGAAAATCCACACAGTCTGATTTCCCCATTCTTCTTTTGATTGGAGCCAGATTTTCCACCCATGTGGAGTGCTTGAAAAAAAGATAATTCAGGCTAACAACAAATTTTGAAATTCTTTAAAGATAATTGGCTCCAACAATGCATTGATCGGTCATTGACACAATCGAAAAGGCCTCACATCTAGCTTGAGAGGAATGGTATGGGTAATGATTGATGTATCATACATTTTCAATTCTTAGTATTCCCAAGAAATTATGTTCTAATAGTTGAATAAGGCATCAATGATCCATTTTATTTCATCTGGTGTACACATCTTGCCTATGAACATATTTTTAACCTCGTTATATGTACCCATGTTATAAGCATCACATTGATGATCTATTGACTCCATCTTAGTCTACTAGTCCTAGTGCTTGATCTGATCCAAATCAAATATCCTTTATAACTAAACCATACCTCGTGGTAGTATGTTGCTCTTCAAGTTGATCACTCCCTCTATATCAAGTTCAACCTCCTTAGGTTCCATTTCATCGATGATTTGAGTTAAAAATACATCAAAACTTGTGATGAAGTCCAAGATGTGTTTATCATCATTAAAAACTTGGAAGTAGGTGACATTATTAGGCACTGAGGGAGTAGAGGTGAGCTCTATGGTGAAATTATTTAGGCCGGTTAAGGACAAAGGATGGAGGTTGCTTGTTGCCTGAGCTAGGTCATTAACAGTTTGATTCTTGCTACGTGAGATTAGTTGAATATTGAATGCATCTAAACCCTCTAGAAGATCCCATACCTCGTGTCTATAATTTTCTAGCCTTATATCATGATAGAAGTATATTTTCCTAACTTGTTTCACTACCAACTCTAAATCACCAAATACTTGTAGCATTTTAACATTATTTCTTAATGCCATTACAAGTCTATTAACTAATGCTTCATATTATGCTATATTGTTTGTACAATAAATTTGGACTTTATGGGCAGCAAAATACATCTTACTCATAGGGTTGATGAGTTTGAAGCCAACCCCGCTCCATGCTTAGACTTGGACCCATCAAAACACAACATCAAAACTTAGAAGAACCTTCGATCTTGGTGTTGGTGGAGCACACTTCCCTCGGTTTCATATATGCTTCTATATCACTAGGTGGTTGGGTAAATTCGGGCCGTCTTTGATTTTTTTGTTCTCCTATTTCTTCCTTAGGGGTAACTTATCCTTTGATATGCTCCACTGTTGTCTAGCATAAGCATCATTCAGATTCAGAGTGATCTACATTGTATAACCTACACCAACTTGATAATAACAACTCCTAAAAGTCCATTCTTGCTCCTAAACTAAGATGATCTTGTACACTTATGCATAAAATCTTGGAATCCATCTAGCAACCCAAGATGGTAATCTTCATGAAATTCTTCATCTTCTAACTCAATCAAGACTTGTGTGCTACTTGGGAGGGATGATATATTTATGGGGACAACACATAACATGAGGAATTCCTCTATTTTTTCTTCCTCCTCAAACTCTTCATCATCGTGGTAGGCCACAAGATAATAATTACCTAGCTCTATTTCTGCAAACAACACCTCATTCATATTGTTATACTCAATAATCATGAAATTCATGCAAGGATCTCTCTCAATGAAGATTTGGTTTGGCAATCCCTTCCATGGTAGCTACATATGGGAATAATCTATTGCGGCATATCTATTCAAGGCACGGGTGAAGTCCCTTCCTAGTATGATACCATATGTGTCAGGAATATCAGCAATTTGAATGTCAATTACCTGTTGTACCCTTGGGTTTGCAATAGTCTACATGGGTATCCTATTCATTTCTCTAACTATGTTTACCTCAGTCTTATCTAGTTGAGTCACTTTTCATCGTGAGGGGGTCAGAGTTATTCTAAGTGCTTTGCATATGACCAATGACATGACATTGGCTAAGGCTCCTAAATCAAGCAAACACTTGTGTAGGTTCTTACTAAATATTTTGATGGTTGTCGACAAAGGAGGCATTTCCAATTTCCCCTTGAACAACCCCACTAATACATCAGCTTGGGCCACCTGAGCCTTGTCCTTGTTGTTGGATTTATCCTTTGTTTATGCTTGATTCGACTCTTTGGTAGGAGTTTTATCTGTGCTGGTTTTATTAACTTGCTAGTTTGGAGGCTGATCGGGCTTCTTCCCCAAGATTTCTCTAATCACAGGCTCATTTCTTGAGGTATCAAAGGAATCCCTTCTAGCAATTATTTCTTGGGTTGAATTTGATGGAGAGGTTCCATTTAGTGGCCTAAATAAGGTGTTTCTAACAGTAGGCACTCTTAACAATTTGAAGGCAGATAGACTCACTTTAACTCTCTTCAATTCATCTACCACATATGGGTAAAAGCACAAACCTGTGTCACACTTTATAAAGGAATCGGGCAACAACAAAAAAAATTCTGAACTTCGGGCACATAAAAGTAGTCTTCATGTTTTGAATTTCAAAATGGTGTAAACTAATGAAATGTAGAACTTTTGATAAAGATTAAACCTGTAATTATTTAAATTTTCAAAAAAAATCATTTTCATTATGTTTTTTTCAATTTAAGGACAAATTTTGGAATGCTGAAAATTTCAAAAAATAGTGACTTCGCGGGCTATCAAGAAACAAACTGAAAAAGACATTATTTTTCTCTAAATTTTTTTTCCCTAAATAGGTAACTTGAATATCTACTGCATGAATTTTGTTTTTTCAAATTTTGATGTATATTTTACTTGTAATAACGTTTTAAAGTTGAACATGTCAGAATTTGACAGTTTTCACGGACCGTCAACTATTTTCAATTTTTTTAATCATTTTCAATAAAAATATTATACCCTTTTGAAGAAGACTCTCTACTCTACTGCACCATATAATTTTTTTAAAAATTTAATATGTTTTACTATATTTTTTTAAATTTCTAATCAACCTTTTTTTTAATTTTAACAACCTACTTTCATTATTTTAAAAATAACATATATTAAAACTAATCAAAATATTAAAAAAATTATATATTTGGATTCACCACTCTGAGCTCTACACAAGGGTATTTTTGTTTTCTTCAAAATAATAATTCTAAGAGGAGAAACACTTTGCCAAAGTTGAATGTTTCAGAAAAGGGTGAGTATACTAACATGTAGGATGCCACCTGGACATGTTCGGTCGAGTATTGTTCAGTCGAAATAATTTCGGCCGAAACTATTTCGATCGAAAATGTTTCGACCTAAAGTTATTCAACCGAAATTGTGCGGTATATAATATATTTAATTTTATTTTAGATTTTTCAACTCAAGTAATTCAATAAAATATATTTCGACCAAAATATATTTGATCTCGACTAAGGAAAGCTTATTGACTCGACCAAAACCAACTCGATCGATATACTATTGTCCGAAAACTTATTTCGACAAAATAATGTTTATATCAACAAGTTAGAAGGTTTATTTCAACAAAAGAAGGTTTATTTCGACAAAAGAAAACGTATTTAAACAATAGGAGAGCTATATTTGAAAGTACATTGATCTTGAACTTATTTAATTGATTATGTTTTTTATTTTCATTAATACATTTGAATTTTGTTTTCACTATAAATATATTCTTAGATTTCATTATTATTGATCACCAATTAGATATATGTTATTCCATTGTTTTTTTAAGTCTTAGATATTTAAATGCAATATTAATCAAGTACATGTTTCATTGAAAGATCATGTGTACAAATTTGTATGCAGGTGAATTCAAATTTGAGTGCAATTTGTGATGGCGTGTAAAAGGAATAGATCAAGGAAGTATGAACAAACACGAACAAGAGAGAGGAAGAGAAGAGCGGGTGAAGGAACATATCATGAAGAACAACCCATGGAAAATATCAATGACGAAGGTGACGTACAAGTACAAGAAGAAACTGAACCTAATAATAGTTTTTTTTTGGACAATCGTATTGAAAATATGATGGAGATGGATGAGGATTATCTTTTCAATAATTTTTCATTTGAAGATATGTTATCTGAAATCACATTAAAATTATACTCAAAAAGAATATGGGATGATTTTTTTGAAGAAAAATCTCTAATTGGAAGAGCACAGTTAGTTGCAAAGTTATTTAGACGAAAAGAAATGACCCCTGTTTTGGAGTTGTTAGGGGTTGATAATAGGAAAAAGTCATTAGATTTAAAACACACAATTGTTGAAAACTTGCAAGAAGCATTAGAATGTATTGAAAAAAAGAGTCGATCTAGTGATTTAAGTGTTGCACGTAGAGCGTTGATGACTGTAATTTCTAGTAAGAAATTATCACATAGAAGACAAGTTCAAGCAATTTCTGAATTACTAAATGTTTCTAGGAGAACTATTCAAAGGTATATTGAAAAGAGAAATCGAATAGATGAAAAAATTGAGAAAAATTGGGTAAATATTTGTAGGGTTCCCCGAAAAGATAGAATTTCAGAAGATGTAAAGAAACAAGTGGTTGAATATTGGACTACTCACTCTCATGTTTCATCCAATAGAAGGGATACTATACAAATAATAAGTGACGATGGTACAAAAATTTCTCATCCAAAACATTTTATAGATACAACACAAAGTGAACTTTTTGAAGAATTCAAGCAAGATTTTTCAAATGTGAAGATTTGTCAAAGGATGTTTGAGACACTATGACCATCATTTGTACGTATAAATAAAGTACGTGAAACTTGTTGTTGTTGAAATCATGTTGAATTTGATTTACATCTACAATCATATAGAAAAGCTATGACAACAATTGATCAAAATTTAGCCATCCCTGGAAGTACAACACAATTTGTGAAGTCTCTTGTATGCGAAAAATCAGAAGATTCAGAAGAATTCAATGTTCAGTGTATAAAAAATGTATATAATGATTGTGGAGATTTGAAGAATATTTCACATGTTGACAATAATGAAATGCAAGTTGTTTGGAAGAGATATGAATATGAGATATACTTAACGAAGTCAGGAGTTGAGGCCAAAAAAATTGTTCTCAAAGAGAGTGGATTGCCTTACAATGAATTCATGAGTAAATTTCGCAATATCATATATCCACATATCCAACATTGTCATGGTGCAAGATGGAAAGCTAAAAAATTTCATGATTCAAAGAATTGTTTTCCACCAGGTTGTATTCTCTCTATTGTAGATTTCTTTGAGAACTGTACATTTAGTCCTCAAATTGAGATTCAAAGTCAATATTATCATTCAGAGCAAGTTGCAATCTTTGTGCAAGTTTTCAATAGGCATGCCGAATTAGAGGTCGATGGAATACAAAGTAGCAAAGATGGTCGAATTATCATCAAAGAGGTTCACTTTTAGATCAGTGATGATACAAATCATGATAGAAGCTATGCAACTCATTGTTTCAAAATGCTTTTTGAAGACTTGAGACGATGTGGCATAAATCAAGAACAACACTGGATATGGTCTGATGGATGTGCTGGTAAGTTTACATGTCATTTTTTTTATAAATTATTTATTTATATTTACTTTTAATTTTGAGACTTAAATCAAGTCTAATTGCAAGTTATATATATATATAATTACTTTTTTGACTTGAGCTAATTTGGTTTTAGTGTACAATTATTTGTAACTTCGTGCAGGACAATTTAAGTCTTCAAAAGCTTTTGTTTGGTTAAGCCATCAACATGCTAGACGCAACACCAATTTTTTGTGGAATTTTTATGAGAGTGGACATGGAAAAGGAGAGCACGATGGAGCAGGAGCATGTGTGAAGCGTGCCCTTCATCAACATGAACTTGCTGGTATCTTTCACCATATATATATATGGAACATGTAGATATATTTTTGAAAAGATTATATATATATATATATTTAAATTAAATTTAAAATTATTATAAGCTCCTTGAAAGTAATAGGTGGCAAATTGTGCCAACACATGTGTACTTGCAGGTAATGCCATACGGAATGCAAATGAAATTGTTGAATGGTGTAAAAGTCATTTTTTCGCTTGCAACTCAACATACAACACACATTATTTTTGGGAAGTTATAGGTACATCTAGTCAAAATTTGTTAAAAAATCAAGAATTTCAAAGTTCAAGTGTACATGATTTTTAATTGAATTTTCAAATTTGAATTTACAAATATTGATCGATCAAATCCTTATAATTGTCAAGCAATTCATGGTATTAGAAGTCTACATCAAATCATGACAACGGGAAGTAGTAAGCCTCATGTAATTAATGTGAGAAAAATCATGTTTTTGTGATGATTTCATTGAGAACAATGCAAATATTGTTCAATGTGAGAATATTAGAGATGGGTATGTTTCACAACGGGAAATGAAACAATTAATATCAATGCCTCCTTTTGTTGAAGATGACAATGTCGATGTCTACGATCCTCTCTATTCAGCTGATTACAAACATGTATCTAATTTAGTTGTTATAGGTATGGAAATTGATCTTAATTTAGTTAAATTTGATTTAACTATATTCCATGTTTAAGTAAGTTTTAAGGGCATGTGTTTAATTTAGTTAAAATTGATTAAAAATATATGGTGTGTACAGGAGATATTTTTGTTGTTGTTGCAAATCCTGACAATGCGGAAGGTGTAGATTACTATCTACTAAGATGTACGCAACCAAAAAGCAAATTGGTGGAATCGATGACAGATGGTGATGGACAAGAGTATCCCATTGGATCAGTCGTTATTGAAGGCACATATTATGAACAAATAAAGACAGATAAAATGGTATTTATTTTGTTGATTATATGCTAGGACAAAAGGTTCTACATTACAGTCACCTAGTTATAGCAACAAAAATAAATTTAGAAACTTTACCTAAAAAAGGACGTGCCAAACAAAAGTGGAGGTTGCCTATTGAAGATCATGAATTTTTTTTAGAGATAATTAAAGATAGAGAGGATCCAGATTTTATGTACTAGGAGCTTTAAGTTGTTTTTTGGATACCCACGTGTGTACATACTCAAACTTTTTATAGATCGAGCTAGATATATATATATATATATATATATATATATATAAATTGATTGGAACATGTGGCATGATTTAGAATGGGTTTTTTCAAAGGCTTGGTCATAAATTTTTGAAAGTTAATATGACCTTACTTGTTCACCTTCAAATTTTCAAGATCATCTATTTTCATATCCTAGTATGCATGTCACGTCCTAGAAAATTATTATTTTCATCCTAAGCATCCCCCTTCATTCTAATCATTCATTAAAGATCGCATGTTCTATCTAATAATCACCATTCTAATCCTAATCACATGTGAACTCATGTATAATCATGAACTCATTCTAATCCTAATATGAATAATCACCATTCTAATAGGAAATTATGTAGGCATCTATAGAGAAAAGGTCATGAGTATATATACATAAGAGAGGAGAAAAATAGAACTAATAAAAATAACTCTAACCACCAAAAATAGGTGTTAATTACACTAATGGAAGATGTCATCCACCCTCATAAAGGATCCTATCCTAACAACATAAAAAATCCTAAAAAATATATATATATGAAAAATACAATAACCCCAATAAAGGAAAATATAAACCTACAAGTTAACAAATGAGATCACAAAAGTTCACATAGAAAAGAGTCAGTGACAAAGTAAAGAATGAATTCAATCTGTCTTAAGGTTTAGAATTATTTTGATAAAGTAAATTATAAAATTTATGTATGATTATCCTTTAAATCCTTTAAGGAGATCAATTCATCCTAAGCTTTGTAGAGATTGAAGTGTAAAGGATATTTAAAGTTACTCTTGTTAATTGGCCCAAATAACATGTTTCATTAAATTAGGCACACAATCTAAATAAGAATCATAACCCTAGGACAAGTTTTAATATTTTATCTAGAATCACAATACTTTAAGTTTTAAGTTTTTAATACTTTATTTACAACCTTTAAATTTTTATTTAAAAAGAATAATCCAAATTTGTTTTAATAGAAGATTTTAATATCATCCAAGAGATCTTATTGTTGGCGCAAAATGGTATTTTAATCCATTTGATATTTAATCTTATTCATTTAATTTATTTACCTATTTTTTACCCCTCTCTTAAATTACAAGTTCAATGCTTGTGTAGGAAGGATTTGGAGTGCAACATGTCTAGGAATTATTTTATCCTAACAACATGGTTTGTAGAAGATCTAGTATTATTTGTGTAAAGGTTACATTGCTATTTTTAGATGAAGTATATTAGTGATCTATATACATGTACATGTATAACTTACAATTTATTTTTTATGATTTATTTTATTTAGTTTTGAATCTCTATAAAATAGTTGCTCATTCCAAACTATTTTGATGTAAGCTAGAGAACATTCAAAATCAATAAAAAGTAAATAGTGACCTAGATTCCATTTTTAGCAAAGTGCCTAAAGTTTGTAATTTATGGTATTTATATAGCTATAAGATCATTTTGATCTAAATATTTTCAATATGATTAGCTAGAGATTGTACCATACAACTGTATATATATTCGTGCATGATAATTGAATACAAATTGTGTACATCATAATTATACATGATTTAACTTAGTTGAAAGTTAAAAGTAGTTAACTTGTCAATATAGATGTGTGTAACACTTGTGTAAACAAACCATAATTTAAATTTAAATTTAAACCTATACAAACTTGCTAAATAAATAAAACGATGGATGTAAGAATTTGCATGATGTAAATATATACATTTAAAAAGTGTTTGAAAACCATAATAATGCACAATAACAAATCTATGAACAAACCATAAAACATGTACAAACATGTGTGAATGTGATATGTAAATCATAACAAGTGTACAAATATATACCATAAAATGTATAAACATGTAATGTACATAAATCATAAGAAGTGTCTGGACAACATAATAATCTGATCTCAAAGAGAGGGAAATCTACTATGAATAGAATCATCAGATCTATGGTCCAATCTCTCCCTCAATCTCTCCCTCGATCCATGGACTAATCCCTCTCTTGATCCAAGATGTGTGGATCCATGTCTCGATCCAAGCTCTCTGGATGCGTGTCCTGAGCCTCGTCCCAAAACCTGCATGTGTTCAAGTACGTGCACATGAAATTATCTAAACTTATATATATACATGTACATACAAACTTTCAACATGTTCAAACTTACAAATCGAGTACAATTAAATTTTAAAAATATTTAAATGTACCTCAGGTATGTGTTGCATGGGACCACGATCATGTGTGGATCCATGTCCCGATCCAAGCTCTCTGGATGCGTGTCCTGAGCCTCGTCCCAAAACCTACATGTGTTCAAGTACATGCACATGAAATTATCTAAACTTACATATATATACATGTGTACAAACTTTCAACGTGTTCAAACTTACAAATTGAGTACAATTAAATTTTAAAAATTATATTTAAAATTATTTAAATGTACCTCAGGTATGTGCTGCATGGGACCACGATCATGTGTGGATCCATGTCCCGATCCAAGCTCTCTGGATGCATGTCCTGAGCCCTGCATGTGTTCAAGTACGTGCACACATGTATGAACTTTTAAAATTTAATTTAATTTAAGTGTGTACATGTACAACTTATATATATATATATGTTTAAAAAATTTTATATAAATGTACCTCAATTGTGTGTTGTATGGGATCGCCATCCTGTGCCAAATTTCCAAACTTTGACAAATCACCATACCGCTCAAAAAATTTCACTTGTACGTGTCAATTTCAATCAATAGTTAAACATGTTAAACATGTATCGTACGTATTTTTTTAGAACACAATTAAATGTATATATATATTGTAAATTATTCAAGTACCTGACATGCCTAATTAAGGGCTCTACCAATGTCACTAAGCTCATTAGAATGCAAGGACATTGTAGGGGGATTTTTAGCATGTACAATATCAGTGCCAAAAAGAAGCTGAGTATATGCACCATGGACAACATCAGCTGCCGTAGTAACCTGAGCAACACGATCTGTAACATCCTGATGACCTGGACAAGCTAAAGGATCGATAGGCTACTCTGGAATATCCCCTGGAGTTGCCATCCCGTGGCTCGAATGTGTACTAGGATATCGCTCTCTAATAAATTCCTGTACACGGTTGAGAGAGATCCCATGGTCCTCGCTGATGACCTGATATGCTGCTAGTAAATCTGAAACTGAGACTCTACACACATTAAGCAAAGTCGTGTGGTTCATATGCTCGATATCTAAAGGAGTAGGTAGATCGACACAAATAAATGGATCATAAGATGCTGATGTAGCCTCTGTGGGAGGAAGGCTGATCCGCGGGCGTAATAAGTATCTACCAACTCGATCAGATGAAATCTGATAAATCTGTGTCATAATAGAGGCAATGTTATCAATAATTTGGGATCAAGTAGAGCATGCTGTTGACTCCCTTGTTGCTGCCAATTCCACACGTTTTGGTAAAACCAAAAGGTTTGGGCCAACTAATGCCCTCTTATCCATAGGCGGTGGCAAATTTGGACGTCTAAATTGTGGTTTGTCATAAAAATGGTCTTTACCTTGGCCAACATGCTTAGGATGAGATGTGTAGTCCACATCTATCTGTAAATGAAATTCTGCATATAACTATTTCACAAAATATCCTGGTAGCTCATCATTGTGAGGCCATCTATGATACACTGCAAACCATCTAGGGTATATGAATGGCGCAACAAGAGGATCTACACACCTCGTAACCACATATCCTCTAATTCTATTTTGTCCTCTGTAATGAGGGAACATGGTTAACACATTTTCAGCTAAAACTGATTTGGCAACTTCTCTATAATTCATTGTGCCAGTAACACTCCTAGCAAGAGATAAATAAAATTGCTCAATGCTGATCTCACCATAAGGGTTGAATGAATGAATCATCCCAATCATTCGATGAATCTCATCTCTAATAGTGACTAATCTATCTCGATTAGCCAAATTGGGGGAGTTGTGAATTGTTTGCTCTAAACATTTTAGAGCATTGTTTAATCTAACAATACTATCCCAATATAAATTTGATCTATTTTGAGCCTCTTCACTAGAATGAGGGGAATGGTGAGATCCCACATTGGCCATGATATATGTATCTATGTAAATCTAGAGATCTGCATATCATTAAAATAAAATATGTACATGAATAACACATAAAAGTTCTAGATAGGGAAAGAAAATTATAAAATTCTACCATCAATTCATTCTAGAGATTAAAAAACATAAAATTAACCATTAATTATATTCAAGAATCTCACAATAGCAATCAAGTAAATGTATATATATATATATATATATATATATATATATATACATGTGTGTACATAAACATGTGTGTATGTACATGTGTATGTGTGTATATATACATACATACATGTGCATGTGTATGTATGTATGTATGTGTATATGTGTATGTATGTACATATGCACGTACATACATATATGTATGTACAAGTATATATACATACATATGTATGTACACATGTATATACATACATACACACATACACATATATATGCAAATTATACACATATATGTATACATACACACACACACACATACACATATACACATATACATGTACGCATATATACATACACACATACACATACATACATACACACATGCACATGTATGTACATGTATACATATATATATGCATACATGTACATGCATACACACATACACATATACATACACACATATATATATGTATACATATATACATGTAATGTGTAGATATATACATACACACATACAATTAAATATACACACACATGTACATATATATGCATGTACATACATGTGTACATACACACATATGTACATGCATATGTGCATATATGCATATATGTATACATGCATACACACATATGTATACACATGTACATATAATACAAACATACATATATTGTACATGTGTACACACACATATATACATGTACACACATATGTGCACATGTATGTGCATATATGTACATGTACATGTACATGTACACACATACACATATATGTACACACATGTACATACACATATATGTATACATACACATGTACGTGCATGGACGGTGAATTTGAAATTTGGGGTTTATAAATAATTTTCAATCCCTTACGTGCATATTCTCTTAGAATGCTCTCATGAATCCAAATTCCTTTTAGTGCAACTATGAAAGTGTTGTAATGCAAATGATATGAAAATAGTTCAAAGGGTGAAAATATTAATCAATGATTAAAATGAATGCAAAGAATGTCTTTAAATACAAAGACATGACAATAAATCACATAAATTTGTGTTTAGTCAATCTTTCGAGAGAATATTTTAACAAAAATAAAGTAATTTTGAATTTGAAAGGGTCGAGTTTGGGGTCTAGGGTCAACCCTACAACCACAAACTTGACCCGAGACCAAAAAGTGTATGGACCATAGGTACATGAAAGTATATGCATGAATGGATATAGTAAATACACAAATATGACACATGTGATCCTAAAAATGAAGGACTAGGTGTAAGGGAATGTATGTAAAGGATAAGTATATAACATAAGATAAGACAAGGTACTTGACTTTGTTTAAAATTAAATCATTTGTTTAAGGGTTGGCCTTCTAATAGTTGTTCTTTGTACATGATAGCTCTTCCTCAATTGATTGGTTTGGATCTTGAGAGAACAAATCCGAAAGTTGGGTTTTGAATTGAGGGGTGTGGAACAGTGAGCAAAGGCCATGGCCTCCTTAAAAGTGATAATCTTAAGTCTGGTCATATAATGGTAACGTGAGGAAAGAGAAGACCTATATTTAGATAGTGTAATGTAGACCTGTTTTGTTAATGGTGTGACCATAGGCAAAAACTCGCCAAAAAGACATGCTAAATTTGGACACAACACACTATTAACCCAAATGATTCTTGTTTGTGGTGTCTAATTTAGCATTCATATCACTGATTACATTCATTGCATTGCACATCTTTCAAACTCAAAGCATTACTTCACATTGCATAACTAATAATTAGATGCTAATAGATGACAAAATTTCAATTACAATATAGTTTTTTACAAAGTCAACCTAAGCAATTATCCAATTACTTCACATTGCATAACTAATAACTAGGAGCAACTGCCAATTGCATTAGCTTGTCATGGAATTCCATGAGACCACATTTCTTTGAGGCATTTTTTCAAATAGTTCACTGCATTGTCTATGCTACGAATTTTTTCATACATGTCTACCAAAGCATTTTATCAAGTAGTTCACTACCTAGCCGCTATGGCTAAAAGCCTAAAACAGGTGCTTTCAAACAAGCTAAGGATGCTTGGAAAAAATCTATCAAAGCATAATAGTAAGCAATAGCATAGAGAAGGCAGTGAGCTGTTTGAAAAAATGCCGCAAAGAAATGTGGACTCATGGTGATGGAATGTCACCTCAAAGAAATGCATGAGACCACATTTCTTTTAGGCATTTTTTCAAACAATTCATTTCCTTGTCTATGCTACCACATTTTTCATACATGTCTACCAAAGGATTTTATCAAACAGTTCACTGCTTTGCTGCTATGGCTAAAGGCCTTAAATAGCTGCTTTCAAACAAGCTATGGATGCTTGGAAAAAATCTATCAAAGCATAGACAAGGTAGTGAACTATTTTAAAAAATGCCTCAAAGAAATGTGGTCTCATGGTGATGGAATGCCATCACCATAAGACTACATTTCTTTGAGGCATTTTTTCAAATAGTTCATTGCCTTATCTATGCTATGACATTTTTCATACATGTATACAAAAGTATTTTATCAAACAGTTCACTTGCATTTTCAAATAGTTCATTGCCTTATCTATGCTACAACATTTTTCATACATGTATACCAAAGTATTTTATCAAACAGTTCATTGCCTTGCTGCTATGGCTAAAAGTCTAAAATAGGTGCTTTCGAACAAGCTATGGATGTTGAAAAAAATCAGTCAAAGCATAATAGTAAGCAATAGCATAGACAATACAGTGAACTGTTTGAAAAAATGCCTCAAAGAAGTGTGGTCTCATGGTGATGGAAGGATGTTAGCCATAGCAGCAAGGCAGTGAGCTGTTTGATAAAATAATTTGGTGGACATGTATGAAAAATGTGGTAGCATAGACAAGGCAGTGAATTGTTTGAAAAATACCTCAAAGAAATGTGGTCTCATGGTGATGGTGCACCTGTTTTAGGCTTTGAGCCATAGTAGCAAGGCAGTGAACTGTTTGATAAAATAATTTGGTGGACATGTATGAAAAATGTGGTAGCATAGACAAGGCAGTGAACTATTTGAAAAATGCCTCAAAGAAATGCCGTCTCATGGTGATGGTGCACCTGTTTTAGGCTTTTAGCCATAGCAGCAAGGCAGTGAACTGTTTGATAAAATACTTTGGTGGACATATATGAAAAATGTGGTAGCATAGACAAGGCAGTGAACTGTTTGAAAAATACCTCAAAGAAATGTGGTCTCATGGTGATGGTGCACCTATTTTAGGCTTTTAGCCATAGCAGCAAGGCAGTGAACTATTTGATAAAATACTTTGGTGGACATGTATGAAAAATGTGGTAGCATAGACAAGGCAGTGAACTGTTTGAAAAATGCCTCAAAGAAATGCGGTCTCATGGTGATGGTGCACCTGTTTTAGGCTTTTAGCCATAGTAGCAAGGCAGTGAACTGTTTGATAAAATACTTTGGTGGACATGTATGAAAAATGTGGTAGCATAGACAAGGCAGTGAACTGTTTGAAAAATGGTGAACTATTTTTTAAACATGAAAATGGTTGGTATAACTCCAACTGTTTTAACCTATAATATATTGATTGATTGTTTTTGCAAGGAAAATAAATTTGACATGGCTTTCTCAATTCTAAATGAGATGGGAGCAAATGGTTTCATTCCAGATGTTGTCACATATAATATATTATTTCACACCTTCTGCCAAAGACATGACCTTGAATTTTTTTTTTTGATGATGGATCAAATGAAAAAAGAAGGTTGTGCTCCAAGTGATGGAACTGTCCGGATACTTGACCGGTTCGTTGGAGTTGGTCAAATGGAAAAATTAAGGGACTTTGTGAATGATGATTCTTTTATTATTTCTAGAACAACATATTTCTCTTTCCTTAGTGAGTATTAGCCATATCAAAATCGCTCTTGGATATATATTTTCCCAGGTCTAGAAGTTGATATTTATGCATTCATTTTAGTGTTATGTACATAACCATTTTTCTTCAAACCCTAACCGAAACCTTTAATGAAAAAAACTTATAACCCCAAATTACAAATTCACTACAACAACAAAGGAGAACCTGTGAGTTGAAGTGGGTCGCTGTGGGAATCCAACAAAACGGGTCGCTGTCTGTCCAACCTTTGTAGTTCCTCCCTCGACCGACCTTGTTTCAATTGAACAACATTCGATTGAATGTCCAAATGAATGCGGGCCTCTTTTTTTTTTGTTTTTTTTTTCCTCGTTCCGGCCGAAAGTCTTTCAGCCGAATATGTTCCGGCCGAAAGACTTTCAGCTGAATATGTTTCGACCAAAACACTTTTAGGCAAAAGGGGGGTGCCATGTACGCGCCACATCACCAACACTTTGTTTCGGCCAAAACCTATTCACCCGAACCGTATTTGACCAAAATCTGTTTGACCAGAATTATTTGCTAGGCCGAAAGTGTGACACACTATTGTGCTTTTACCCATATTCTCCCATTTGTTCAATCTCCACTTCAAAAAAATATTTTGGGAGGAACTAGAGGGATGATCTTGAGTTTGACTTGGCTGCCTATTTCTATTGGAGTATTGGGTAGGCACATAGGGGTAGTTTGTATTGTTGTTGGCATTAGGATCAGGTAGTGTATTGAAATTGTTAGGCGAGGTAGAACTCATGAAAGGACCACCAACTTGCCTATTCCTTAAGTTCTATGGGGTTTTTCTCTGATGGAACATATGGATCTCATCCTCACATGGCTCTTCCTCATCTATAGGACCATTATCTACTGAATCAAGGAGTTAGGATAAAGGGTTCTTGTTATTTACCTATTTCTCTTCTCCTTCTTCGGTGGTGGACTTGTTCACCATGGCCTCCTTTCCAAGTGAGTTGATTTCTCTTTGCAGGAAGGGAGCTTGATTGATCACCAACATTGAGGAATCATACGAATTTGAGTGAACTATTTCTCTGCAACTCAAGCCATCAAAATCATTTTGGACTTCCACTTGAAAGATCTTGGTGGTGATTTAGAATTTTGGGCAATCTAGTTCAGAATGCCTGCTCATCTCTTGGATCTGACACCAACCAGATAAGGTAGCCTCAACCAAGTACACCCCACTTGATGAATTTTCATTATCACTCAACTAGTTGAGAGGTGTGGGAATGCTTCCATCATTTGGCCTTGTGTTCCAAGTTCTACTTTGCCTTTGTGAAGACCTTCTTTCAAAGTTTTGCCCTGAGTTTTGGCCTCATTCATAATTCTGGCCCGTAGATGTGCTAGCATCATGATTGCCCCTATTAAGGTTGTACTAAATGCTCCTTCGAGAAGCGTACAATTGGTTGTTTTGGTTCCTTAGACGCGTCATCTCATTAGACATCTTCTTTACTAGTTCTATCGACTCATCAATTCAATCCTTTTCTTTGTTACTCTGCTATGGTGCCAAGTTCTGGAGGAAAATTGGTTGGGTAACAGGTTGGTTCTGCTGAGTAGGAATTTTTTTAAAATTCTGTAGGTATGTAGGCACCTGGGGTTGCTGAGGATAAGCCTATTGTTGTGGAGGCTATAAATAATGTGGTACTGACAACGCTTGACTTAAGGGCTGCCCTTGATGTGGCACTATTAGCAGCTATAGAATTTGGTTCATCATGGGCATTTTATGGGCCAAGGTATGGGTAAGCCCCTGGATTTGATTTGGATGAGCATATGGTTAATGAGGGTAGTGAACTTGCAATTTATTGCCCCAAGTCTGTGCTTACTATGACTACTTCTGCATAGGCGTCCACCAACCTGATAGGTGGCGGGCACATCCTTTTAACCAATATAAATGTAAGGTTATCCAAGGTAGCATAATACACCAGTCAAGCTGAAGGATCATCCACCGCAAAAGGTGGTTGCAATTTCATACAATCTCTATGGAATCAATCATTGAATGAGCTAATAGGGTCATTGAATAACCTCTTAACAAACATGAGTTGCTAGTATAACTATGAGGGGCTAACAAGAAGCTTGAAATTTTGCAAGAAGGTTTTCTTCATTTGATCCCAAGTAGTGATGGACCCAATCAACAAATGAATGTACCAATAGAAGGACTCATCCCCCAATGAATAAGGGAAGATTCTGCAAGCCACATCCTCATTTTTAATTTGCATGTCTTTCAAGGTTGTTTGAAAGATTTTGATATGTTCTTCTATTGTCCTTTGTGGATCCCTTAGATAAAACTTGGTGCAAAAATGTTTTGAATTCTTGGGCATGTCATGATAGTCATTTAAGGACAATGGGGAAGGGTTATTACCCAACCAAGCTATTGCAGGAGGTGGAGGTGGTTCTTGCTATGCTATAGTAACTTGAGGCTGCAATGGGGCTGCAACTGGGGCAACACCTTGGAAGTGAAGCATAGGGGTAGAGGGAGCACATTGGCCATGGGGAGTGAAGGGTGAAAAGATAGTTTGGAGCGGAGGGGAGGATGAAAGTGCCATTGGGAGTGAAGGGGAGGAATGGGATGGATGGATGGAAGGAGATGGAGGGGATGGAGGTCGAGTGGGTGGGGCCGAAGTGGATGTTTCTCCTCTCTTGGCTCTCTTAGCCCTAGCAAGGGTTTTCAGTTCTTGGACTTCTCCCTTATTTTACGTGGATCTAAGCACTCTATGGAACCTTTGAGGGGAGAAGGAACCAATTCGATCTAGCTTAACCTGACGAACCTCCTTCTAGCACTAGTTCTATTGATGGGTGTTTTAGCACCTTCTCAACACAGACACTACACAAGTGCAATGCCTCTCTTGAAAGGTAATTTCTGCAACTAATGTTTTAGAAATTGCCCCAAGGTCTCTTGGGTGTCAGGTCATGACAATGCTTGGAATAGTTTAATTGGTTGATGTGATTTTCTAGTAATCACAAAGGGAATTTATTGTTAGCTAAGCATGGAGGGAATTGGATATGCAAAAGAAGTTTATGAATTCTGGAAGTGGATGTACAATTACTACAAATTTAGGACATCAAGCTAAAACTCCTCTTTACTCATCAAATTTGGCTTTGTAGTGATGTTGGAACTTTGTTATAACTCTAGTTTTCAAATAAAAGATCAAAAGGGAAAAGGGATAAGATGTTTCCTAAACCTACAACTAATGTTGAACAGTAACAATAGAGGATGCTATAGTAGACAACCTTCCCAAAACTAAGGTCCACTTAACCAAGGACAACCTATAGTCTCAGAAAACTAGTGCAATCTTCTAAGGTCTACAAACTTTCAAACCATTCATTCACCATTAAAGCATGAATAATTATTGAACTTAAAGTGCAACATTGGAAACAAGCTAAACTAACTTTACAAAGTAGTTTATCATCAATAAACAACAAAAATTATGAGCCAGGAAGTTATTAAACACAAAAGCATACTCCACCATTAAAGCACAACATGAACTAACAACTAAAAGAAACTTTAAACTAGAACAAAAAAGCTAAAATCTAAGATTGAGAGAATAAATCATACACTCATGTGAAGAAAACACAAGAATCCATCAAAATAATTCTATTCTCATTAAATTTCTACAACATGCCTTTACACAACAACTCATCTCTCTCTTTAAAAATGAGAGGATGCCCCTATTTATAATTTTCCAAAAGAAAAATGAATGGATAGGATTAACTTTCATTATGTGGCTCAAATTCATTTTACATTAGGGTTTCACCCACCTCCAAATATATGACAATATAAAATACATCCTTGTCTTTTCCTTATTTTTTCATCTAGTGGCCTGACGTTGTAGTAGTTTTGTCCTATAGTGGATGCCATCCTTTGTAGCTATTTTGACAAGAATTCATCATCTATAATGGGCTTTCTAGCCACTTTTTGAGCATTTGCATATTCGATGAATTTTCCAAACATAACCATAAGATTCTTATTCTCAAAGAGCTCAAACTTGAGGATCTGGAAGGACATCCTTTTGATTCTTTCTATAATTTATTTTTGATTCTCTATGTAACTCGAGGCAGCCTCAATCATTTTCTCTATCTAGACGAAAGACCTTGCAAAAAAATCCATAAATTGAGGTGATAGCATGTCACCAGATCCTTGATCCATTTTATTGTGGAACAAAGGCTTGATCTTTCCCAGATCTAGCTCCAAAGTAGGCATCTCAAAATTAGTCAACAACTTCAAATATTCTGCACTATCTGTCCGATGTTCGAAACCCCATTCATGATCAACCTTGAGGTCATGCAAAACTTTCTTTAGGAACTTCTTTCATGTACTCCATGTTCATCAGTCAAGTTTCCACCAGCCAATAGTCCTCCTTCGCCATTTCCAGCTCCTTTTCCCAGACATCTTGTAAAAGCTTAAGGATACACTCCAATTTAGGATAAGTGATCTTGCATATCTCTGAGAACTCTTTACAGGTTCTCATCATGTTTTCTATGTCTTTTCCCAAGCTCCGATACTTGTTATACATGGCGATCGAATGGTCGATTCCCTTGTTGCTAGTAGATATCACCTTGTTGAACCAGCTAACCATGGACCTGGTCCAATTCTTTGTATTCTCCATTTTATTGATATCTTCTTTTGAGAGAAATGAGGGTGGTGTTGATAATTATGTTGGAATGTTTTCTTCTATAGACATCCATTATTGGATGTAGGTAATAAGATCCACCACTTATGCTTTTATCTCCTCTTTCGTGGACTGGTCTTTATTCATTTTCTACATGATGGTGGCTACTGACCCTTGTAAGTCACCAATCTTCTTCTCATGGGTTTTTGGGCCTAGGTTGATCATTGGTATCTAGTATTCTTTCCCTTGTATAACTCGTATACCTCCATTGGTGATTGGGGTGGCCACCTGTAGCATTCTAGACCCAAAAGCATCTACCATGATGTGAGAGTGGACCATGGGCTTCTTCTCTCTTTTGGTTCTTGTTTGGACCTATGCTAGGATTTCTTCTAGCCTTACCTTTGGGTCAGCAACCATAGGGACTCTCTTATTTTCTAATTATTTCTCTAGCCAATCAGGAACTCCTATTTGACCCTTGGGTGATTTAAGATAACCCTCCTCCTTGTCTCATTTTTTCTGAGGCTCGTTTACTTCATCAATGGGAATCCTTCCATCACCATTTTCCTCTTCATCTAATCCCTCTATTTGCATAGCCTTCCCTTTGTCCAGCTCAAAAAAGGCTACGTTATCTTCATTGACATTTGACTATTGTAGGGAAGTCCCTTTATCTTCTTCAGGCTCAACCCCTAGATTCTTTTTGGACTCGTCATTCCTTTCTTTGATGGTCTCTTTCTCTGGAAGTACTTCCTTTCCCGAGGGCATTCCTTCTTGTCCTAGATCCTCATCTTGGCCAGCTCACTAAGGCTCCTCTAATATCTCCACATCTGTATCAATATCCATCTTTTCCTCTTCGGGGTGGTTCCCTTCAGGATCAACCTCTTTACTTGCATCATTGTGCTCTTAAGGCAGCTCCTCCTCTTGATTTGAGGTTTCAACCTCATAAGGTTCATCGAGCTTGTCATTTTCGTCATCCCTGGGGCTTTGGGTGCTTCTTTGTTGGAGGCTAGATTATTAATATTTACATTCAATCCACCCTCTAGGTGCTCAAATTATTCATCTCTATCTTTGGGTTCATCAAAAATGTCCTATAAAGCTCCCCTAGGTTGTTTTGCATTAAGCTGCTCCATTTCTTCAAAAATCAACATTGTTGCCTCCATCTTTGATTGCTTAGTTGGTGGTGGAGGCAATGGTAAAGCAACAACATGTTAGGCCATAAATTCTTAGACTTTGGGGCTGAGCATTACCTCAAAAAATTTGGTGGGTACATTTTGTATATAAGTTGTGAAGGTGTGCGATAGAGTGGGAAATGCCATGGTGGTTGTTACTAGGGAAGGAGGAAAAGTGGATAGGGTAAGCAAGGGAGGTGAGAGCAAAGAAGAGTATAGTGGGGAAGTAGTGGAGGAAGAAGAATCCAACATCACTCTCGGAGAGGATGATGAAGTGGAGGTGAGGTGAACAAAGATGTCCATGGTGGGCGGAGATGAAACAAGTAGAGATTGTGTAGGAGGTGGAGTGGTGGCAGAAACAATGGTGTCTAATGTGGAGGCAGTGGGTGGTGGAGAGTGAGGCCGCTCAGATTCTTCTCCTTTAGGATGGAACTCTTCCTCTTGAATGGTTGACATTTCAAGCACGAAGGTTCTCGTTCTTCCTTTCTTTGGTGGAGGTGGTCCTTCTGTCATCTTTCTAATATAGACTTTGTGCATAGGCTTTTTCTTAGGCACCTCCTTCCTCTTTTGGGATCTTGTGATAGGTTGGGATTTTGGTGCTTCACCAGAGGATTCTATAGCAACACCACTATTATACTCGCTACTCACTTCATCCTCGAGCTCCCCATATGTAAGCTTGACACTTGTTCCTTTAATTTGGCAATCTATTATTCCAACCATTATTTTATTTTGTTCTCCATAGGTCGAGTGAGAAAATCTAGGTCAGTGAGCTCCTCTTTGGCCCGGTTTATCACCAACAAAGGCACATTCATCAAGGCACCATATCTTTCATCTATCATGTTTCCATCATCGACAAGTTGTTCAGGCATTGGAGACAAATTGATTGATTTCATTAATGTGAGGGTCATTCTCATATAGTGGCACATCCACACCTCCTTGTCATCCTTGCAATTCTCCCAAAAGTCTTTGAAATGAGGTTAATGGGAATATTCTCTCCCAACCCATTTCTTCAACTTTCCCTTGGGGTCTATTCCTCCTTTGTCTGTATGAAGGTCAAGATTATACTCAACCAACTCCTTTTCTAAGTATTTTGCACATTGGCAAGGAAAGTATACATCCCTTGTCCAAGAGTGATGGGATATGGGACCCCTGCTCTGTGTTTTGTGATCAACAAGGTGTGGGAAGTTTGTAGCTATCAAGTTACCTCCAACATGTTAGTCTTGTCATTGGGATAACGTGGTAACCTATAAGGCTTTCCCGAGAATCCCTCGGCTCTAATGTAAGTGAACTTAGGGAATTGGATGAACATATATCCAAACCCCTTCATGAAGGATTTCACACTGTGTGTTACCATCCTCTCAAAATCTCTTCCTAGAAGTCTAATTATGTGTCCCATGAATGCATCATTTACTCTTCTATACTCCCTCTTGAAGCTCTTATATTGTAGTTGAGGTTAGAAATCATATACTTTCAATTTTCCTTGCTTGGTCCCCAATTCTCCAGTGTAGAATAATCCTTTATATGGTAACTTGGCACCAGGAGGTAGACCAAATACAAAGTCATATAGAAATGAGAGGTCTTCTTTACCTCCATTAATTGCTCATACATATTGTCACTAATCATCTTTTCCCAATTGAACTGGGTCTTTCCACCAAAGATCTCTTCTATAAAATAGAACATCTAGTTCTCAAAGAATGTAGCATTAGGCAAACTCATTACTCTTCTTAAGAGTGTGACCAAATCATGGTGCTCCTCAAAGAAGTCACTCTTATACAATTTTTGGGGAAATTTGGAAGTGCTTACTCTATTCTCCTTCAACCAATTATGGTTGATTGTTTTCTTGCACTTGAGGGGATCCAACTACCATACCTGGTTGGTGAATTCTTTTTCAACCTCCTCCATCTTATCGAAGGTTGGGATGCCAAAGATCCTACTAATTGACTTAGTAGAAAAATGTGCCAATACTCTGCCATCATGATCAATTATATTTCCATTGGAGTGATAGCATTCCTAACAGGCCATTACCAATTTTTGGGCTATAAGAACATGAGGGAAATCGACTACTTTAGCTAGGCCACTCTTCTTGATTTTCAAGGCCCTATCTATTTTTGGGTTCAACATAACTCTCTCCTTGAATTCATCTATACTTACATGTCTAAAGTTAGTATTTGAGATTGTCTCCTAATTGGAGGTGGTATTTGATGTGTGTTCCACCCCATGAAACTTGTACTTCATTTGTTCTTTCTCTTCTTTTCCTCTAGGAGTGCGAGCATGCTTCTTTCCCTTATTAGGCTTCTCAGAAGGCCCCACAACATGCTCCATAAATTCTACATGAAAAATATGGAGTAATTGCTCTTACATATAAACCAAAACAAGCATTAATTAAATCTTGTAAATCAAGTGTTAGATCCATTCATACATCATCGAAAGATCACAAAATTTATCATTATCGGTTATTTTGGGCTCATTGCAATTATTTAGCCCAATGCGGGCCTAGGGGTACATAGTTCCCTAGACTAGAAGAAATCAAAGTAAAGATGGTTAAATAACATCCAAGGGGTCACAAAGACCCGCACGTGAAATTCTACAACAAAATTTATGCATTGGAAAATTAGGGATCAAATTTCTTGTGAGGTACTTGGATACATGCAGAGATAAGTCATGGGGTGTCGTATGTCATTAGATTATTTATTGATGATTTTTGGGTCTGGGATGTGTGGGTTCTACTAGGTGGGAAGATGTCTAGGCTTAGTTGTTATATAGTGGCATCCAAGGGCTGGAAAATCACAAGCAAAATTCTGCATTGCGGGACCCGCGGGTGGTTTAGATGACCGAGGTTGTTCTTAAAGTCTGATTTTTTTGGGCATGCAGATGGGAGCTATCGGGCTGCCATTGGCTGTCTTCCATTAAAGAACAACCTTTGATGGATGATAGTTTGCAAGGGCTGGCCTGCAACAAGATCATGAACTTGAGTTAGGTGTTGATGAGCTTCGAAAGAGAAACCACCCTTGTAGGGTCCGCAATGTAGAAAAAGGTGGATGCCTAGACGTTAGGGCACAATGATTAAGTAGGGGCTATTTGCATATAGTATCTAGTGAAAGATGAATCACAAGCTACTTTGATTTAGGGTTTTACGTTTAGAAAACTCAGAATGACACTGAATGGATCAAAGTCCACATTGCGAGTGGATGAGATGACCTTTACACTAGGTGATGATAGCAAGCCGGACACAGTGACCCACAAGTCTGCTTTGACTTAGACAAATTTTCAAGTGATGGGGGTTGGTCAATTTAGCGATGGTGAGGGACGTGGGTACCACACTATGAGAGGGCACTAGGACTTGTCTACAAGGTATCGACATTGGGGTGGCGTCGACCCACATGCAAGATTCCACATGGGGATCCCTATGCAAATTTGGTAACTTAGCCACTTTTTGAGATTTCAAATTCAACACAAACGATAGTGGTGGGGGTGGGGTCTGCAAGGATTTCTTTTTCATGTGAAGAACGATAATGAAAAATCAGGATTCCGTATGGGCGCGGTTTAACTAAAAATAGGGGATTTTTTTAATTTAGGTGAATACCCAATGCAGGGCCGAAGGACATGAGAGACTCTGATGGATTTCCATGATGAAGGAGAGTTTGGATTCCTCAAATATTTACTACTCTTAAAACCCTAACTTCACAAATAAATTTATTTTTAAAGATTAAATCATGGACATACCTGGGAACAACGCAAAAAAATTGATGAAAACCCTGGTTTGGATTTTCTGAAAGCTTGTGTGGGCGCATGGTCCTCGTTCTCTGTTTCTCTCCTTGAAATTTTGAAAATGCAAATGAAAAGGACAGGTTGACTGGCATATTTATAGGTCAAGGTGCATTAATGGTGTGCAATAAATTCCTAGTACATAAGTCATAAGGTAGGTTGGGTAGATAGGGTTTGTGAAAACCCAACTTGGCGCGACCGTCAATGAAGACCGAGGCAGTGATGAACAGTGTAGAACCTGCAATGTGAGTGGAGGTCCTAGGTTAGTTGCTACTTAGCGGTGAAGCAGTAACGACGACCTGCCAAGGGAGACTCGCAAGTGCGAGTCCACATGGGTCGAAGGATGCCAAGGAAAAACACTAAGGGAAACTCGTAAGGAGACTTCTGCAAAATCCAAAAGACAACAAATTTGGTGATTTTGGCCATTTTAAATGTGATGAATTCAAGGCATGTGACCAACTTAAGCTCAAAATTATGGGTGCACAAAATGAGGCAAAGGAAAAAATGACCCGACAAAGCCAAAAAGGAAGGAGGCGGTCCTCGGTCTGAACGGGGAGTGTGTGTAATAAGCACAACAATAGTAATCTTGTTGATGGATCTAAAATTTGTGCACATCCTCCACTCTCCATCCTTCTTCGGTGATAATATTTTAGGTACTACACATGGGCTCAAACTCTCTCAAATCAATCCCTTCCGAAACGACTCTTATACTTGTCTACTCAACTCTCCATTCTCTATTGGAGTCATTTGATGGGCTACCTTATTTGGAAAACTAGGTCCAAGAATTAGGTCCATATGATGACTAATCTTTCTCATTAGAGGCAAACCCTTAGGTACCTTATCAAATACAATATCTTGAAACTCATCCAATACATTTGAAACCTCTATAGGTATCTCTTTATCATTTTCCCTATCAACTCTAGGAATCAAATCATAACACATATGTTTGTGTTTCATACCTTTAAAAAAAATTCTTCCATCAACTAAATTTGGAATTATTACATACCTTTTCCTCCATCTCTTTCAAGGGATTCAACTTATGACACTCTCCATCCTTTGTCAAAGAATAGGTGTTGATATGCCCATCATGTACTGCTCGTCAATCAAACTGCCATAGTCTCCCTAAAAACATATGAAAAATATCCATAGGCATAATATCACACAATACCTCATCATAATAATTCTAATATTTGACTTTACCAGACATTGTTCATTGACCAAAGATTTATGGTTCTTCTAAAACCAAGCAATTTGATATGGATTCAAATGTATTCTTCTCTTCAATTGCAAATTACTAACCATTTATTTTGAAACAAGGTTATCAATACTACCTCCATCAATAATCACATTGAAAACTTTACCATCACACTTACATCTTGTGCGAAATAGATTCTTCATTTGAGCTAGTTCTTTCTCCTCATTCAACAAGGCTCTTTTGGTACCAAGAATCTATCTTCTTTCTACATCTTTATAATATGAATACTAAACATCATCTACATGTGAAACTTGTGCATTATCATCAGGTTTTCTATTCATCCTCCTTTGATGTTGAGGACACATTATCTATGTCCTTCTCAACACTAAAAACAAGTTTCACGAAAGCCTCCTCTTCCTAGTCCTCTTCCTCTTCCTCTTTGGTATCCATTATTTTGATCTTGGGGATGGTAGGTGTTATCTCATTTTTGGTTTTGATTGCTATTGGATCCTTCAGTCTTCTTTTTTTCTTCACTTTGGTCACCATATGACCATCCACCAGTCTTTCCACCATGACCTCTTTGCTTTCTTTCAATTATTTTGTTTAGCTTTTCCTCTACCTTCAAGGAAAACTAGTATACATCTTCAATGGTAGAAATTCTCACAAAACTCAACTCTTCTTGAATACTTGGCTTCAATCCATTTATATAACGAGAAACTTTCTCCTTGTTGGCCTCAAAATGGCTTGCTCTGATCATGAATCAATAGAATTCTTTTGTATAGTCCTTGGAATTTTTTCTTGCTTGTTTCAACCCTTACATATTCTTCAACAAATATAGCTCATATTTGATAGGAATGAGCTGTCTCTTTATATTTTCCACCATTTGATCCCATCTTGTTATTTTCTCTTTTCCTCTTTGGTTTCTTTCCAACTATAATTCTTTCCACCATGTATTGGCATGACCTTTTAGCTCGGGCTTTGTAAATTTGACCCTCTCAGGATCTTCCACCTCCTCATACACAAAGTACTCCTCCATATAATTGATCCAATCTAACAAATCTTCTAGGTTAAGGTTTCCAAAAAATTTATAAACATCAATCTTCAATCTCTTTCCAATCTTGGAAATGGCCCTCAAAATTCTATCTTCTTCAAAATCTCTAACTGCTACTTGTTCTTCTTCAACTTCATCTTCACTTTCATATCTTCTTCTAACATCAAATCCTTGGTGCAACTCTTGAAGTGCTTGAACTTGTATTTGGAGGGCTCTAAAACCCTCTTTTGTTACACCAACATTTCTCTCACCATGGTTTCTTCATGGAGGCATATTTTATCACAAACCCACAACCATAAGTCCTGGTGCAAAACTACCTTGCATTCGATGATCTATCTACACACTCAAGAAATCCAACTTTGATACCATTTGATGAAGGGTACTCCCCTTACAAACCCAAATCCACAAAAATGACCAGGAATGAATAATCAAAAATTTAAAAAGGAATCACCAACATTCTATTATCTCTATAAAAATGAATTATAATATTCAAAAAATTATAGACTACCACTATTGGGCATTGTGACTACACAAATCTACAAATCAGAGCCAAACTATGCTCTACTCTCCCATAGCATGTAACCCCCATTCGCCTCCTTTAACCACCCCAACATCTTCTAGAAAGTGTAACTTCCTCAAGAAGATATTTTAAAATTTTATTAATTTCAGTAGTACAACTTCTCGAGATCATAACTTATGATCTCGACAGTTGGATTTTCAATTATAATATATTGTTGGAAAGCTCTCTAGGAGAAACTTATCTATAAAATAGTTATTAAAGTTATATTTTAATTTTTGGCCAATTTTTGGGCCCATCTAGAGCATCTAAGTGCTTCAAATTTGACTTTGAATATTTTAACAAGATTTTGGAAATTGAAAATTTAATATCTCATATATGACACATGATATTGAAGTTATTTCTTCACCATTGGCTTCATTTCACCATTATAGAGGTCCGTGTAAGATTTCATGTCCAAACGTGCATAAATACCAACTTACTAAAAATAGTAACCTGCCAAATTTAGCCCTTATTGAAAAGGAAACAACATTTTTTGGGTGTTACAAGATTGCTCTTACATCCTGGATGATCATGCATCAATATTCCTATTGGAAATGCAGTGAGGTTGTCGTCTATCAAGAGTATATATGTATATATAAAATAAAAAGCTTGAGTTCCGCCTTGGAATTTTGTCCAAATCCTTTGGGAATTAAGAAATTTATTCCATGATTTCTTTTGAGTACATAATGAATTTTATTATAGCTCAATTTCACTTTAAATATTTACATGTAATTTTAAGTGAGTGATTCATTCATACATGTTAAGTTTAGAGAATGACTTATTTAATCTTTTGAATAAGTTGGAACTCCAATCTTTGGAAAATTCCTAACCTCACATGTAAGAACCTACATATTGGAAACCTCTTTAATTCATTAGATTTCTTAAATAGCCAATTTTAAACATGATTAGGGTCTATGTTTTATGTAACTATATGAGTGGGTACACAACCATTTCTTTGGTCCATTTTTCCCAAATAATTCTTTGACTATTGTCACCCACTTAGGTGAAATAGGGATTAGGGTCTATGTTTCATGTAGCTATATGAGTATTTAATGATCTATATGTGATTCACTAGTACCGATAATATCTCATTATATTCATATATTCAAAACTTGTACCAATTTTTCATATATTCTTATGGATCTTCTTACATTATATTACATTCAAAATTCTTTATATGTTTATTCTTGACTTAAATTTATCTTATCATTTATACATATATTGGGACATGTCCCTTACAATATATGACTATTCCTATTAGGATAAGTAGGCCTTATGCTCAACATCCTATTTGCGGTGAGTTTTGGTAGGTTCTAATACTATCAATAGCTATTTTTTGTCTTTTATTGTTAACCCTACCAACATCATCCCCTCTTTCAAAATTGCGTCTTGACCTCAAGACATGCAAAACTACCTCAATTTTTAGGTAAGATGTTCTTATATTTCTAGCTGTTATCTTTCTATGACTACTTTTGGCGAGTTACTTTATGTTACATATAGTATATTTTTTATGTATTTATTAATTCCTTTCCCTTATCTTATGAAATGATGGTAATGTTTTAACCTTGCACCATTTAATAGCATTGTACAACTTCATCATCAAGTATTCTTAGTTTAACTACTCCACATTCTAATGGATCATGAATGTAGTATGGCCCCAACCATCTAAGCTTTAAATTGAATTATTTCTTAAATTTACTATCCTAGATTTATATCATATCATTTTGTAGGGAATTCTTAAATAAATTCCACAAGAGAGAAATGGAAAAAATATCATGCTATCATTAAGGATGCAAGAATGCCAAACTAAATATGGAAAAGTACATATGATGCCTTGCTTATAAAGGAAAATAGAGAGATAGTATTAAACAGGATCATGACAAGTGCCTTAATCCTATCAAATGAGACAACTAACTACCTAGTAAATGATGCATAAATAAGATAATTTTTAGATAAGACTTCTAGAAGAATCTTATATCCTAAGTAAACTTAACATGTGAATAAGTCCCCTAGTAATGAATTAACTAGGTACAAGACTTTATTTACACCAACCCCCCCTTAAATGAAACTTAAGGAGTAGTATATTACTATGCAAATGACACAAATATACAATAATGGGTCCCAACTACAAGGCCATGTTCGGTACCCATGTACAATGCAAAGAAATCTCTCACAAACAGAGAAAAAGAGAAAACCCAGTGGGAAAAAATCCTCCCCAAAAGAGAGATGAAATACAATGAAGATATCCATCACAAATCCAATAAATCTCTATCCAAATAAAGGATGATAAGATAGATCATACAAACCCTCCATAGTGAGATAATATGTTGCAAAAAGAAGCACTAGAAGTACACTTGTCCAAAGTAACACTGGAATCCTCAATTCAACAAGCAAGGAAAGATAATTTTGTTTGCTAGAAACCACATTAGATTCCCTCAAAGAATCAGGTTCAAAATCATGATAAACAAACAATAGACTCGATGCCAAGGAACACTGGAAAAATCATAAACTGGCACAACTTTGAAATCTATGAAGCAACAATCATTTGACAAATGATCTGGAACTGAAATGAAGTGCAGACAAAATGTAAACCTAATGCACACAAAAAAGGAAATAGTGTATGCACTAATGAATGTTCACATCTTCCTCCATGATGAAAAATAACCTAAAATTTGTGTAGAGGATGGAATTAGTTTTTCGATGATATAAAGTTTTCATAAACATACATCATATGTGCAAGTTATGAATTTTTGAAAAAAGGGATAAATTGTGCCAGTCGACAATGCAGACATGACCCTTCTGATTTGATTTCTAGAGAATTTACTTGTTTCATACAAAAAATAATGGATACCTAGATAATATTTTGATGTTAAGAATAAAACCTAAAATTATTTTTTCAATCCAATAAGCAGAAGATGAAAAAACATTTTTTTGACCTTCAACCTGTAGAAAAATGACGTGTGACACTTTTTGTGACAAAATATAAAAGATACCCATACGAGATTTTGACCCTGTCTACAAAACCTAGAAATCATTTTTCCTACAAATGAGTGGAAGCTAGATTTCTAAAGCAAACATGAAAATGACTCCAATAAAAATGACTTGCATCAAACCCTTGCTGATTTGACAAAATATGTCAAATTTTGACAAAATGAAAGTTGATTTTGATTTTCTCAGATGCCCTAGATTCAATGGTGAGGTTCTCAAGACCCCAAATTGCATCCAAAAAAATTTTCATGCCAATATTGGTCCCTCGGATCTGGGAAGAAGTCTACAATACTGAAGCTCTGATACCATGTTAGAAATCTGAAATAGATTGAATAACCCAAAGAAATTTTAAGAGAAAATCAAGATTACATAAACAAGGAAAACATAAGAAGCAAACTAGGACTTTGAGAGATTATTCAATGTTGACGTGAAAAAATTGCATCAAGAGCTTCCCATCTAAAAATATACAATGCAAATATGTATGAATGGATGAAAATACAAGTTAGCTAGAGAGTTTATAGAGAAATTTTATATAGAACTTAGGAGAGGAGGTAGGTGGAAAATGCAACCAATAGGAATCAGCCATAAAAAGTGGATATGGACCCAAAAAAGTGGAAAGTGATTCCACCCTTTAAGGAAGAGGACACCACACACTTATCTCCTAGTAATAAACTCACTTTATTATCCTAGGAAAGCCTAATTAAGTGTAGGAAAAACCTATGACTAAGGGAAAATAAATTAACCCATAGAAAAATAAAAACCTACAACAACACCTTTTTCTTGTTATGCTCTACATTGTGATGAAAAGTTGTCAATATCCTATTTTCATATAATTTCATTAATTATTCTACCCTTTTATTTAATGATTCTTCTTCATTGATCCACACACTAAGTCATTTCACTGTAAAATACGACGAATTTTTTTGATGAAATATGTATAATTAGATGTATCGTCAGGTACCTGTGTATTTAATGTGAAATTTTCAATTTTAAAAAAAAATTATGCCCAACGTTCGTCGAAATTGTGACACTCCATGATTTTCATCTCTATTTCGACATACACTTAAAGTCAACCATCCCCTTCCATCAATTTGTGGGCTGACATATGGTTAGCCTCCTTAATTTGTGGGCCGACATATGGTTAGCCTCCTTAATTTGTGGGCTAACAGGTATATGGTTAGTGTTCGTCGGGGTTCCAACAAACCCACTTTTAATAAATAAAAGTGGGTTCGACAATTTATCTATACTTGCAATAGTGTTTTGCTATACTTGTGACAATTTGTGGAGGTTATAGGCCAATTTTTTTTGGTGCATAGTATCAGAATCATTAGATTTTGTTACCTATCTATGATTAAAAATTATTGGAGTGTGAGTTTGATATTTTTGAAGATCTAAATATTCAAGCTTGGTAAAGAAAAATCATGTCAGATAATATTAGTGCAAAACAAAATGAAGAGACACTTGTTAGATTGTGGGCTAGATTGAAAAGAAAGGGTGATGGGAAATGTTATTGTCCTTGCAATAATTGTAAGGGCTTAAAGATGAGAAGACTTTTAATCACAACAGATGAGAAAAATTGTAGGCAACGTGGTCACATTGAAGGGGGGCATGATTATTGTCCAGTGGCAAGTTGTTCATTATATGTCTTTATATTGATTGAATTTGTAAATGTTTATATCATTTTAACATTATATATATATATATATATAAAATCACTTGATCATGATCATGGTTTATTTGTTTCGATCAATTATATAAAGGTGGGGCACCCTAGGGCACATGATATGGATTATCACGACCCAAAGAATGTGGTTTTGTGCAGAGGAACATGGAGTTGTGAATATTGAAGATGAAGTTAATGATCCTATGGAAGAAGATGATCATGCGCCAGAAAACACAGTTGAAGATGATGACACAAATACATTGATCCATGACACATTTGGTGGCGCAACTGATCATGATGATCAAGATGAATTTTATGATGTTCATGATTTACCTATACTTGAGAAGGCATACAAGCCCCTTTATGAAGGCTCCCAAACAAATCTTCTCTCTGTTGTATTGTTGCTGGTGAACTTAAAGGTTATGAATGGTTTATCCAACATAGAAATCTCATGGATCTTAAGGTATGTCATATATGTCATCTTTTTTCATCTATTTTTGTTGTTAGTTCATCACTAGTAAATAATGGATGAAATATGTACTATTAATATTCTTTATATTAACAAATTTATTTTTTGTTGTAGATTGATAGGTGAATTTTTGTTACCACCATCAAATATTTTACCTCGTTCATACTGAGGTTTATCTGCCATTATGAAATATATTGGAATGGAGTATCAAGCAATAGATGCATGCCCGAATGATCATATTATATATCATAAACAACATGAATTTGCAACAAAAGCCCGTATTTTCATATCAGTAGATATCAAATAGATCAACTAACAAAATAGGTGCCTCACAAGGTTCTGCATTATATTCCCATTATTCCATGTATGCAATGATTATTTAGGTGTGAAAGCTTAGTGCAATTTATGGATCACCATGCACGGAATAGAAGTGGAGATGACATTCTTCGAATGCCTATGGATGGTTCTGCATTTAGGGACATGGAGGAAAAATGACCACACTTTAAAGAAGAACCTCGTAATCTTAGGCTTTCATTGGTAGCGAATAGTGTCAATCCATTTGAAGAGCTGAGATCTATTTACTCGGTGTGGCATGTTTTTGTTATCAACAATAACATTCCTCCATGGATGTCAATAAAGAGAGAGCACATAATGTTGGAAATGATTGTTCCAGGTATTTGTTTACATCAATTTTCTTTAATGTAGTAGCATCGAATTTGTCCTTTTTGTTGCATAATGACATTTTTTTTCATTTAATAGTCATGTACATTAATTTATATATATTGTTGTAAAATGGTTATAATAATTATGTAATGTTTATGTTCATTCAACTAGGTAAGTACCAAGTTAAAGATATGAATGTATATATCAAGCCTCTTATCGATGAGTTACTAAAGTTATGGAATGGCGTCACTATGTATGATGTGTCTAGACTAATAGGACAAAGACAATTTCAATTCCATGCAATGCTTGTATGGAAAATTCATCATGCCCTAGGGCTAACACATTTTTGTGGTATGTTATAATGTTCGACTACACTATAACGATATTTAATTTTATGAAGTAGATATCATGCATGTTTTTTAAAAATCTATTCATTATATATAATTATAAAAATTGACATATTTAATCCAATTATATATGATCTTGCAAGTCTTCAAACAAAGGGAAAATTTACATCTCCAGTTTGTGGTCCAAAGATGAAATGTCGTCATTCAACAAGTTTAGGAAAGTAGGTGTTTGATGAGTATATGCACTTCCTCCACATAAATCATAAGTATCGAACTACTGAAAAACATCTTTTCAATGGGAAAGAAGAGACTACATCAAAACCACGAAGAGTGACACCTCACCTATGGAAGTTGGAATATAATAGAATTAATCATCAAGGTTATACATCAGATCAAATTGTTTATCTATCATATATGATATGTTTGGAATTTATATTTTTATATTGTGTTTTGTTTACTCATGCTGTAATTGACAATGATTTCCGTTGTTAATTTGTTTAACTTATATGCTTCATGAAGGTCGTCAAGGAATTAATGGTCGGCTTCCACAGGGACTGAAAAGTTATCCCAAACAATTTAGTAGGTTGCCCTACTATGAGCAACTAAAAATTGTGCATTTTTTTGATACAATGCATATCAAAAAAATATAATAGAAACATTATGGAAAATATTGGATGGAGGAAATGACAAAGAAAGAGTTGTCAAAATTTGTAGTGACATTCAGGAAGCCAATCATGCAATGAAAAATGTCATTCAATTAAATAGCGATGGAGACCAAATTAATATAAGCGCCCTTCCTTGGTTATTAATGGAGCACCAAAGCAATGCTATAAAAGAAGTCATATGAAAAATTCGATTTCCCATAGGATTTTCTACGAAAATAAACAATATCATAACAAAGAAAGGTGAATTTGGCTCAGGGATGAAAAGGCATGATTGGCATACCTTCATTAAGGTAATTATTTTGGTATATTATATATATATTTGTATACTGTATATACTTTTCAATGTATTATGTTTACTAGTTTTGGAAAAATAATGAAAAGATCATTTTATAATTGTTGCAGTATGTTCTACCTCTATCTCTTCCAAACAACTTTGACAACAATGTCAAGCAAGTTATATATGATCTTGGAAAATACATGAGGTAAGTAGCGATATTTTTTCAATTCATTGTATAGATCTTATATTTACCATTTTTTTACTTTTTATGTAATATATTTCATATTTTTGTTAAATCTCATTAATATATTTGTGCCTTGAATCACTTGTAGATGGCTGCCAACTAAAGAAATCCATAAAGAAGATATAAATTATTTGAGGAGAAAAATTCCTCATCTAATGTGTGAAATGAAAAAGTGTCTACCTTCGACATTTTTCAATGCACAAGAACACTACCTCATACACCAAGTTGAGGAGATTGAATTGTGTGGACCTATACACACAAGGTCAATGTGGATGGTTAAGAGGCACTTGAATTTTTTGAAGGTTTTGGTTAGAAAAAGAGAACATCGTGAGGGTTCTATGGTGGAGGGATATATGGTATACCAAACCATGGTGTACATTACTAAATATATTCCTAAGTTCACAACAAAGATCCATGTAGATCGCATTTGGGATCCCAACTCCATTAACAAATTTGAAGGGGAGTACCTGATGGGACAAGGTAGATTGAGGAAAATGAGAGATAATTATAATATGGTCATGGAGATTAATTAGAATACGTTTTATATTGCCTTCAATTGCTTGAAAAGAAACAACAGAGAACTAGTCCAAATGAAAGAATCTTCCACACACAAATAGAAAAGTATTGGTATTGTATTACTCCAGAAAATAAGTCTTTCACTACTGAAAAGTATTAAAATCTTAAAAATTTCTGATGATCAAATATTACAAATTGAATTTCATAAATATAAGAAGAAGACCCAACAAAGGTGTCTCTTTGGATTTTCTTTTGGCAAATAATTAAACTACCAATCTTAATTAAACTTATAAAATACTTCATTTTCTCCTAACATTGACCTAGCCGCCGAGAGATGTTTTTTATACTCCTCCAAGGTATGGGTATCTGCATCATGCACTGCATTTCGAGCTTCATATTTGATTTTTATCATCAATTCCATATGTTTGTATGCTCCATCCAACAATAGCCCTTATGATTTGACTGTATCCAATGCTTTATGAAGTATCCTATTGCATTAATCCATCTTGGTAGCTCTCAAAAACATAGGTTAAATACCTCAAGAGGCTTCCAAACTCTCGGTACGTTTCAGGGTAACATACAAGGCCGAATGGTTTAGACCTTCTTCTCTTTAGGTGATGCTAGACCTAGGTGGGTACACCTATATGAATGAAGTAGACTTGATTTGTGTTTATTCCCTAAAATAATTTATCCACAATGCCAAGTGGGAGTGGATAAATGAATTCTTATTTTGGTATAGATTGTATAAGCAATAGCAAGGCTAATCTTAATATGTTCAGTTAACATATGTAAAATCTAATATGTTCAGTTAACAGATGTAAAAGATAAAATGAATGAAACTAAAATGATGGAATGTTGATCTATTAGGCATATGGAGTCAAATACAAATAAGAGTTAAGTGACTTATAACTGGCAATAATTCTAACTGTTTGACACTTTTATGTTTGTAACTTGTATAAACAGGCAGGGGTGTAATTATCAGATTATTCTTTAATAATTCCAAGTTGTTGTGAATAATCAAGAGGATTTTAATCTTTACTTGAAATACCCAATTAAATATGCCACACAGATACAACAAATATGCACTGATAAATTGAAAATATGCTTGATATATCAATTTAAACAATAGAGTAATATTAAATATGGAGACAATCTCGCAATATCTTCAATTAAATTAACAAACAATTGATACCAACGTAGAGCCACCAAATCAGAGATTTTCCATTAACTTCATCAAAAAATTTACATGTGCATCTTGGTCCTTTACGATGTAAACATTGTATCAATCCCTATTCTCCTACTTCTTCTATCTACTCCTATCTTAATAATTTTTTCTTGGTCCTAGTCTCTCTTATTTATAGGAGAGGCAACAAGCTTCAAACCAAAAGACATGAATTTTGATAACAAAAATTAACTAACATGTAGAATATAACTGAAACAATTAATAACTAACACATGACAATTCTGTTATTCTTCGAGTAAAAGCCCGAGTCACCAAAGACCCGTGCAAAGATTTTACTTTATGATAATCATCATTGGTAGTGATTAATCTTCATCTGAACTGAGGTATTTCTCCTGCCACTTTCTTATGGTTAAATCATTCAGCCACTTGTATTCCTATGCAGCAATGAAGTTTGACAGGTGGCTTTTCCATATGCTATCGAGCAATTTTCTGGCATCTACAACAAACTTTGTATAACCATTATCCAATGCAATAATTCCATCAAGCAGAGCATGAAATTTTTCTAGATTGATATTACCATCACCCTATATATGTGTCAAAAATTGTGGAACCATTTGATCAAATTCATTTCTCCATTCATCCACATCCTTGAGTTGACCATCACCTTTAACGATCAGAGGGCTAAAACTGTGTTTTATTGAATCAAATGAATTCCTTTTGTTTTCTACCTTCTTCTTCATATCAATCAAATACTTATGCTCATAAAGGATTCCTTTTACCATTTCTTGAGTAGGTTTTAACCTTTGGGGTGCATCAAGATCTCTTTGTGTGGCTTTACACAGAGTAGTTAAGATATGGTAAGTGGGCTGCCATATTTTTTGCAATTCTTCTAAGATAGGGGAATTAGTATTTATCTATTCTAGAGATTTTAAAAAATGAATGAAGCCTTCATGAAATTCACTTATTTTCTCTTTTAAAACTTCAACTCCATGTTTCAATATTTCCTCCAAGGTACTCAAGATGTGTCATTTGATATCATCCATATTATGATTCTTTAGTTTCTCAACCTCTTCTTTCAATTTTTGAATCTATGGATCTTCAACTGAAGTAGGTGGATGATATACAACCATTTCATCCCCCTTTACATCAGTGGCTTGTTGCAATTGTTGTTTCAATTTGATATTTTTAATGAATAACTTATTTATCTCCTCATTTGATAGTTTGAGTCTTTTCTCATACTTTGTCATCTTCTTTTCCATGTTTTCGACTACATCTCTTGTAAACATTGTTGAATGAATTGTCATGGTTGTTGCTTCTATGGGAGTAGTGTCCTTCATAGTTCTGACCAAATCAAACCCTCTCATTTCCTGCACCACATCTAGAAGCCTAGGATTCCTTGTGCATTTCTGTTTCATCCATAGGGCAAGGGTCTAGGTGGTTGGATTATATCCTATCCCTAATACTCCTTCTGAATGAAATCCTACAACCAATTTGGGATCATCTTGAGATCTGATTTGATCTAGTAGAAACACTTTGGAGAGCTCCATTCTTGGTATAATGAGCATGTTACTTTTCAACACCAACTCCCTTGCTTCTTTAGGAGTAATATTGACATTGCCAATATTTAACTCTTCCATTGTTTGTGCTTGCAATTCTACATGTTTTGAATCATCAACTCCAAAGAGGTTAATATTTAGTCTGTTATCAAATTATTTCATATTCATTTTTATCCAAAAATATTTGAACTCCCTAGTATGGATAAAGTCATCATCCTCCATGAATCTCAGGGAAGCAATAATTCTTTCATCATCTTGCATTTCATCAATAGCCTCCTCTGATATTCTCATCTTGGGATCATGAGGCTCAAGGATTTTCTTCTTCTCTGTAACCTCTTTCATCTCTGCCAAAGTTAAGACTGCCTCTTGTTCTTCATCACTTGACTCATAGTCCACTAGAGACCCATACTTCTATTTCTTGGCAGGATGCTCATCTGTTTGAGATGGAGGAGATGGATGAATTGGTGATGAAGGTGGTGTATGTGATGTAGAAGCTATGGATGCTGGTGGCTTGGGTGTAGGAAGTGGGGCTGATTTCACTTCTTGAGCAGTTTTAGAGAATTCATCAAATTTACCAAGGACTAATTGCATTCTTTTCAACAAATCTAGCTCCTCATGAAAAAACCCTTGAACTTTTTATCTTTTCCTCTCTTTTGATCCTCCCATCTCATCATCATTAACCATATTTTCCTTCTTTCAAACACATTTGCAAACTAGACCAGGTTTCTTATTACATCCTCTTTCGGATCAAATTCATGTGTTATTGCCCTCTTTGTGAGTAGGGTTCTTCTGATATTGTTGATGTGGCCTTTTGGATCACATATTCTCTCTTTCCCTGATCTGAGAGAAAAATTAGCTTTTATAAATCTCTGCAATTCCTCCAACATATCTGATCCAATTGACAATTCTTCAAATACCGTCAAATCAGGTAGAAATGTGCCTTTTTTCTAATTTTTCATCAAATCATGCTCCATCTAGAGCATTTTCCACATAAATTCTAAAAATAATACTCTGCTAGGCACAAATTTTGGTAAAATATGAGGGGCTTGATCACAACCATATACCCTGATGATGGTGTGTTGTGGCATCAAAAACCAATTAGCATAATTATGTGTAAAATCTTGATCCGATTTGTATTGCAGGGGTCTCATGACATCCATTAGGGATTGTGGTAATCTTGGTGTAGGAAAACCAAGATGAGCAATCAGTTTGATGACAAAATCATCCCTAAATACAACCTAATCACTTTCATTGCATTTATTGTCCCAGATATAACACCAATTTTGTACTGGGAGCATAACTCCATTCTCACGTGTTCTCAATTTCATCCTCTTTGTCCATTTTTTTTCATTTTGAGATATAATCAAATGACATAATAAGGAGTAATTTCTAAAATTTATGGGGGCCTTGGCTTCCCTAACCTATAACAGACTTTCATGAATCTGTTCCTCAATGAATGAAGCAAAATCAAACTCCACATTCAATTTAGGATGTTGGATAAGGCCATTCTCATCAACCCTATCGACATATTCTCCTCTGCATCAACTCCAAGAATTTGACATAATGCATAGTAGCTATTTTTGAAGTAGGTTTGAAAGTCAGACACTGGAAAGGGTTCAATTCTTGAAGAGTGAATGGGCGAGACTCTATTTTTGTCACCCCTTTTTATGTTTAAGGGGAGTTCATCAGTTCTATAGGTCCTTTCAACCTTCTATATTCTTGCTCTAGCTTCCCCAAGTCAATTTTAGTGACAACTTGCCTGTTTAGGTCAAAACACCTAATTATAGCTTCCCTCAAGATATCTACCAAACATTTACCATCTGGAAGTCTGACCATTTTTTATGGGCATGATATCTATTGGCCAAGGCTTTGATTAGGTCGACATCAACAAAAACATTAGGAAAAACTAATTTTCCTATGTCAAAAGTCCATGGGTTTGACACTAGAACCCTTTCATCTCTGTTCCTATAAAAATACCAATATAACTTCCACCCAGACTGTGGAATTATTGGGTCCCTACACCCTTGAGCTAAATCCTTAAAGACTTTCTTAGAACCCTTATCTACTGAACTAGGTAACAGGGCAAGTAATGGCGACTGCAATGAAATTCTACTAGATTTTTCTTCCTTTTTAGTTCCTGCCTTTGATTTCTTTGGCGCCATTGTTTAAATTTTAGTGAATGATAAGTAGACTTACCCAAAAAATTTCTCGTTCTGCAAATTCTTCCATTGTCATACTTTGAGCTTGCCTGTATTCAGCTTCTTCTAGCACGAGCATACACATTCTCAATTTTCCTTGTTAAATTTTGATATCATACCACATTAGTTTCATATATTAAGTTCTTCATCATTCAAATCTTTCATATCGAGCTGAATTTGATACTTTGATGTTTATTGATGTGACTGGCCTTCATTTAATGCTCCAACGACAGATTACCGCACTACCACATGACATTTTTCATCCCCCCATGATATAGCGGTTCCTCCTTATCTCTATTCTTATTTCACCGCTCTACCACGGGCTCCATTCCAACCCTCCATGGTATGGTAGTGCATTATTACCTTTTTTCTTAGCTTACTGCTCTACAGTGAGCTTCATTTCAACCCCCTCTATTAGTATTAACCATGACCCCACTCTACCGTGGGCAAGCCATCAACCTTCCACGGTATAGAAGTTCCTCCTTATCTCTATTCTTATTTCACCGCTCTAGCATGGGTTCCATTCCAACCCTCCATGGTATGGCAGTGCATTATTACCTCTATTCTTAGCTTACCGCTCTACTGTAGGCAAGACATCGACCCCTCGTGGTATAGCGGTTCCCTCTATTAGTATTAACCATAACTCCGCTCTATCGCAGGCAAGACATTTACCTTCCATGGTATAGAGGTATACAGTGTATTACTTCCTTTACCCACCATGTTGCCATGAGTTTCTTTATTGGAGGTTGCGGTAAGGCGATAAAAGGCAATTTTGACCTTGTGGATGGTAAAAACATGGTTTTTAAGGATTTTTTTTATATTTCATATGAAAGGACCATCAAAATTTTGAATGAAGATTCTAGTTCCAACACATGTAGGCCATTCTTGTAATGTTTTTATCGGTGAAGCTTGCTAGTTGTTGTGCCGCTATATTGTATCCTACCAGTATAAACATAAAACATGATCGAGGTGACATAGATACTGCTTGGCTGATATGTTATATCTCTTCAATTTGAAATGTGTGACCAATGGGTCTTGGATACATATAGTTCAGAGGTTCCTTACAAAAGATAATAAGATCATTGGTAGTGGGATGTTAGGTTTTCAGGTACATCAATTATAAATTAAGGTCGTATACCGTGGTAATTAACTAATTATATGTCATTTGTGAATTTGATTTTTTTTTGATATAGTTGGTCGAGAGTGGGATGCACTACATTTTTACATCGCAAAAAAATATTGATTGGATGACAGTATGGATTGAACGATGTGAACAATCTGGTCGCACATTAACATGGGAAAGTTTGGCTTCATTGGTTAAAAAAGCTCATCGTAATGGAGATTCTAATGTTACACCAAGGGAAATTGATTTAGCATATGGTTTAAGAGATAAACATGTGTGTATAAATATGTTAATCATCCATATTATTTAATTATTTTCAATTATATTGATGTATATATATGTTGAGTTTTTTTTTCTTTGCATACATTCGGCCAAAAATAAATATCTTTATCAACTGACGATGCAATAATTTTTACATGTTTGACATAGTGCAGGTGAAACACCACAAGGCTGTGTGGTGCAATGGTCATAAATTTTGAATCAAAAAGTTGGATGACATGAAGAAAACTTGTGATTTTGGGATAACTGTAGTCTTTCAGGTGACTAATGTTTCATCTAGAAGCGACATACATCTAGAAGTCTTAGAAAATTGATACTATGGGATTTTGGATGATATACTTGAGTGTGAATTTAAGTCCTTCAAATTAGTTCTATTCATCGTCCAATGGTATAGGCTACGATTGAATGAAAATGATCCCGAGAGAACTATTATTGAACATGATAATGGATATATCATGGTTAACACAAGGTCGATTGAGCGAGCTGGAAATGAGCCCTATGTTCTTCCAAGCCAGTATGAGCAGGTATTTTACTCAGAGGTTCCATGTAAACTGAGTTGGTCATTTGTTGTTAGACATGATCCAAGAGGAAGGCCGGTAAAGTATAATGTGGTGGAAGAAGAAGATACCAAATAACTAGAAGATGATGTAGATGATGATCAGGATCAACATTTAGTTGATGATGCGTCTGACGAAGATGTCAAAGAAGAGGAACTAGATCATGATGATGTAGGAGTTAATGTTCATGAAGATGATATCTGTGTGGATGATGACATTATCGAAACTGATATCAGTGACGATGATGATGATATAACCAATCCTTACAATGTCGAATCTCGATTGGATGATACAGACAAAGAGTTGGATGAAGAAGAATATCAATGACATTGAAATGTATGAGATATGTGATTATATTATCTATTTGATATTGATTTCTTGATAGAATTATATTTGACTTATATAGTTACATAATTAATTCATGATGTTTTTAATTTTTATGCCATTACATAATTAATTCATATGATCAAATCCTAATTACTCTATGACTATTTATGATTAGATATTATTTGATCATATCTTTGGTTATTTCATTCCCAAAAAAATAGTGTTTTCTGATGTTGACCCCGCATAGTGACATGTGAATGGGGCCAACGTCAAATTTTTTCAATTTGTGCTTGTATGGAGTGAAACTTGACATGGTTAGCCTAGACACATGCATTGGCGATATGGGAGGGTTTCGGGACTCAAACATGAGGTCATGCATGTTATAAAAGTGTATGGTAATCCTACGTATAACGGAAGTTCACATGATAAGCTAGCCAATGGCACTATATTGGAGGATAAACCCACCTATGGAATTAATTTAAGAGGTAAGGGATGCCTCTTAGTGGAATTTTGAGTCTTGGATTAATCCATAGAGCTAAAATTAGTTCTAGTGTTCTTCCCTTGGTGTTATATTTATCTCTACATGAATTTCCCATACTTAACCATTTGATCATCCCTTTTCCCAAGCTATTTGTATCATAATATAAACTTGGTCCAATCTCACATTAGCCCCTTAGGTAATTATCCATTTCCTCCAAGTTGAATGGAACCTTTTGTACCAATGCATCTATGTTTTCCTACCCTAATGGATCGAGAATTGACATCACCTTAACAATCTTCTTTATGTCATATCATATCTCCGAAGTGCCTTTGGCATGCTTTAGATGTGTCAATATTAACTAGATTGAATATATTAATTTTAAAGTCTCTTAACACATTCCATGACAAGAAAATGACTCATTTGGATTAAGGAGTACTTTCCTAAACCATTCCTTCATATTCAACAATCCCTTCTCACACCCACATCATAATTCATATCCATGTTAGTTGTAATGTGTGTTTTAAATTAAAAGTCAATGAATCATAGGATAGAAGAAAACTCATTATGCACAAGGATAAGAATCAAAGAGACTGAAAGAATCGATTCACTAGATATGCTCCCCATTACTGTTATAGACCAATGTAAAAAAATAAGTCATAACAAGAATAGGACCAAAAAAAACTAGGAAAAGAAACCTTGTAGGATACATTAATAAGACATTGATTGCAAGCATTTCTTCCATGATGTTTAAATGAAAAAATATCAGATAGCTCAATCTTTAGTCAAGTAGTATTTCAATCAATGATTCGTAGACATCCATCATGATTAAACATCACATATCCTAAGACTTTTTAACAACCACTAGGATTGTAGATAATATTCAATCATGCCATAGGAAATAAATCATCAAAAATTACAAAGAAAGAGAAAACCAACTATATAAGGTCAACAAGCCACCATAAAAAAATGATATTTTGTAGAAAATAAAATAAACTATATGTTGACATAGCACATATATTTTGTATATAAACTATGTGCTGACATAGAATATATATAAACTATATATTTTGAATTTTGGCCCTACGCATGTAGGAGAATGACATATTTATTTTGGCCTGAGACGTGTAGGAGCATGACATAGCATATTGTACCGAGACCCTATTTGGAGAGTTTCACCGAGAACCACTGCATCTAGCCCCTGAGTGGAGAGTTACGAGACTTCACTAGACAAGTGTTGCAAGGCCATTGAGTCAGGAAGACAAAGAACCATTTTGTAGGAGGAAAGCCAAAGCGAGAGGTGAGGGCACTCAGAAAGGGAAAATCAACCAAGGGACAATGACGGTAAGTGATTTTTCCCCCACATTTAGAAATCTTGTTGCAAGTATAGTGATTTAGACTCTATTTGTTCCCATCGAGGTGTTGCATGCTATATTTTGGTCATTTGAGCCAGTGTCCCAATGAAAAACCCAAGTGCTACCTAGTACCAGTGTCTGGTTAGTTTGAATAGCTAAGCTTTGAGATGTTCAATTATTTGGGTGGCCATTTTTGGCCTGTGAAGTGTAGTTTTTGTATTTGTCTTAGAATATTTTTTCTACTATAAGATTGAAAGGGATTCTCGTCACATAACAACACACGAAGTTCACTAGGGTTCAAATTTCTAAAATTTGATGAAATAAATTTACATATTGAGGTCCACAAATGATCAAAGGGATTGCAAACAATACATGGTCTGTGAGTGCAATGAAAAATGCCTAGTTCCTATCCATAAGAGAACATATAGAAGTACATGATTCAGAGTCAGAGGAAGGAAAAAAACTCACATAATCTCATTTGACAAGTCACAAACAATTTTTCACTTTCCTTCTTTTGACACACTTATTCAACTATATTTCCCTTCACAAAACTCAACACAAACACTCAACTTTTTCTTTAGAGTCCCAAACCATTACCAGACCTTCAAAAACCTTAGTCAGCTTCATCTTGATAAAAAAAATGATTACCCAGTCTTCCCTTTCATTTTACCATTAACTCTCTTTATGATTGTCCTAAACTTCACAATTTCAACTCAACATAAAGTAATCTGACCCAAAACAATATTTAGGCTAATATAGACCACACAATTTCCATTCCATTTCACTTCAAACAAATGTAAACCATCTCCCATATAGTTCTTGGGATATTCTTAGTTTGACTGGTATATGCTCTTAAAAGCATCAAAGTCTGTTTACAAAGTATTTTCACAAAACCCTAAGGGCTTAACCTTCATAATTACTTTGTTCACAGACTATACACACAGTTTTTTCAGTCAATAAAATTCATTCCCTCACATCTTATCTTTATTATTTTCCCCTAAATCCACTGAGACATGAAAGAACATTCATAGTAGGATAATCTCACAACAAACCAGAAGATTCTACTAATTAATAAAGGAGAAACATAATTATTTATGTCTCCGCTTACCCTAACTAAGGGTTTTAGCAGTCTCAAGTAAATCCACAATAACTCACACAAATCTTAACTTAAATGCATGAAATTTGATGTAACAAGAAGGTGATTGAGATTATTACCATATCCAACTATTCTACCATGCCTTCAAGGTCATACAATTTCGTACAATGCCTGGAAATGCAAGATTTTTGAAGAAAAATGATTAAAAATAAGAGATTTTCCTTGAAATTATTCTTTATTCAACCACCCTCAAAGTTATAAAAGATACAAGAGCCTTTTTAAAGAAAAATAACTGACTTTTAGCCTTCTAACTGCCTCTAACCAACCCTAATGACTCTTCATCTCTTAATATTTCCTTTTGATTAACTTGACAACTTTTTACATTGTTTTCATTTTTGCACTTTTGGACTTTATAAACACCAAATGACCTCAACATGACCTCAAATATATGAAACATTACTCTAATACCATGATTTAAAAATTAGGAACAATAACATTGAATCAAATTTCAAAAAATTGCTTCATAGAGGCCTAATTATGCCAAGGTGCTCCTGCACTAGTACAAGAGATGAAAAAAGACAAGAAGCCATTTAAAATTTCTAAATATTTCACTGACTCAACCAAACCTCCTAAAGAACAATACAAATGCTAGCACTAGGGAAAGCCCGAAAGAGAACACTAATGAAAGTGGACTTTTTTTTTTCAAATTCCAAAAGATTATAAATGGTTCGAAGATGCTGTGGGTGTCTGGAAAATGGTGAAGGAATGTTGGATAGGGAGGGACCCAATTAGCCTCTTTAACTAGATTCTTAAGAAAGAAACAAACTCTGATACATTTTGGGGTTCTTTTGAGTAGGGCCTATCTTTTATTATTTTATTTGGGGGACCCAAAAAACCATAGGGGTAGAAACCTGTGGAGCTTAATCATTAAAGGCAAGGGGTCTGTCCATTTAGAAATAGATTGAAAGGATGGTTGCATGAGGGGATATTTCACATCAAAGGTGGTCAAAAAAATTTCATAGACTAACTAACCAGACACCAGTACTACCTCAGAGGGACTATTGTCTTCGAGGAATGTGGTCCAAAAAATTTCATAGATAGGTACAAAAATTAATAGCAACCTTCCACCAACTAACCCAATCAACTTCCAAGAAATAAGACAATGAATCCTCTAGATGTTCCCAAAACCCAAGGCTTCAAAACACAAGGTTGGTGACCCTACAAACCATTCCCATGCTTACCAAGTGATCTCTGATCATCAGACCCTTACAGGGTTTATTGATACATTTACAACTATTGTTACCTCCACACGCATTTGAATAGTAGTGACAACCTTGGTTTTTAATCCTCCAACCCCATACCTTGGGGTCACATCATCATGAAAGAAATTCATCCAACATCCTTATGAGTGAAGGTACCACCAAATAGGTATTTGTTAGATATGTCTTCCTCGAGTGAGGGAAATTCAAGAAGAGAAGAGGAAAGCGAGAATAGTAGGTCTAAAAGAGGGAGATCAACTAGAGGTCAAAAGATTAGAATAAAATTTTGTAAATGCATGGAATTTTTTCTTGCTAAAGGGGGGTCATGTTCTTATGATGATGAGAGAATAGGAAACATCGAGGTGCCCTTGAGGTACAAACATCTATGGAAATAATGGGTACCTAAGGAACTTCCTCCAATAAACACTGATTTTTGTGTCAACAAGAGGATATATCACATAGCACCATCATCATTATATGGTTTGGGCCTATTTTGCATGGACAACATAAAGGTATTTTATGATAAATTTATTGAATTGATGGAGTATGTTGGACCCTGTTATAGTTACAAATATTGGATGCAATTGGTTCGATATACACAAAGTATGCATAGGTATGCATTGTCAACAAATTATATACAACTAAAAGATAAGGATCAAAATAAATGAGTGGCTATGTACATTGATGGAAGGCCAAAAGCATCAGTGAATATTGCAAGGTTTATAAACAATACACGACTTGGGTCAACAAATAAACAACCCAATTTCATATTTGAGGCGAGTGAGGGAAACCGTGTATTCGTATGTGCAATAAAATCAATAACTACACGAGAAGAGTTGCTAATCGATTACAATTTGAATCGCATAGATAAAAAAATAGTTACTATGGGGGTGGTATGTACTATATAAAATTTTACCTAACCTCCAATTAATGACTCCAATATACTATATTATGTTTTTTTCGTAAGTCTATTGGTTTCATTTCGATAATATTTTTTTATATTTAATTTTTGTCACATCGGGACATTAATCGTAGGGGGAAGGCTCTATCCTAGAGCATAGATTGTGATGCATCTCTAGGTGCTTCTACCTGATAGGTTTACCTCATTGTAATTGTACAAATTAGATACGAGCAACATGTTTTATTATTATGTTTTTTCATAAGTTTATTGGGTTAATTTCGATAATGTTTTTTAATATTCTTGTCGTAGTCGGATGATTGGGGAAAGGCACTAGCAATAGAGGAGAGCATCCATAGGGAGGTGCAACCACTTTTATGTGATGATGACATCACATATTTTGCAAACCCTCTAGATATGTTAAGGAAGACCCAAAAAAAATGTAATGAAGAAATCCTTCAGTTGTTATTCATAGTGCCTCAAACAAATGAGATAAGAGAAAGGGTTAAAATATTGACTGAGAGAGCATGAAACTTGCAAGTAAACTATCATGAGATCTTTAATTATAACATAAGTTCATTCATTATTTTATATTTTGTAATCTTTTATGTCATGAACTAAAATGTGTTGTTTTTACAGGATTTTTTGTGTCCTCATGATGCTACTGGCCATGATCAGGGTGTTGCAGGTGCTGCCCAGGGAGTAGGGGCTGGTACAAGTTTTGATCTTGATCTTCTTGCACATACATCACATCATTTGACCCCATCATCCGTGCCTATATTGCCGACTGAAATTTTGGAAACACATAGCATGTAGACATCGGGTAGTGCACCCTCTGGCATCAAACACATTCTAGAACATGCATTAGGACATGCACCTAGGGATGTAGAGGCCACTAGTACTAGTGATGTTTTAGTAGCATTTCCTGGATCTTCCCGTATTACTAGTACGAGAACATTTCTGGTCACATTTGTGGTGACCGAGGATTTCGTTCCCATAAAGATAGAGAAGGTCCTAGGTACTTTAAAATGTTTTAATTATTATTATATATAATCCAATTGAAATTTACTTATTGATCACTCTTTTTAGACTAATGATCCCATGACCATATTGCAAGAAATGATGTTTTTTATAAACATGTAAACGATATTACATTGGAGATCTTCGGGCTCACTATACGTACACAATGGAATGCCCAAAAGAAAAATTTAAAAGATGGGCTCATTAACCTTTTAGTTGTGTTTTTTGGTAATAACACATTCAACTAAACCAATGTCCTTAATAAAACTAGTACCTATCTAAAGTATGTGAGGGACCAATATAGGTCACATTTAGAGAAGAACAAAAATTACGAGCGTCCCCCCATGATTCTGGAGAGGGAGTGGAAGGACCTAGTGTTAGATGGAAAGGAGAAGGTTGAAAATAAAAAAAGGAAAGACACCACCAGGCCAAGGAAGGTATGTGATACTATCAACAATGTAATTATATATTGATTAATCTTTCTTTTTACATAATCTAACATATTTTAAAATTTTCATAGGCTACCCGACACATTGAAGACAACAAAGGAAAGACTAGAAAAACATGGGCAACACAAACTTGGTTCTGGTGGTTATATGAAATTAGCCACATGAATTGTAAGTATCAATAAATGAAATATTGCATCCAAATAATAAATTGTAAACAATTTTGGTTTTATCACACCATAGAAACAAAATTCATGATCTTATGCAAAAATGCAAGGCTCTGAATTCAACAGAGTGCCCACAGAAGAGGACCTAAAGATTGTCTTCTAGCAAGGCTATGGAGCCATGGTTGAATGCCTAAGACTCTTGACTAGGCAAACACAAGCTTCCACTGCATCCGACACACAGGTAAATAAACTCAATGAAGTTTATTTAAAATTGAATACTTGTGCAATCTAGTCAATATTAATTTCCACCATAAAGTAATTATGTGCCTATTTGTTTTAAATAGGAAAGCAATGATAATACTGCACATGACATTGGAATGCATCCTAGTGAGGGTGGAGCACAACCTATAGATGAAGGTCATGGTGTGCATCCCGATACTAGATGTATTCACGTGCTATACAAAACGCAGTATGGATCAATACAATTAAACATCTTTAATTGTAATTGGTGTATTAATTAATGTAACCTTTCATGTTTCAACTTTAGAGCATGTAGAGCATGATCAACATGTTGAGCATGATCAGGCTAGAAAATATCAGGAACATGAAGTGGCCCCATCAGGTAAAGAGGACCACTCTAATGTTCTTTTAAACATATTTAATTGCAATTGGTGTATTAATTAATGTAACCTTTCGTGTTTCAACTTCAGAGGATTTAGAGGGTGTTCAACATGTTGAGCATGAGGCTATAAGACAAGATCAGGAACATGATGTGGCCCCATCAAGTAAAGAGCACCACTCTAATGTTCTTTTAATTAATGAAATAATTGTAACAATAATAATAAAACATATCAATTTAACATTTCTTTGTTATTGCAGTAGACCCCCCCTTGCAGTGGCCTCCACGTCATGAGTACACGACTAGGAATACATTAGGATCATGAGCAGAGGGTAGAATAACTAAAGGGGGGACATATGATTTAGAAAACGATACTACAATTATTTTTTTAGCTACACAAAAGAAACAAAAAAAAAGTGATTGTAATCATATTATGACAACCATATTTTTGATAATATGTTAATGAATGTTAAAAACTGATATTTTTGACAACCATATTTTTGATAATATGTTAAAATTGAAAGAATGAATGTTATATGTTAATGAATGAATTTGAATATTTTAATGAATGACTGTTATATGTTATTAATGGATGAACGAATGAATGTTATATGGTATTAATGGATGAATGAATGATTAATGTTATATGATCCGGTATGGGGAATTGAGAGTGATGTGAGGGGGGGAGGGGCCAAATGAGCTTCCATCATCACGTTGTTGGCCCTATTAAGTAGAGAATATTAAACTATTCTCGAAACAAAGAGAAGCTCAATAAGGTAATGCACTTTTCAATATTTCATTATGCTGCACTTTTAAGATTATGCGATTTTCATTAGTTCTCTTTGCTTCAATATGTTACCCTTTGTACTTATTTTACTTTTCAACACATCTCATATGTTACACTCTCTCTCTCACACACACACAAACTCACTTTCTCACTCTCTCACACACACAACTGACCAAAAATAGAATGTATTGTTCGATAATCATTAGTTTTGGATTTAATTTATATTTGAATTCAATTGTAATCAGGTGGGATTCATACGTTGTGGGAACAATAATTGTTTTGATTCATTAGCTTGGTGTGCAATTCAGTGATGGCATTAGCATACTTGTATGTTGTCTTTACACTAACTTTTTCATGTAAAATGTTAAGAACATATTTTAATTGATTCCACTATGAGAGAAGAAGGTGAATATTAGATTTTTCCCAAGGAGATCTTCACATATTTGAAATTTTACCATAAGTCTTCCATTTTTTCATTCACACCTGTCTCAACTATTAAAATTGATTTTGTGATTAATCCTTTCAAATTAGTAGACAATTGTTTACTTTTTGATTCGGTAATGAGGATTTTTGTAGGGATTCCACAACCTTAAGACACAAATTTGGGTCCCTAGTTTCCATGTGTGGGTTTTCAACACTATGCCCATATGCTTTGCGACTTGCATTATTGCAAGTCATGTGAGACGTATCCAACAATTTTTATGGGAATTTTTTCCCAAGTCTTCATTGTTGGTATTGTTGATGGTCAAAATAGTACAACAACAAAAAATAGAATATCTCTACCCTATTTCTCCTAAAACAGAGAGACAACATATAGTAATCTAACTTCAAAGGTTCTGGTAGTTGGTTCTCAACTATGTTGATGTTACTCAATGGCCAATGTAACTGTAATATTCAAGGGGCCTTTGCTAGTAATAAAGAACAAAAACTATATCAAATTAATCAATCTACGTTTAATGGGGGGGTTTAAATAAATAGAAAAAAAATCAATCAAAGCATAAAATAGTAAAATATGAATAAAATTCCTAAGTATCAAGACATGCATTCCCACAATGAGTGTTTCTTTTAACAGACCAACAACCAAAACATGATGTAATACATAGAATAACCTACACCATTACATAAATTCATAGTTCACAATTCAATTACCATAACCATTCAATAAAAGACTTTAAGATTCAAAATAGATCACCCACTCATTGGTAAAACACAGATCAATAGACATGTATTAATTCCATTCATAGGTAATTTAATGAAATAATCTTAAACTCTGATTTCCCCTATTGATTTGCATCAAATAGAAAACATTTAGGCACAACAAAATCACTGGCATACAAATTGATTATGATTCATTAACCTTATCAAAGAAATTCACTTCCAAAAATAACATGAAAACAATATAAAACTATAAACAGGTATCTGATTTCAATTTAAAACTTTTAGAGTATTTTGCTACAACTTGTGAAAATTCTAAAACTATATTTCCTATCTGCTATCATATCAAGTGGCTAATCCTTCTTCAATCAGTCGAACTTTACAACATAGAGCTCAAAAGTACATATAGGCACTCTATGCATAGGTTCCTTTCAATCAAAGAATTAGATCCACAAATTAAGGAGCCAAAACTGTATGTAGGAACTAAACTGAATTCAGTTCAAAAGGTGAGTGTCTTGCTGTCCAAAATCTGATGCCCAAGAAAGACATAGAACCGATAGATGAGAGCCTTCAGTTCAATATATGTCGAAATCCTACAAAGTAGGAGAAAAAAGGGGAAGTCATGTGCCAAAATAGAACATTATGCTGTCAAATCACTCTTGTGTTGTTTACTCAAGAATATATTCATCATAGCTAGAAAATACTTGTTGAAGGATGTCCGCATTAGGTCCATCTACCCAACCATCTTCACATTTGATTCTCTTTAATTCTGTTGAGGCAAACTCTTGCATATCTTTTAATTTGATTAATTCCCTCCTAGCAGCTTTTACCTCCTTTTTAATATCCATTAGTTTGTCTAGCAACAAATCTTCTCCATCATCTTCTTTTTTCATTACCTCCTAGAACCTACTGTTCCATTTCTCCTTCAATTGATCCAAAGGCATGCCTTCCTTGATTGGTATGTCCACATTGACTAAAATGGCTATTACAACTTCTAATTCATCAATATGCTCATTCAAGTCCTTACCAATATCTTGGACTTCATTTATATGCTTATAAATGGAGTCAGACCTAAACCGGATTATACTTGAAGTCTTTTCAAGGAAATCTGCATTATCCTCCTCGAGAATTGACTACTCTAGGAGGATTGATTTTGGTAGCTTGCTAATATCCTTCATCTTCTGAACATATTTTCTATATTCCTCTTCTTGTTTCCCTAGGTCCTCAACATAATGATTCATTTCCTCTATCAAGTCAAGTGCCTTCTTATGAATTTAAAAACCATCTATTAGCACTTCTTCAACCTCTTGATTTAGCCTATCAATCCATTAGTCAAGCATCCCCATTTTATTTCTCATTTGTACCAAGTCATCATCTTCTCTCTTACTGAGTAGGACTAGAGTTTCTAGAGCATAAAATTGTTGAGTCACTAGAGTGGATACATCCTTTAAGAATTTATGGAGCGGATCCAATTGGGCTTTAAGTTCATCCTTCTTTTTCTTGTCTTTTATCATTCTAGAATTGGTGGAGGAAGCTACAATATCAATGAGATTCATCTATTTGTTCCTTGTAGGCCTCCCCAAGTTAACCGTGCCCAATTGGTAATCAGCTAGTTGTATGTCATCTCTATCCTTGTCCACCACTGGAATTGCACATTCAACTATAACCTCTCCTACATTTGTGAGCCTAATGGAATGAAGAACCCTAGCCTTCTTTTTGGGCCTTTCCTTCTCTATTTCCTTAATCATTTCTTCCCAATTGAGAGGCTACGGTGGAGCTAGATGCCCTCATGGTGGCCATTTGTGTCGAGGAAGATGCAACAGTGGTAGAAGATAGTGGTTCCAATAAAGTGGCTCTAGGTTGAGAATCAACCTCTTGCACATTCTGTTGTTCCTTTCGTACATTTTCTTGTGCCACTATTTCAAATTCTTTCTTATCCTTTTGTTCCTGCAGCCTCTTATCTTGGAATTCCTTCTTCAAAGGTTCCTATTCTAACCTCTTTTCTTTGAGCATTTGATCTCTTTGCCTTTCCAAGTCTTTGATCTTTTCCCATACTTCTTTATCCCTTTGCTTATGCTTGGCAAGTTCTTTAGCATCCTTTTCTCTCTTTAGGCATTCTTCTTCTTCCTTTTTATTATAAGATTCTCCAATAATCTTGAACATGGCCTTGAGAGCTTCTCTTTCTCTTCTTTGTTCGGCTTTTTCCTCTTCAAGATCATGGATCTTCTGCAACATTGCCAATTTACCATTCTCTTCCCTTGTTTTCAGTTCCTTATCCCTTTGTTTTTGTTGTTGAATCAATTCATCAACTTTGATTTTAGCTTCTAATTGTTGTTGTTTGAGTAGTGCATCAGCTTGGGCCTTTGCATCCATCTCCTTCTGTTCGGCTAATGCATCAACTTCTACCCTTGCATTTGATTCTCTCTTAGCTTCCTCAAACAATCTCCATTGGTCTTCCTCTGTCAAAACATGTTCAGTTTCTACATCCTCAATTTCATCAAGAGGTACCTCCACATGTGTTTCTTTATCAAAAAGAGTATTCTCAGAATATGTGTCTATATCATGAATTTCAACTTTGGGATCCTTTCCTTCTAAAGGATTCAATCCTTGTAAAGGATTCCCCTAGGCATCTCTTCAATTGGCTGCGCTGTAAGAAGGGGTTGAGTAGATGGCTCTCCTACCATAGATGTTGAGGCCCTAGGTCCTGTTGTGAATTCATCTTCATGTGTTTCAAGGTGGTCCTGAGCAGGAATTTCAAGTTCAATTTCTTCCATATTGGGATGGAAGAACTCCAAAGGCTCCTTAGGAGGTATTCTTATTTTTGTCCTTTTGTACCCTTGAGTGGTACCTCCACCTTTTCTCTTCTTGGAGGTCCGAGTCTCAGGTTCCTTGACTCTCATCACAACCCATTGGATGCTTATATCCAATACATGTCTTGCTATCTATCTGATAGCAATGAATTCCTCTGCACTCCAATCCACAAGATCTAAGTCCTTAGTGCCTATATTTTGTGCATCATATTGGGGATCCAAAGTCACCCCATCATCTGACAATTTTTTGGGAATGTATACCTTCACCCCATACTCCACCATGAGTGGGATAGGAAACCTTTCATAGTTTATTTTTCTTAAATCATAGTCATCTTGAAGATCCCTCCAAAAGTCCTCCAGCAGGTTGAAGTGCTTATCAAACACAGAAGGGAGCAAATAATTCATCTTGTTTTTAGGATCATAATGCTTCCTAGCTGTGTACAAGCCTAACTTCAAGTGCATCAACTCATTGCAAATCACCTTGGCTGCTACAAGGTGTGGACAACTATATTCACCCAACTTCATGGGGAATTGGTGACAACTGGTCTTATGTTTTTATACCAAATTTTGAGTTAACCCCCAAGGCTTGATAGATGAACCCCATCAAAAAAATCCTGTTGTTGCAACACCTAGGGAGTAGGTGAGGGTGTCCATCAAACCCAACGAGCCTGAAATAAGTGAACTTGGGGTATTGGATAAACCAATATCCCCATTCTGTAGTAAATGCCATTGCCTCTTGGATTAATCTGTACCTTGCATCTCTTGTGAGCCGGTTAATAATGGCATATAAAAATGGATCATTAACCCTTCTGTAATGTAGTTCAAAATTCTGTAAAGTGAGTTGATCATAATGATTCCACACTTTATTTTGTCCTTGGGATTCTCCTAATATACCTACTACATTTAACCCCGGGAAGATGCCTCTTTTTGTTCTTGCATAAATCACTTAGGAGGTCATGAAGAAACTTTTGGTTTCCCTCACCCTAAGCATTTGGATGTGTATACATTTAGATACAATCATAGGCTAATCAAATTATTGCCTCCCGTCCAAGATAGTTTGAATGAATGGAAACATACATTCCTTGAATTGAAAGGCATCCCTTTTTTCCAAATACTCTAGATAGCATCATTATGATATCCCCAATCTCTTTGTAGAAGTCTTCCCTTTTAGGTTGATCTGGAAGCTTAACCAGGGAATTTTTCTTAGTTCTCATCCAACTCTTGTTCATATGAGCTCTGTTAATCTCCTTCTTGTTACTATATATCTTCAAGGCCTCTACCTCATTGAGTTTCCTAGGATTCTGGGGAGTGGGCACATTAAACATGAATTGGATCATTTGTGGAGTTAGGTCAATAATAACATTACCTTGCAAGTCCACACATTTCCTAGTAGCAAGATTGTAGGATTCGACTACTGTCATTATTAATTTAGGGCAGTACACTTATAATGGAAATAGGGCAACATATGCCAATCCAGATTCAACAATTCTCTGAGGTCTCCTTGTTACCTCCTCAATAAATGTTTCCAAGAACAAATACTCATAATGGAATGGGCCCAAGTTGGTATCAGTGATGTCTACCCAATCAGAATCCACCTTATCAGAGGTGATGGTAGGACCCTAATGCTTATAGTTTAAGGTATAAGGGAGTTGTTCTGCCTTGATCTTTTTAGGCTTGGATCCTTTCTTTGAGGTCTTCGTAGGCTGGGTCCTTTGAGAGGCCTCTATCGATGCTCCTGACATCTCTTAATTCTTTAATAAAAACCATTATTAGAGCCATGGGAAGTATACAAACCAAGTTAGAGAGCTTACCTTCCCTTTTACCCTGTGCTTCATGTATTTCCTTCACACTTAGCAAAATTAAATACCCACAAGAGGTAGGACCAAGCAAAAGAACACCCCTAGAAGACTTCAAAGTACTGTCGGGGTCGGGATCAAAGTGGAAATAGGGGTTAGAACAAACTACATAGCAGGATTGGGATTGTAGTCAAAATGGTTATCGAGACTGGAATTAGAATGAGGACCAGACTTGATACACGAAGAAGTTCCAAATTCCTATCTTGTTCTGCTTCTGCTTCTGGTAGAGTAGAAGACATTTTGATTATCCAAAGTTCATCGGAAGCGGTTTTGGAAGTGGATCCAACATGTATTGCAAATAAGGTTTATGACCAGAAACATTCTTGGATCCGACTCTGGCTAAGCTCAAATATGACATCATTATTGAATTTTTTCAAAGTATAGTGAATAACATTATGACTTTAAAAAGAGGTCACCTAATAAGCCAAGGAGACCCAAAATAACAATGCTAACTTATCCTCATATGACCGAGGGGAAACCAGAGACTAGGGCACAACTTCAATTTAACACGTATGCACAAAACCCTAGTTCATTTGAAATTATCGACTTAAGAATTAGGGTATAAAAACCCAACTCGGAAATCATCGAGCCAACACCAAAAAAGGATGAAAAGGCTATATAACTGATCAAAGATCCCTTTAAAACCCTAGAAACCTTTTGAAAATGACACCCTAAACCCTAGGGTGCGGCGGTAGGGACATGATCAACACGAAAACGACTGCGATGATCAAAGCAAAGCATAAAAGATGAAAAGAAAACAAACAAGATAACAAGGGAAAGAAAAAAAACTAAAAGGGGAAAACAAACCACAACAAACAAAAAAATATTCTCAAGAAAAACTCATGAATCGCGCGAAGAACGAAAAATAAAAACACAAGCAACGAAAGCATCACTAGAAAACAAAAGGAAAGAAGAAAAAACCTACCTCGAAATGCTTCTCCACAGGTTGGCGCCCGATCCAAACTCACTCACAAATGCGTGATCTTAGATCAAATCGTGCTCCCTATGCTCTACCTCAGCCCTTGTTTGACATCAGTGTTAAATCATAATAATAACCAGTGAATTAAGCTTAATTAAGGTTAAAATCCAATTTTGTATGTGTGAGGAGCCTGCAATTAATGCCATTAATGTAGTAGATCGAGTGCGAGATCGCGACGAGAATAGGCATAAAACCAGAGTGCAATGGAAGTAAAGGCTAAACACAAAGCAATGAGGTGGGAGTGGAAGTGGAGTCAAGATGGGAACCAGACAACGAACTTAGGTAAATTTCTAGGTTTGGTTCTGGATCTAGTTCCGGTTCCGACAAAGAAGAATGAAGGAAAAAAAAAAGGGGGGTGGACAAAGAGACCAAAAATGAGATCGGAAGTACCAACCCCGAGACCAAACGGACAAAATACAATGGCGGAGGCAGAGATGGGATGGGAAACAAACTTGTAAATTTGTGAAGTTCCAAGTTTGAGATCCATTCTGGATCTGGCCCCATGAAAAGGAAACACAACAAACCGATAAAGAAACAAACGAAGAAACTAATGGGAGTGGGATTAGAACTGAGCTAGGAAGTGAAACTCAAATGAGTTCCAAGTCAAGATTCAATTCCGTTTCTGCTTTTTCCAGAGTAAAAAGAAATAAAACAAGGACTTGGAGAAAATAACAACTCCAAAAATCCTTGTTGAAAAGACCCAATGATAGAAAACAAAGAGGGGGACCCATTTTGAACAAGGAAAAATATGGGGTGGTTATGCAGGGCATAACAAATGGTGACTCGACTAGGAAAATGGTTTACCCATTTTCAAGACACTGAAGAATTCAGTCACCCAGAACCTTTGGTTTATGAATCATGTTAACTTGAATAAGATCAGATATATAGAGTAAGGTTGAGCTAGAATCTCAATTGTATGTCCTCATGAACTATTTTGAATTTGGGTGTGTGCGTATATGGTGCATCCTTCTTTATAAAAAATTTCTCCACCCCTGAACAACTACACCTAAGATCCAAGCTACATAGTTTAAGTCCTTCAACTGTTGTGCAATGAAATCTTGGGCATTGCTCCACTACCAATCAAGCGTTCTTAGCTCCGATGGAGATACCTCTAGTTATCTCAAAGTATTGCTCTACTGCTAGTCAGGAATCCATAGCCCCAATAGAGATACTTGATTGACCCGTTTTGTATTGAGTTCACCTTTGTCTCTCTTTTTTTTTATATATATATAGGCTTTACTTGTGGAAATTCTTTATTTGAATTTTCTCAATACTCAGATGTAATTGATCTAAAATGTGGGTTGAGAACTACAATGGGCCTCATGATAGTATTGGGAGTTGGATTTTTCACTTGAATCAGAGATATAACTACCCTTAGATAAATAGGCATTTTACTTAGGCAAATGTTTATCTATTTTGTGACAAAATTTAATCATAGTTCATGAGATTATTTACAATATACCTTATTCTTAATAACTTTTCCAACCAGTGTTAAAATGGTCATAAGACATAAGCTTAGAAAAAAATCTTTCAACAAATGTTCCTTGAAAATACTTAAATCAATTTCTCTCCTAGTGCCTGCAACATACTTTGAATAAAAAGCCCTTATCTTGGAATGGATAGAAATGAAGGTCCCCAATGAACCAAACCAAAAATAGAAACAACAAAAAGAAACAAAGAAAAAGAAACCAAGAAACAGACAAAACACCCAAAGAAAAAGAAAAACTAAATATATATGATATATTTAATACAGTCATTTCAGAAAATCAAACCTTTATGAGCCAAAGTAATGTTTAAGAAACTGACCATTAATGGGAAATGGAATAGGTTCTCCTATGAGGGTGCTTAATCGGAAAGCATTCTCACCTAGTATCTCAACTATTTGATATGGGCCCAACTAGAGTCTATCAAACTTTTGGTGGTCCCCCTTTTTCTCTTTGGCTTTATCCCATAGTAAAATGAGAGCTGATATCCTAAAGGCCTTTACCTTGGCCCTCTTGTCAAACCAGCATTTGGCGACACCTTGGTGTTTGGAGAATTATTGCAAAGTAACATCTCTCTGTTCTTCCATATTTAGCAAGTTGGTTAGTCTAACCTCGATCCGATCATCCTTTGTATAAAATTCCTGCATAAATTTGAGGATAGGTATTTACAAATGGATTGGAAAGATTGGCTCTTGGCCATAGACTAATTTAAAAGGGGAATTCCCTAGGGCGGCTTTGATTCAAGTCCAATCTGCCCATAAGGCAAATCTCAACTAGGTGTGCCAATCCCTAGGGTTGTTTTCTAACAATTTTCTAATTACCTCCAATAGATTCTTTTTAGTGGACTCAACCAATCCATTTCATTGAGGGTATTAATTAGATGAATATTTCAAAATAATCTTGTGTTCATAGGCCCATTGAATAAATTCAGCTGAAGAGAAAGTAGGGCCATTATCACATACTAGGGCGAATCGTACTCCAAACCTAGTTGTGATGTTCTTGTTCAAAAATTAGATAACCACCTCTGTGGTGCTATTTTTGTAGGGCCGAGCCTCAATCCAGTGGGTGCAATAGTTAGTTGTAGTTAGGATGAACTTATGACCTAACAGGAGTTTGGATTAATGACACCTACAAAATATAGTACCCATTGAGCGAATGGTCTTACCTCGTACATTGGTTGCAAAGGCATTGATGGATTTCTTTCCTTGGGTGCAGAGGTCTGGCATATAAGACATGTCTAGACATGTTGGTCTACATCCTAAAACACATGAGGCTAGTAATAGCCTGATCTAAGAATTTGATGGGTCAAGGCATCTCTAGATCCATGTACTGTACCGTGTCTTCCATGAAACTCAACAATATCTTGTTTAGCCTCTTGCTAATCCAAATAGCGCATGTAAACTACTTGAAAATTCCTTCGATATAGGGATCCCCCTTTGAGCATATAGTGAGCAATCTTCATCCTCAATTCTATCCTCTGAGTAGCATTCATCCCCTCTGGGCATCTATTGTTGAGGAGGAAGAAGATCAAATATGTGTACCAGGGATCCTTAGTGAACATCTATACCGTGTACTGCTGGCAAGTGATACTTTTGTAAATGTCTACCATAGCCTTTGATAAACCATGTCCTCGAATGAGCTTCATTAGATGAATCTCTAAATCAAATTCTTGTAAAATAGCCATCCATTTTCCCCTTCTTTCCCCTAACTCACTTTGCATAAGGAAGGACTTCACATCTAGATCAAGAACTATAGCGATAACTTGATTCCGAAGAATGTAGTGCTTGAATATTTTTACTACTTAGACCAATGCAAAATCCCACTTCTCAAGGGGTAGGTACTTGACTTTTGCATTTTTAAATGGGGAGCTCATGAATGCAATAACCCTTTCCTCTCCCTCACCTCCTCGTTGTGTTAAAACAGCTGCACATGAGTGGTCAGATGCAAAAGAATAGATATAGAAAGGCTTTAGATAATTTGGGATGGTCAAAACTAGTGCCACTGATATTGATTGTTTAATCTGTGAGAAAGAAGATTTAGCCTCATTGCTCCATTATATTTTTGCATCCTTTCTCATCATTTTGTTAAGAAGTTTGAAAATTTATGCAAACCCTGTTATAAATTTTCTCACAAAATTAATCCTTCCAAAGAAGGATCTCATCTCTTTTTTACTTCCTGGCGTTTTCAGCTTTAAGATGGCTTCCACTCTATCCGGGTCTATGGATATCCCCTCTTTTTTATATTATATGGCCTAAGAGTTTCCCTTCAGATACTCCAAACATGTATTTTTTTGGATTAAGGGACACACCATAGCTTATACACCTTTTGAGGACCTTTTCCAAATCTGCAGTATGGTCCTCTCTGTTCTTAGAGAAGATAGTTAAGTCATCTACATAGATAATGATGTTGATATTTTTCCCTTGATGTCAAACTTGCTACAATGGCTCTTTGATCTTGACTCTGTGGTATGGGCATTTCATTGGTTCAGTTGTGGCTTTTTGGTATTAACATTGTGCTACTTGATTCATGTTCAGCTTACTCTTGGTCTATTCATTTTATGGCATTCAGTATCTTGTTTATGGACAACATTATTGCTTTGGTTTACATTCAGATTTATTGCATCTTGTGCTACTGATCAGGTTGAGCTCCATGTGCAGATAAAGATTATCTTGCTTACATGTATATGGCTTGGTTACTCAGGTATATCATTATCAGTTGGTTTTCAATTCCATTGATACTTGTCAGTTTGGTTCACTAGTATCATTGGTTGATCTTGGCACATATCTCTCTACATTACATGTGATATGAGATATTGGGTTGGCATTATACTAATGTTCACTTTGGAACCCGAGACAGATATTTCACTTGATATCTCTGCATTGGTATATGATATGGTTCATGGCTTATTGTTGATATCCATTGGCATCTATTTAGAAAAAGGTAATATCATGGAAATTTTTATAATGATGTCTTGAAGCATTATTTTGGCTTACTTACATTTGAAAATGACTTAAATTGTAGTCATATTTGATATGGGTCCTAAGGTCGACAAGAAGTTTGTGAAAATTATTAAAAGTCACTTTGAAGTGACAAGGCATCAACATGTTTGAAAAATTTGGAAATTGCATTATTGACTAACTTTGATTAAAGTCATATGTGAATGACCTGTCGGTTTATTTGAAATCATTGTTTTTTGGTGATTATGTTCTAAGTCATTAAGGTGGTTTGCATTTTTTTTTTTTATCATTAGACAATAATTAAAGTTTATATTGCGATGAAGATTGTATTGACGGTTAGTATGCAATCCAGAGGTAATGATAGTATCGACATACTTGGCATTTGTTATGACCGCGGACTTGATGCTTATGATATGGTTGATAATCATTATGTCTTTATTTTGGACTTCATAAATTATTATGTTTTGGTGTGGCATTGAAAGTATTGGAAACAAAATGAGTTTAGGGCATTCATTTTTTTTGCTTCGCTTGTTTATGGGTTTGAAATCCTAGTTTGAGCCACTGCCATGTTTTTCTTTTCCTCAATTGTTACTCTATCATTTTCTTCTCTTGCTGCAAGTCGAGACAAGGATGCTTCGAGCTCTCTGCAGGAGACATGCCATGGTTGGTTTTGGTCATTTCGCATTAGGTGATTGTGGAAGAAAGTTCATTATTTTTCTCCATATGGGAACTTGTCAAAATATGGTATTTTTGTTGACTAAGTTGCAACATTATAGGCTCGTACAAGTATTATCATTTTTTGTTTTTGGAGAAAGTTTTAAAGTTAAAAGTGAAAAGGCAGTTACAATCTTCTTAATTCAAAATAGATATTGCATAAGTAGAATTCTCTCTATCAGAATGACTTCAGTTGCATCTTTTCTCTTTGTGGGTATTCGAAAAGATCTAGCTATTTTTGGTTCGAAGTCTACATTGAAATTTGGTAATCCTAAAGTGTTTAAATAATGTCAGTCATCTCTTTTGCAATTGGAAGATAGCTCTCATAAGGATTTTTGGGGATAAGTTGTCAAAATGGACAATACTAATGTTGTCATAAATGCTCTCAATGCAATTAGTCAACCCTATTGTCAATAGAAAGGATATCAGGTTTAAAAGTCTTGATTAAAGTTTACAAAGTTTTAGACATTGATTCACCCCCCTCTCCGTGTCTGTCAACACTCCAAAAAATGATACACTTACCTATTAAATCCTTGAATGCTACATCCATTGCGCATTGAAAGGCAGCTCCAATGTTGATAAGGACAAATGAAATCCTCTGATAGGAAAATGTGCCCCGCTTGGTAGTGAAGGCAATTTTAATTCTTTCCTCATGACTGACAAGCACCTAATTATACCTAGAATAGCCATCCAAGAATGACATCATTTGGGACCGATTGACTATTTGTAACACCTTGTCAAGAGAAGGAAGTGGATAATTATGCTTCTCAAAGGCCTTATTTAGGTTCCTGAAATAAACACATAATCTGATTTCACCACTTTTCTTGCGCATAGGAACCAAGTTTGCAACCCACGTAGAATGCCATACTCAAAAGATTATTCTTGTAGATAATAACTTATGCACCTCCTTCTGGATTAAGGGATCGATTAAAGCATTCATCGAGTGTTGTTTTTGACGAAAGGGTTTGGCTCTTGGCTTCAGGGGTATGGTATGTGTGATTACCAAAGTGTCAAAGGTCTTTAAATATTCATACCCCTAGACAATGGCTGCAATGTTCACTTTCAAAACTTTAACTATTTTATCCTTAATTTCTTTAGGACAAGTCTTACCTATGAGAACATTCCTTTTGGGACTTGAGTCAGTTAGATTAACAGATTCATACTTCCCTCCATCACTTTTCGTTGGCACCCTTTGATGAGCCCGTGAGTTAGAGTAAAATATTCTCTCTAGAGACACCATCCCCTTTGGAATACTGTTGATTTTCAACTCCATTATCCCTTTTGTGTCACAATTCTCAGGATCCCAATCTCCCTGATCTCTTTCAGATTCATCAATTATCTGTCCTTAAAAGACATATATACTTGTCAAGAAGGAAAGTATATGCTGGTCATCATCGAATACCTAAAAAATTACGAACATTATCCGGGACAATTGGGATTGAGACTAGTTCAAATAAAAACCTTTTTAACTTGGAGTCCTACATATGCTCCAAGGTGCTAGAAGTAATGAGAAGGGCATTTGCAATCTGATTGCTTTCCCTAGGAATCAGAGTGACCCCAAAGGCATCAAATTCCTCAATCAGATTCCAAATTCTATTTCTATATGCAACCAATCTTTTGTTGTGGCAAGTATATTGGTTGCGTACATGTTTTACAATAACTTTAGAATCCCCCATAACCATGAGAGAGGTGACCTTCTTTTGATGGGAAAACATAATTCCATGAGCCAGTGCCTCATATTCAGCCATGTTGTTTGTGCAGACAAACTGCAACCTATAAGATGCAAAGTAAGTCTTCCCTTTCGGGTTGGTTAGTTCAATCCCTGCTCCACTTCCTACTTTGGATTTAGAGCCATCAAATTTAAGAATCTATGATTGATATCTAGTTGGGAGTTCTTTATTCTTCAGGATGATAGGGGATGACTTGCTTGAGATGTGTGGTGGATCAGACTGTTGCTGGCCATCAAGAGTTAAAGGTGACTAGGGGCAAGATTCACTGGAAGGTTCACCTATGTTCAAAACTTGTTCAAAAATTACTTCTTGAACATTTCCTTGGATCAGATCATAATAAAATTCATTTTTAATTAATGCCTTAGGCATTGGAAGGGTATTTGGGGTGGGTTTTGTAGAGAAAAACTGAGATACCTCAGTCTCTTCTTGGATTTCAAAGCATAGAGCCCAAGTCTACTCACAATGAGCAGGATCTTCTTCTTGGGTGATATTTGTCTTTGTCAGGATAGTTGCATCCTTGACTTGGAATGAAAATTGGTTGGGAGGTTTCACTAGATGATGCTCACAAGTCTCTTCTGACTAATAAACATAATTCAAAATGTCCACACATGGTTGGCATGTTCACTCTGAATGGCCCTCATAATGAACCCGACACTAGTTCGAGAGTAATAAATTCCATAGATCAACTTCATCCCCAAGAACCAGCCTATCATGTTGTAGTCTTCTAATCAACACTTGTTGGTTAACTGTGCTCATAGGGTTATTGAATTCTTGGGATTGGGGGCCATTAGGATCAAATACTGAGAAAGTCATGACTTCCTCACTTTTTTATACCCCCATTTCAGTCCCAAAGAATGCAACCTCATTAGAAAAGTCATACTTAGTTATCATATGCTCGAGGCAAGGCTCGCTTTCAATCCTAATTTGTGATGCCATCCCTTTCCATGACAACCACATATGGGAAAAGTCTAAATATAGGTATACCCCAATAATTTTCATCAGTTCACGACTTAGCACCATGTCATATGTTTCGGGGATATCTGCTACCTAGATATCTATGTAATTATGGATCCTTGGGTCTAATCCAACTTGCACATGCATATTTTTCAGTTCTCCTACCACATTGACCTCAGTTTTATTCAACTAAATCACCTTCTTATGGGTCTGGGCAAGAATTAATCCTAACTTCTTGCAGATGGAAAAAGGTATAACATTACTCGATGCTCTAGAATCCAGAAGACAATTATGAGAATTCTTCCCAAAGATTCTAAGACTCAAAAGAAATGGTGGAGTTCTATTCTTACCTTTATATACAATAACATTCATGTCAGTAACTGGAGTTGCCTTATTTTTCCCTTTTGAATGATTTTCTTCTTCTAAAGCCTTTAACACAATCTCCTGTTGTGCTAGGCACCATTTGAGGATATCGAAGAATGACAAGGAAGTCTTATGTCTCTGCATCTCTAAAACAAAATCAAATTTTGATTCATTTTTCTTTGAATATATGGGAATAAAAGGTGAATTACCTTTATTTTGAACATCTGGTGGGCCTCTTGGTGGAGGCAGGTTATTATTTGCATTTGGATTAGGTGGAAACATGGAATTTGGAGGATTGGATGTGGTGAATGGGCCCTTATTTTGATTTCTCAGAAAATGACCACCTTTGGATTGGAAAGCCTGACCATCATATACATCCTCCTCTGGCTGGTTTTCTCCCTGCATAGGGAACTGATATTGTTCATCAATGGTTTTGAAGGTCATGTCTATATTCACCGGTCCACCCTCTAGAGTGGAAATTCTTGGTAGGGGGTGAGAATCAACTTGTGCAATCCTAACCATTTTCTCCATTTCTGGGTAGTTAACCTTAGAATGAGTTGTAGTGTTGTGCAACCTACACCAATTTGTCATAAAATTTAGGTATGCTACATTTGGAGTGTGTGGCTTATCATCACTAGCATGATAATTATGGGAATTTCACCCATTATTAGGTCCGGTATTCCATTGTTTTTTGTTGTTGTTGGACCTCTGATTGTATCCTCTGTTTTGATTTTGATAATTTTGATTAGAGGATTTTTGGTTTTGGAAGTTCCTATTGGTGTTCTAGTTTGAATTTTGATTAGAGTAACTACCCTGGTTGTTATAACCTCCCTGATTCTGGAAATTTTGATTTTGGTTCTAAGGGGGTTATGTCTAAGTTGTGCTATGCCATTGGACATTTGTGATAGAGTATTTTTGAGAGTTTCTACCTCATTAGTTAGTTGAACAATCTATTCACTTTGCATAGTCTTCCCTATAGATGGAGAATGAACAAGATTCCCCCCCCCCTTGTTGATGGTAGTTTTTAGATTGATGGGAATAATCTTGACGACCATTAGTAAAGAATGGCAAGGGAGGTCAATTTTTTAACTCTGAAATAGGCCCATACTGGGAGTAAGACTTCCTGGGAACTGTGTTGAACAAAGGCATATTAGGAATTTTATAACCCATGGGGGGGAGAAATCCTCCCAAGCTTCTTGATTGGAGACTTATCTGTTGTTGCAATTTGATGGCTAAATGATAAACCTTAGACAAATAATCAATGTCAGCGGCAACATAAGTCCTCTGCAAGAATAGGCCAATCAAGGGGTCTACAACTCTTAAATATGCCATAATGGAAATATTTTCAGCAACTAAGGGTCTTGTAACCTACGGAACATTCTCTGGAATCTCGTGTTGAATAATGGAAATGGTTCATGAGGTTCCTTTCTTATGGTGGCAAATTGGTGGTATACAATGGCAGGGTCTACATATACCTGAAACTGGTTAATGAAGGCATTTTCTAAGTCTGTCCAACTCAGAATAGATCCCTAAGGCAGATTTAAATACCAGTTGTATGGCATGTCTCCTAAAGAGTAGGTAAATATCCTACATACCACATCCTGGTGGGCTACCTGAGCACGAGTCCATGCATCCTTAAAAGCCTCTATATTCTCCTCAACACTCCTTGATTCTCCATGCATATATTTGGGACAAAATATCTTTCGATTCTTGGGCAGATCATGTATACCACCAGGGATGGTCCCTAGTGGGGAGGGATTGTTTGTGAAGAAAGCCATGGGTGGTGGTGGAACTGGTTGAAGCGGTGATGGAGTGGGTGAATTAGGTTGTTGGGGTGGTAAAGATGGATTCGGGGGAAATCCAGGTGGACTAAGTGGTGGTGACAATGGTGTGATCAAGAATCTATGAGCTTGGGGCCTATATCTAATCGGGTTTTGGAGCTCTACTAATGGATTAGGATTTGTAGAAGATCTCAGATCTCTTTCATACCTTTGTGGTGAGAATGATCCAATCCGAGCCAGCTTGTTCCTTCAGGCCCTCCTTTTAGCGCCAAATCTGTTGATGGTCGAAATAGCACAACATAAAATAGAATATCTCTACCCTATTTCTCCTAAAAAAGAGAGACAACATATAATAATCTAACTTCCAAGGTCCTGGTAGTTGGTTCTCAACTATGCTGATGTTACTCAATGGCCAATGTAACTATAATATTCAAGGGGCCTTTGCTAGTAATAAAGAACACAAACTGTATCAAATTCATCAATCTACGTTTAATGGGGGGGTTTAACTAATAGAAAAAAAGATCAATCAAGGCATAGAAAAGTAAAATATGAATAAAAATCCTTAGTATCCATACATGCATTCCCACAATGAGTGTTTCTTTTAAAAAACCAACAACCACAACATGATGTAATCCATAGAATAACCTACACCATTACATAAATTCATAGTGCACAATTCAATTAACATGACCATTCACTAAAAGACTTTAAGATTCAAAATAGATCACCCACTCATTGCTAAAACACAAATCAAAAGACATGTAGTAATTCCATTCATAGGTAATTTAATGAAATAATCTTCAAATTTGGTTTCCCCTGTTGATTTGCATCAAATAGAAAACATTTAGGCACAACAAACTCACTCACATACAAACTGATTATGATTCGTTAACCTTATCAAAGAAATTCATTTCCAACAATAACATGAAAACAATATAAAACTATAAATAGGTATTTGATTTCAATTTAAAACTTTTGGAGTATTTTTCTACAACTTGTGAAAATTCTAAAACTATATTTACTATTTGCTATCATATCAGGTGGCTAATCCTTCTTAAATTAGCCAACCTTTACAACATAGAGCTCAAAAGTACATATAGGCACTTTGTGCATAAGTTCCTCTCAATCAACGAATTAGATCCACAAATTAAGGAACCAAAATTGTATGTAGGAACTAAACCGACTTCAGTTCAAAAGGTGAGTGCCCTGTTGTCCAAAATCTTACACCCAAGGAAGACATAGAACCGATAGATGAGAGCCTTCATTTCAACATATGTCAAAATCCTGCATAGTAGGAGAAAAATGGGGAAGTCATGTTCCAAAAATAGAACATTCTACTACCAACTCACTCTTGCATTGTTTTCTCAAGAAGATATTCATCATAGATGGAGAATAATTGTTGAAGGATGTTTGCATCAGGTCCATCTACCCAACCATATTCAAATTTGATTCTCTTCAATTTTGCTGAGGAAAAATCTTGCATATCTTTTAATTTGATTAACTCCCTCCTGGTAGCTTTTACCTCCTCTTTAATATCCATTAGTCTATCCAACAACAAATCTTCCCATCATCTTCTTTTTGCATTACCTCCTGGAACCTACTTTTCCATTTCTCCTTCAATTGATCCAAAGGCATGCCTTCCTTGACCGGTATGTCCACATTGACTAAAATGGCTATTGCAACTTCTAATTAATGAAGCTGCTCATTCAAGTCCTTACCAACATCTTGGAATTCATTTATATGCTTATAAATGAAGTCATACCTAAACCGGATTATACTTGAAGTCTTTTCAAGGAAATCTACATTATACTCCTCAAGAATTGACTGCTCTAGGAGGATTGATTTTGGCAACTTGCTTATATCCTTCATCTTCTGAACATATTCTTTGTATTCCTCTTCCTATTTCCCTAGGTCCTCAGCATGATGATTCATTTCCTCTATAGAGTCAAGTTCCTTCTTATGAATTTCAAAACCATCTATTAGCACTTTTATAATTTTTTGATTTAGCCTATCAATCCATTAGTCAAGCATCCCCATTTTATTTCTCATTTGTACCAAGTCATCAGCTTCTCTCTTACTGAGTAGGATTGGAGTTTCTAGAGCAGCAACTTGTTGAGTCACTAGAGTGGAGACATCCTTTAAGAATTTATGGAGCTGATCCAATTGGGCTTTAAGCTCATCTTTCTTTTGCTTGTCTTAAATCATTCTAGACTTGGTGGAGGAAGCAACAATATCAATGAGATTCATCTACTGGTTCCTTGTAGGCATCCCCAAGTTAAGCATGCCCAATTGGTAATCAACTAGCTATATGTCTTCTCTATCCTTGTCCAGCACTAGAATTGCACATTTAGCTATAATCTCTCCTGCATCTGTGAGCCTAGTGGAATGAATAACCCTAGCCTTCTTTTTGGGCCTTTCCTTCTCTATTTCCTTCATCATTTCTTCCCAATTGAGAGGCTGAAGTGGAGTTATCTGCTTCTTCTCTAGATCTAGTTTCAACCATGTAGGAGCACTAGGAGTGGTGGCCATTTGTGTCGAGGAAGAGGCAACAATGGTAGAAGATAGTGGTTGCAATAAAGTGGCTCTAGGTTGAGAATCAATGTCTTGCACATTCTATTGTTCCTTTCGTGCAGTTTTTTGTGCCACTCTTTCAACTTCTTCCTTATCCTTTTGTTCCTGTAGCCTCTTATCTTGGAATTCCTTCTTCAAACGTTCCTCTTCTAACCTCTTTTCTTCGAGCATTTGATCTCTTTTCTTTTCCAAGTATTTTATCTTTTCCAATACTTCTTTCTCCCTTTGCTCATGCTTTGCAAGTTCTTCAACCTCCTTTTCTCTCTTTAGGCATTCTTCTTCCTCCTTTTTCTTATAAAATTATTCAATAATCTTGAAATTGGCCTTGAGAGCTTCTCTTT